>BLSH010016225.1:265561-294795 GCA_018402905.1 Glandirana rugosa | reverse complement strand
TCGAAGAAGTTCCAGACCGTTCGACGAACCCGAAGCCACCCGGTCACTTTATCCCTCAAGACAAAGCAATCGACACGCTAGCCTCACTACTACCGTCTCTTAACAAATTATTTGAAAGATATCTTTAACCGCTTCGGGTCCTTAGTATTTGTATTTCTTTAATTACGCTTTTCCCCTTTGGGTCGACGTACGTGGCGTAATCTGGTATATTACGATTTTTATGTTTTTGTTTGTGTTTTCCACAACGCGATTTTTTCATCACTTCTATGTCAGTCCAGGTATTTATAACCCTGTAGTTGTGTTAAGATTAGAAAAACCGAGACATGTGGTGGTGTTACCTAAACTTTACTTTGTTTCTACACGAAATTGACGTCTGGCAGTCGAAATTAAACTCCCATAAATGTTAGTTTAGTCCACTTACCACAAGTGAAAGTTTGATTTATGATTGTTAATCTGTCCCATTACTTTTGGTCCCTTAAAAAGTGGGAGGCACATATACAAACCGTTGTAATTCCTACACCATTCACCTGATTTGATTGTAAATACCCTCAAATTAAAGCTGACGGTCTGCAGTTAAAGCACATCTTTGTTTCATTTCAAATCCATTGTGGTGGTGTACAGAGCCAAAAAGATTAGAATTGTGTTGATGTCCCAATATTTATGGACCTGACTGTATCTTCACTACTTTTTTAGCGCAACACCTTTTGTGTTTGTTTTTGTATTTTTAGCATTATATGGTCTAATGCGGTGCATGCAGCTGGGTTTCCCCTTTTCGCATTAATTTCTTTATGTTTATGATTCCTGGGCTTCGCCAATTTCTATAGAAAGTTTATTAAACAATTCTCTGCCATCATCACTCCGATCGCACAGCTAACGAAACAGAACTCCCTATTTCACTGGCCCACCGAAGCCCAAGCAGCTTGCCAGACCTTGAAGAAGCTATTTACTTCAGCACCCATCCTGAAGCATCCTAACCCAGCTTTGCCCTATGTCTTAGAGGTGGACGCTTCAGAAACGGCTGTTCTCTCCCAGAGACAAGGCTCCAAAGCCCTGCCTGCTCCATTCAATAGCATTTTTCTCCCGCAAGTTGTCTGCACCTGAGAAAAATTACGATGTGGGAGATAGAGAACTCCTGGCCATCAAGTCAGCCCTGGAAGAATGGCGGCACTTGCTTGAGGGGGCCACGCACCCCATTCTTATATATACTGACCATAACCTGGAATACATGAGGACAGCTAAGAGATTGAAACCCCTGCAGGCCCATTGGGCGCTCTTCTTTTCAAGGTTCCAGTTCCACCTAACATACAGGCCGGGGTCGAAGAATGTAAAATCAGAAGCTCTCTCCCGGATGTTCTGCAGACCCTGAGATACTACACCTCCTGACACGATTCTTCCCTCACAAAACTTTCTACTCACCCAGGAAGACTTGCTGTTGCAAATCAGACGAGCTGTGGCAGGCTCACCCTGCCCTTCTGATTCAAGGTTGCAGGTGAAGAATGGACTATGGTGGTATGGCAACAAAGTCTTCGTCCCAGCGGGACAACGTTTAATCGCCATGACCACAAGCTGGCTGGGTATTTTGGGGCTCGTAAGACAGCCGAGTTGCTCTCCAGCTCCTTCTGGTGGTCGCAAAATGAAGAAGACTGCAGAAAGTATATCAGTACTTGCTCTGTCTATGCTCTGAATAAGATGGCTTGGGGCCTTCTGAACCCGCTTCCTGTGCCCGAACGTCCATGGTCCCAGATAGCCATGGACTTTATTGAAGGGCACACCAACAGCTTCTGAAACAGCGGAGATTTTTGTCAAAGAGATAGTCCGACTTCATGGGGTCCCCATCAATATTGTGTTGGACCTCAGAGTGCAATTCACCTCCAGATTCTGGGAGGCCCTGTGTTCATCACTGGAAATCAAGCTATCTTACTCCTCCGCCTATCATGCCCAGACCAATGGCCAAACTGAGAGAACAAACCAGACTTTAGAACAATATCTCTGATGCTTTTCTTCATTCTCTCAGGACGATTGGGCTTCCCTGCTGCCATTGGCCGAGTTTGCATATAATAACACCATCCACTCGGCCACCAGTCCCCATTCTGGGCAAATTATGGCTTTCACCCCACATTCCTACCCAACCTAACCTCAGAAAGTATGGTACCAGCGGCTCAAAGAGCCACACATTTTTTTTGAAACCAATAACAAGCTTCTTCATGACACCCTGTCCAGGACTCAGGAGTAAAACAAGGAGACCTTCGACAAAAGAAGACGGGGGAGTTGGAATTGCAGCCGGGCAACCAGGTCTGGCTTGCCACCCAGAATCTGAGACTGGCATGCCCTTCAAAAAAGTTGGGGCCCAGGTTTATTGGACCCTTCCCTGTGAAGAGGAGGATTAATAGGGTGGCATACGAGCTCAACCTCCCTCCATCTTTACGCATCTACCTGGTCTTCCACACATCTTTTGCTGAAACCGGTGCCCCCAGATGACTTTATGGGACGAAAAACGGATCCACCTGAACAAATCTTAGTAAATGGAGAGGAGGAGTTCGAGGTGGAAGCCATCATGGATTGGCAGAGGAGGGGCGGTTCCACCCAGTATATGGTTAAGTGGAAGGGGTACGGCCCTGAGGAAAGTTCCTGGGAACCTGAAACAAATATCCTTGTGGAAGAATTAATCCGAGCCTTTAAAAGGAACCTACTGGAAAGAAGTACCCACCAGGGCATCCAGAGGGGGGCAATGTCAGAGAATCTCTGTTACTAATCCTTCTGTAATGCCTATTCAGGGATCCTCTGTTGCTAATCCTTCTGGAATGCCTATTCAGGGAACCTCTGTTGCTAATCCTTCTGAAATATCTATTCAGGGAACCTCTGTTGCTAATCCTTCCAGAATGCCCATTCCTTTGCACATGCGCGCACAGGAGCGCACACGCATGCTGCAGGTGCGCGTGGGACCGCTGCAAGTGCGCGGGCACGTGCGCGATGCTGTGGCGCAAAATAATCCATTTAAACCGGACAGCACTATGTAGCTGGTGCTGTCTGTTCTACAGTGTGTCAGTGTTCTAAGTGCCCGTTTCCTGATTACCTGTAACCTATTCCTGTGACCCGGCTCATCCTGACCTTGCTTGATCTCTGCCTGCACCGACCCCCAGCTTGCCCACGACTACTCTTCTGCCTGATCCCTGTGTACCTTTGCTGCCAGCTAGTTGCCAACCCAGCTTGCATCACTACTCTACTACCTGCATGAGCCACGACCGGACCTCTCACACCACCAACAGTGAACCAGTCCAGCCCTCATGCCCCTCTGTGCTCTCGAACTCCCTGTCTGTTCTACAGATACGTGACTATGTTTTGGTCATGTATCCCCCTGTATAAGTCCTTCTCTGCTCACACTTTGAGGCTGGCCCTGCCCAGGGTCATGCCCACAGCTAAAATAAAAAGGAAATAATCCCAGCTATCCAGCCCATCGGCTGAGGAAGGAGCCATTGATTCGCTCTGAAATGCGTCCCACCCCCTGACGTCATTTCCGGTTCCGTCCCTTCCACGCCGGCCCCGGGAGCACTTCCTGTGTCGTCACTAGCCGGTCTGGTGCTCTGTGCTCGCTGCACAGCTGCTTCCTGGTGTCCCCTGGCACGAATCCAAACTGAGGACCCTCTCTGTCTACACTCCCCGCTGGTCGGATGGGCTGTAATCCCATCTGCAGACAGGACTCATGCCCAGGATCCCGTTCAGCGCTGGACTGCATCTCTCCCTGGAGCTATTGATGTGCCTGTCTATTACCACTTTCTAGTAAGTGTTTTTAACCCTTTGGCTGTAATAAAATTGTTTATACTGCACTTAGAGGCGCCTTCTTTGTGTTTACCCTGTTTCTCTAGAGTCTGCTGCTCCTTGTTGGGAGTGCTGCCCTGATGCCTAAACTCTCCTTGAATCAGCCCACTTTTTTCTTTGGGACAATTCTCTGTGCCACAGCGGTGATCCAGAAGCGCCCTTCACCTTCCATTAACTACTTTCCAAAATGGGGTCATTTGGGGGGTTTGCTATCTAGGCATGTCATGGCCTCCGAAACTGTGATAGGTAGTGTGGGGTGAAGACATAAATGTTCGCTCTTAGAAATGCTGAAGGTGGTGATTGGTTTTCGGGGTCCTGTATGCAGATAGACTCACAAAAAGTCTCACACATGGGGTGATTCGGGGGGGGGTTTGAACTGTCCTGGCATTTTATGCCCAACATTAGAAGCCTATGCCACACATCACCCACCAAGTCTTTTCTGACACTTTTTGTTAACATGAAAAAAACTTTTTTTTTTGGCTAGAAAATTACTTTGAACCCCCAAACATTATATATTTTTTTAAAGCAGAGGCCCTACAGATTAAAATGATGGGTGTGACAATTTTTTTCACAAATTATTTGCGCAACGATTTTTCAAACACAATTTTTGGCGAAGAAAAACACCTTTTTGAATTTTAATGCACAAAAACACACTATATTGCCCAAATATTTGGGGAAATATAAAAGATACAGTATCTCACAAACGTGAGTACACCCCTCACATTTTTGTAAATATATTATTATATCTTTTCATGTGACAACACTGAAGATATGACACTTTTCTACAATGTAAAGTAGTGAGTGTACAGCTTGTATAACAGTGTAAATTTGCTGTCCGCTCAAAATAACTCAACACACAGCCATTAATGTCTAAACTGCTGGCAACAAAAGTGAGTACACCCCTAAGTGAAAATGTCCAAACTGGACCCAAAGGGGGTAATTTACTATAGTGCTGCCACAAAATAGCAGCAAAATTACCACGATTTGCGGCAAATTACCACGATTTGCGCTAAAACGGTATTCACAATAGCGCTGGGGACAAATTACTCCCAAAATGGAATTCACTATAGCTCCCAGGTCACAGATAATGCCCAAATCCTTACTCTAGTCAGGACATGGAGTAGCGCAAATAGAAATAATGTTTAGCACATGATCTGATCCCCTAAATTGTACTAAAATATGCTGTATATTGTTTAAAGATAATCTGCTTTTACACTGTGTGAAAAAGTGGTTTCTACGCTGAAATATCTTAAAAAGTCTAAAAAGAGATAAATTCGCCATCTCTTTACATTTAGGTGCACAGCACAACTGAGCATGCTCAAACACAAAATAACTCAGTTTGTAGCCCAATGCAAGTTTCAGCCATTCATTCTAATGGTACAATTGTTACTTTCTCAAATAAATCCATTTCATGTTGAGATGAAACTTATCTTTCTCTCAAAGAAATTGTCCTTGCAACAATGTTGCAATTTTGATCTATTTTGTTTTTATGAATGCTAGAATAATCTTTTCATGTTTTGGTAAAATATTTTTTCTCTGTCACTTTCACTTGTTGATATCTATCTCCCAAAAATATTTCCCCAAACTCACACAGGTTTCTTTACAAACCACAAACAATACCATTGCTTATGGAAATGTAAAATTAGTCCCATTTTTTTATTTTTTATTCTTTCCAAATTATCCAAATTTGAGCCCCAAAAATGTGATATGTGTACCAACATCAGAAATAAAAATGTAATTTCCAAAAATCTGAAGATAACATTACTATTCTACGCTCATGCAGCAAGAACCACGAAAAATCACAGATTACATTTAGAAGATTAACTCCTGACTAGAGTTGAGCGAACACAAACTGTATAGTTTGGGTTCGTACTGGACTTTAGGGTGTCCGTGTCCCGAACCCGAACCTGGACATTTGAGAAAAAGTCCGGGTTCGGGTTCGGGGTTTCGGGTATTTTTTTGTGCCTGTTGAATAGCTGCAGGGCAGCCAATCAACAAGTGTTTCACTTGTTTGCCCTTAGAAGCCATCACAGCCATGCCTACTAATGGCATGGCTGTGATTGGCCAGTGCATCATGTGACCCAGCCTCTATTTAAGCTGGAGTCATGTAGTGCTGCATGTCACATCATCTCATACTAGTGTAGGGAGAGGATGCTGCTGCTGTTGTGAGAGACAGATTAGCTTTAGAAAATCATCTCATACTAGTGTAGGGAGAGGATGCTGCTGCTGCTGCTGTGATTAGCTTTAGAAAATCTGTTAAAAACAGTGATTTATTGGTGGGTGGGTGCTAGAGGAGATTTTTGTTTGCTAGAGTACATTTTGTTTGCTAAGCAAAGTGCCTCATATAAAACCCAAGCAATTTTTCTGTTAGTTAGGTGAGCGTTTGCAGCCATTTTTGCAAGTGCAGTGCACTTGCAACTGCTTGTGTGTCAGGGACACTACTTTAATCGTGTTCTGTTAGTACAGTTGGCAACATTTTGGCATATTTAAATACTGCTTTTACATTGCAGTTAGACAAATTAAAACATTTTTTATTTTTTGTGCAAAATATTACATTTGCGGCCAGCGGGGCATTTTTTGCACAAAATTAAAAAGTGCGTCTACATTTCTGGTTTAAAAAAAAAAAAAAATCTAAATACGACATTTGCGGCCAGTGGGGCATTTCTTGCACAAAATAAAAAGTGCGTCTACATTGCTGGTTTAAAAAAAAAAATATTCTAAATACTACATTTGTGGACAACGGTGCATTTCTTGCACAAAAATAAAAAGTGCATCTACATTACTGGTTTAAAAAAAAAAAAGATATTCTAAATACTACATTTGCGGCCAGCGGTGCATTTTTTGCACAAAAATACATTACTGGTTTAAAGAAAAAAAGAATAATAAATAGTGCTACATAGTACATTTGCACCTTGCTGTGCATTTCTTGTACCTCCTCCTCCACTGCCACTTCCACCTACACCACCATGGTCACCGCCTCCTCAACCTCCTACTCCACATCCACCTCCTCCTCCATTTTTATTTTTTTTTATGTGATTTTTAAGTTATTTCCCTATCTACATTTGTTTGCAGGGCACTTGTCCTACTCTTACTCCCATTTTGCTTCCTTTTGCAGCCCTCTAGCCCTTTCCAGGACTTTTTTAGAGCCATTTTAGTGCCCGAAAGTTCGGGTCACCATTGACTTCAATGGGGTTCGGGGTCAAGTTCAGGTCAAGTTCGGGGCCGAACTCGAACTGTTTTGCAAAGTTCAGCCGAACCCGAACATCCAGGTGTCCGCTCAACTCTACTCCTGACTAATGTAAATTCTATATATTCCTAGAAATGCATTATCTGTATATTTATGTGTAGGAGGACTTGATGTGTAGTAGCCCCATGGTTTAAAAGGTAGCAATTCTGTCTACCACTGCAGACATCCTGAGTTCGATTCCCAAGCATGTCACTTCATGTAGAGATGTTGTTTGTCCTCTCTATGTTGTTAAACATGACTCAGGGCCTTACCTAAATTATGTCTAAATGAAGTATTTATGTGTAGAAGGGTTCCTCCACCATTGCAAATCTTGGCAGATACACTAGCTAGGCAATTGGGACGCCTGCCTTTACACGCACATGATCTTTAATGGCACCCCAGTCTTAGTCCGTAGGGTTCAATATTGAGTTAGCCTACCCTTTGCCGCTATAACACCTTCAACTCTTCTGGGAAGGCTGTCCATAAGGTTTAGGATGTTTGCCTATGGGAGTATTTGGCCATTCTTCCAGAAGTGCATTTGTGAAGTCAGGCACTGATGTTGAATGAGAAGGCCTGGCTCACAGTCTCCGCTCTAATTCAGCCAAAAGGTGTTCTATCTGGTTGAGGTCAGTACTCTGTGCAGGCCAGTCCAGTTTCTCCACCCCAAACTCACTCGTCCATGTCTTTATGGACCTTGTTTTGTGCACTAGTCCAAATCATTTGGTGGAGGGGGGTTATGATGCGGGGTTGTTTTTCAGGGGTTGGGCTTGGCCCCTTAGTTCCAGTGAAGGTAACTCTTAAGGCATCAGCAGAGACATTTTGGGCAATTTCATGCTCCTAACTTTGTGGGAACAGTTTGGGGATGGCCCTTTCCTGTTTTAACATGACTGCGCACCAGTGCACAAAGCAAAGTCCATAAAGACATGGATGAGGTAGGTTGGTGTGGAGGAACTTGACTGGCCTGCACAGAGTCCTGACCTCAACCCGATAAAACACATTTTGGCTGAATTAGAGCAGAGACTGTAAGCCAGACCTTCTCATCCAACATCAGTGCCTGACCTCACAAATGCACTTCTGGAAGAATGGCCAAACATTCCCATAGACACACCCCTAAACCTTATGGGCAGCCTTCCCAGAAGAGTTGAAGCTGTTATAGCTGCAAATGGTGGACCAACTCTATAATGAACCCTGGGCTGCCATTATTGTTCATGTGTATGTAAAGGCACATTTCCCAATACTTAGGACAATCTATTGTATATTACTTGTGGTACTGAGCATGGCTAAGGATTTAGGGCTTGTTCACACCACAGCGATGGACAAAGACATGTGCTCATTAGCTAAGTGGCCAGCAAATCCACCTGGCACCCAAAAGGTTGCTAGTTCACGTCCCGGATATGCTAATGCTTGTGTTGAAGTTTATATGTTCCTCCTGTGTGGGTTTCTCACCACAATCCAAAGACAGGCTGGCATATTATTTGTCTCTTGTCCAAATAGTCTGTAATGTAAGCAAGTTATTTTGGGACTTTGGAAAGGAAGTTGGAAGCTCATTGCAGCCAGAGACTTGGACATTTCAAATGGTAGGGTTTCCACTGCACAGGTACATCTGGTTAGAAAACTGTTGCTTGGATCAGTGTTTCTCAACTTCAGCCCTCAAGGCACCCCAACAGGTCATGCTTTCAGGATTTCTCTCAGACGAAACAGCTGTGGTAATTACTAAGTCAGTGAAACTGATTAAATCACTTATGCAAAATAATGGAAAGCCTGAAAACATGACCTGTTGGGGGTATTTGAGGACAGGGTTGAGAACCACTGACTTAGAATTTTGTCCTGGAGTTATACTGATCTGATGAACATAGACAAGGGTTAACACAATAAATATTATTAGGTATTGCAGCCCCTCAGGTGAAATCAATTTGAAGTGACAGATTGAAAGATACTGGTTGGCGTGTACTTCTATTGGGCGTGTGTCAGTGTGCTCGCTTATATAAGGGACTTCAGTTGGTTGTGTTGGTTTGGCCTGATGAGAGGTCAGGTTTGTTGGTGTGGTTTTTGTGGGAGAAGGAATGATATTGTGGTAATGACAAATGCCTTACTAGAGCTGTTTGCTGAAATTATTGTGCATTTTGACCATCAAAAATGGCTTGATTTGTCCATGCTGTCCGATTGGGGTGTGTATTGTTTGTCTTACCATGCATTCTCCTAGGAGAAAATACTCCCCAATGTATGTGTGTAGAATGTGGGGGGTGGTGGCTGTTATTGTTTGAATATGTGCCTTTTTAATATGTTGAAATGCTTTGTTAGAATGACTGTTAATTATCTTTCTGTACTTTTGTTGCTAATAATGTCATGTGGGTGTTTAGTCATTTTATGAAATGTGTGGGTGGTTATACACTGAAAGGAAAGCTGTATCCACTGTAAGGTTTAGTCCAATTTTAGATTGTAAGCTCCTATGAGCAGGGCCCTTCAAACCCAATTGCTAACTGTTTTGCTAAATGTATATATACTGTAAATACTTTAATGCCAGTAAATATGTACATACTTGTGTTTCTGCTGGCAAAATAAAAGGAAATCCATTTTGCTTGTGGTTGTTCTCTTTTGTAACTTTTTTAATTTGTTTTTTTGGAGGTGGGTTTTGGGGAAATGGATTACCTTCCTTAGGGCCTGTTCACACTGCTGTGGTGTCCGAGATTGGATGTAATTCGCACCGCAGTGCAAATCACATGCGATCAGCCATAAAGATAGTATGGTTGAATTTGCATTGCATCCTAACCAAACTCGCACAGGACCCTTTTTTGTAACGCAGCAGAATCAGATCACATGGGTGTTAACATCCATGCAATCTGATTACTGTCCGAGTTTGCAGTGCGATCTGCAAACTGATTTGGGGGTGTCATTAGCTTTCTATTGACACTCCCAGCAGTTTGTATATGGCAGTGTGAACTGCCTGTAAGTTGGGTGCAATGCGGGAACCTGCAATGGATTCAGGGTTCCTGCACCGCACCTGACTGGCAAGTAGTTCACACTGCCATATGTAAACTGCTGGGAGTGTCGATAGAAAGCTGACACCCCCAAATCAGTTTGCAGATCGCACTGCAAACTCCATCAGGAATCGGATTGCATGGGTGTGAACATCTATGCGATCCTATTCTGACGCGGAACCAAAAAAGGTCCTGTGCGAGTTTGGTCCGACTAATGTGATTTCAGCCATACTCTCTGTATGGCTGAAATCTCATTGCGCAAAGATTGCATGTGATTTTCAGTGCGGTGAGAATCACATGCGATCTCGGACAACTGTGCAGTGTGAACCACCCTCAGGCTCGGTTCACACTGGTGCGATATTGAATGTGATTCGTAACGCACTGCAGTGCAAATGACATGTGATGTCTGTGTGATGTGATTTCAGCCATACAGCTAGTATGGCTCAAATTGCATTACAATTGGGCTAAACTCGCACAGGACCTTTTTTGCACAAGACCAGAATCTGATCGCATGGGTGTTCACACTTATGCGATCCAATTCATGTCCGAACTGGCAGTTCGCACTGCGATATGCGAGCTGAAATTGAGGTGTCATTAACTTTGCATTGGCATTTCCCTCAGTTTGAATATAGCAGTGTGAACTGCCATGCGAGTCAGTTGTAATGCGGGAACCCACAGTGGATTTGCAGGGTTCCCGCATCGCACCGGTGTAAACCAGCACTGATAAGTCATCTTCTCATTTACATTTGCAGATATACATCAGAAGGAAGTGTAATGTGGCTGTAAACAGGAAGTGCTGTGTGCACAAGGGCTGCAAGCAATTGTGTAGTGATGCTAAATAAACAATTCAATGAACCCCTCCCCTACATTGATCAAAAATGTACTTTCAACTTGCTTGTGGCTATAATGTATTGTCCTCCAATCCATACCAAGCCCTTTGGCTCAGGGATGGATTTTAAGGGGCCCACTCCAAATTTTTTTACAAAATGGCGAGGGATCCCCCCAATATCAAGACGCTTTCTGAGCATGCAGCCTGGAGGTCAGGATAGGGGGACAAGTGACAGCCCTCCCCCCTCCTGGAGCAAACCAGACCACATGCCTTTAACATGAGGGGGTGTGTGCTTTGGGCGGGGGGGCTCTGCGCTTCCCCACCCCAAAGCACCTTGTCCCCATGTTGATGGGGACAAGGGCCTCTTCCAAACAATCGTGGTTGTTGAGGTCTGTGGGTGGGGGGTTGATCAGAATGTGGAAGCCCCCATTAACAAGGGGGCCACCAGATCCTGCCCCCCCCTTTGTGATCGGGTATTGGGTACATCATACCCATTCACCTAAAATGTGTAAAAATGTTTTTAAAAATGGAGACATTTTTTATACCAAAAAAAAAGTGTCTCGCGATGTACATCCATGGTCAATAGGGATGGTCCCCCACTTCAAGTCAAGCATATGTTCGACTCGAACATCGGGGGTTCGCCGAATCCCCAACATTATGGGGCGTTCGTGGAAAATTGGAATGCCACCCACTGATTGGCCAAAGCATGCACATGACCTGCTTGCTTTGGCCAATCACAGCATGCTCTGCTGTGAGAGCCATGATTGGCCAAAGGCAGGGTGCCTTTGGCCAATCATTGCTCAGTGGGTCTGAGCCCATGCCCACACTATATAAGGCCACTTACACAGCGGCTGAATATAGTGAAAACATTTGCGGAGACAGCAAAAGGTTAGGCAGTGGCATGTAGTATAAAGTATATACAGTCAGTTTAGGAATATATATGTACAGTATGGTATATATAATACGCTGCATTCAGTGTATTTATTTATTTCAGGTACTTATATAGCGCTGTGAATTTATGCAGTGCTTTACATATATATTGTACATTCACATTAGTCCCTACCCTCAAGGAGCTTACAATCTAAGGTCCCTAACTTACTATCATACATATACTAGGGCCAATTTAGACAGGATCTAATTTACCTACCAGCATGTCTTTGGAGTGTGGGAGGAAACCGGAGTACCAGGAGGAATCCCACGCAGGCGCAGGGCGAACATTCAAACTCCAGGCAGGTGGTGTTGTGGTTGGGATTTGAACCAGTGAAATCGCTATTCGCTAATCGCTGAAAGTGCTATCCACTACACCACTGTGTAGACTATATACAGTGCATGCACACTCGGATAAGGGTCTGACATAGATTTTAAGAGGAACATGGGGCACCCTCCCCATGTTAGGGCATGTGGCCTGATAAGGTTCGGAGGGGGTGCGCTCAGTCGTCCCCACCCCCCCAGCCATGCCAGGGCTGCGTGCTCGGATAAGGGTCTGGTTTGGATTTTGGGGGGACCCCAACACCATTTTTTAAAAATTTGGCATGGGGTTCCCCTTAAAATCCATACCATACCCGAAGGGCCTGGTATGGACTGGGAGGGTACCCCCAATGCAATGCTTTTTCAATGATCTTTATCTATATTGCAGGGAACCAGCAATACATTACAGCCGCAAGCGATTTTAAATTACAATTTTTCCTTTACAAATGTCATTTTGCGGTGGCACTGTTCTAAACATCACAGAGATCCATACTAAGGGGACCCCCCCCCCCCCCCAAGCACTATATTTAAAGGAATATTTAGTTTTTTTGTTGTTGTTTTTTTTTTCACTTTAACCATTATTAAAACCACTGCTCCTGAAAAAAAACAATTGATTTAAAAACTTTTTTTTTCTATTGATACATGTCCCCTAGAGCAGGACCCAGGTCCCCATACACTTTTTAGGGCAATGAACTTGAATTGAAGGTTTAAATGGAGGAATTAGAAAGTTGCATGTTTGAATCCGATTGATAGATTTGGGAACTCTAAAAAATTTCCCCTAGGGGGTGGTAAAATTTGAGAGAGGGGTGGTAACATTAGGGATTAGTGTGGTAAAATTTGCGAGAGGGGGTGGTAATATTAGGGATGAGGATGGTAAAATTATAGAGAGGGGGTGGTAATATTAGGGATGAGGATGGTAAAATTAGAGAGGGGGGGTGGTAATGTTAGGGATAAGGGTGGTAAAATTAGAGAGAGGGGGTGGTAATGTTGTTTTTATGGCAATAAACTTGCATACAAGCATTAAATGGAGGAATTTTGAAGTTACAAGTTAGATCCCAGTTGACATCCAGTGCGCAGAACATGTGATCTGAGAGGCATCTTCCCAGGCAAATAGAGCTCTGATGTGTGTAGATTTCCTCCCAGTTTGTGAGAGTTGAAGTCTTAATTGCCTTTAATTGGGAGTTATTTTAAGGCACTGCTGGAGTAGATTTGGGAGTTATAGTACAGGGCCAAAGTGTCAATATTTCATGTGGCTACCATTATTTTCCAGCACTACCTTAACCCTCTCGAGCATGGAGTTCACCAGAGCTTCACAGGTTGCCACTGGTGTCCTCTTCCACTCCATGATGACATCACAGAGCTGGAGGATGTTTAAGACCTTGTGCTCCTCCACCTTCCATTTGAAGATGCTCCACAGATTCTCAATAGTGTTTAGGTCTGGAGACATGCTTGGCCAGTCCATCACCTTTATCCTCAGCTTCTTTAGCAAGGCAGTGGTCATCTTGGAGGTGTGTTTGGGGTCGTTATCATGTTGGAATACTACCCTGCGGCCCAGTCTCAGAAGGGAGGCGATCATGCTCGGCTTCAGTATGTCACGGTACATGTTGGCATTCATGGTTCATTAAGGAACTGTTGCTCCCCAGTGCTGGCAGCACTCATGCAGCCCCAGACCATGACACTCCCACCACCATGCTTGACAAGACACACTTGTCTTTGTACTCCTCACCTGGTTGCCGCGACACACGCTTGACACCATCTGAACCAAATACGTTTATCTTGGTCTCATCAGACCACAGGACATGGTTCCAGTAACCCATGTCCTTAGTCTGCTTGTCTTCAGCAAACTGTTTGTGGACTTTCTTGTGCATCATCTTTAGAAGAGGCTTCTTTCTGGGATGACAGCCATGCAGACCAATTTGATGCAGTGTGTGGCGTATGGTCTGAGCACTGACAAGCTAACCCCCCAAGCCCTTCAATATCGACAGCAATGCTGGCAGTACTCATACGTCTATTTCCCAAAGACAACCTCTGGATATGACGCTGAGCACGTGCACTCAACTCCTTTGGTCGACCATGGCGAGGCCTGTTCTGAGTGGAATCTGTCCTATTAAACTGCTGTATGGTCTAGGCCACCTTGCTGCAACTCAGTTTCAGGGTCTTGGCAATCTTCTTATAGCCAGTATGATAGAATGAGAGCGATAACACCAAATTTAACACACCTGCTCTCCATTTACACCTGAGACCTTGTAATACTAACGAGTCACATGACACTGGGGAGGGAAAATGGCTAATTAGGCCCAATTTGGATATTTTCACTTAGGGGTGTACTCACTTTTGTTGCCAGCGGCTTAGACATTAATGGCTGTGTGTTGAGTTATTTTGAGGGGGCAGCAAATTTGCACTGTTATACAAGCTGTACACTCACAACTTTACATTGTAGCAAAGTGTCATTTCTTCAGTGTTCTCACATTAAAAGATATAATAAAATATTTACAAAAATGTGAGGGGTGTACTCACTTTTGTGAGATACTGTAATCTCATGCCGAGTACATAGACACCAAACATAACATGCTTTAAAAATAACGCATACCCACACAGCAGCGACAAACTATATACATCTTTGAAATCCTTTAAAAGCCTTTACAGGTTACCACTTTAGATCTGCAGAGGAGGTCTACTGCTAGAATTATTGCCCTCAATCTGACGTTCGCGGTGATACCTCACATGCATGGTGCAATTGCTGTTTACATACGACATGAGACCGACGCTTGCGTTCACTTTTGCGCGAACTCACGGGGGGACAGGGGTGCATTTTTTTTAAATTATTCATTTTGTTTTTTATTTTATTTTTACACTGTCATTTTCATCTTTTTTTCTATCATTTTTATTGTTATCCTGGGAAATTTAAATATCTTCTATGATAAAAATAGGTAGTGTCGCAAATTTTATTTTTTTATTTTTAATGTGGGGTCTATTAGACTCTAAATCTCTCCTCAGCCCTTAAAGCATCTGACCACACCAAAATCGGTGTGATAAGATGCTTCCCCAATTTCCGAATGGCGCGGTTTATATCCGGCGAAACTGAAGTCATGAAATGCTTATAGCCTCCAATATCTTAGGCCATAGAGATGATTGGAGCCATTCTAGTCTTCGATCAGCTCTATGGTCAGCTGTCGGAACCATCGCATGCATTCTCGGGTTCCCCGGTTGGGACAAGAGAGCCTGAGAAAACCATGGAAGACAGCGGGGGGGGGATCCCTCCCACTGCTTGTAAAAGCAGTCTAGCAGCTAATCAACTGCTAGAATTGCTTTTACATGAAAGTTGACCGCTGGCTGAAAAGAACGATGCCTAGATGAGACCTATACCTGCAGGCATCATTCCGGTATAACCACTCTAAGACCAGCAACATACTAATGTGTCGCTGGTCCATGTTGGGCATATGTTGTAATGTTCTTTTTTTTTTATGCAGCCTGTGGGAACAAAAGAATCAATCGGTGGGAATCCGTAGGGGGGATCTTATGTATGTTTTAGTATCCAATAAATATCATTAGATCATGCACTATGTGAGCACTTTTTTCAAGGTCGATTCCAGCAATATTACACCCGCAGTCTCCCATACACCTTAAGATCGGATGCGATACGATCAGATACTGGATTTTGGTGACCATTATTGATATCATAAGGCTAAGATTCAACTTGCCTCCGGTGAGTGTTTCCATATAGGGGGGTTCACCCTCCTGTTTTTCTGGCTCACGCGGTGTGGTGATGGATAACATTGGAACAGGATCCTGCCCCTAACGGGGATCATTCTAATTGACATTTTTGGACTCTATATTAGGAGTCCTACTCTAGCGCTGCTTGCACTTTATCGTGATTTTAAGTTTATATGGATTTTTAATATTAAGGTGCTATACATCAATCGGTGGGTATGCCCACCATTAGAAAACCTCCCTTCATCCACACACTTCTAATGGTGGGCATAGCCCCTTTTTAAAAATATATACCGGAGCATAGGGGCAATCCGCCCCAATTTCCACTCCTGCCCCTATGCTCCAGTACAGTATATATGCTCTTTTTTTAACTGTGGTGGTGAAATCACCCCCAACAGCGCTGGAGTCGCTGCTTTATGTATGGTGGGAGCAAATGCTGTTGCTGTCACCCTAAATAAATCAGTGCTGCAGCTGGCCTACCTGAACACCAAATAAAGATTAACCACTTAACAACCGGCCCATAGCCAAATGACGGCTACAGGGCGGCTGCTTAATTCTGGGAGGGCCTAGGGCGCACACATGGGAACATCCATGACCGCCGGGTCCCCTGGCATCACGGATCGTGGTGAATGGCCACTGTGAGCGGCCTTTCACCACCTGATCGCTCCGTCAAATGACGGAGCAATCACATGTAAACAAGCTGGCGCTTTTCTCTCTCCTCTCCGCACCGATCGGTGCAGTGTGAGAGGAGAGAGTGGGGAGAGAAGATGTGTGCAGCACTGTGGGTGATGTGTAATGCCCACAGCGCTGCTAAGTGACAGTGGGGGACAGGCTGCACCCCCACTATCCATCCACACCCACCAGCCATCCTCATCCCATCCAGCCATCCTCACCCCACCCAGCCATCCTCACCCCATCCATCCATGCTCCTAGAACGCCTGATGGTGCTCCCTGCATGTTAGGCCTTTGTATGTGGCCAGGCTGTGTAAAAGTCTCACACATGTGGTATCGCCATACTCAGGAGGAGTAGTAGAATGTGTTTAGGGGTGTAATTTGTGGTATGCATATGCTGGGTGTGAGAAATAACCTGTTAACCTATGACAATTTTGTGAAAAAAAAAGAAAAAAAAAATCTTCATTTGCAAAGAATTGTGGGAAAAAAATACTACTTCAAAAAATTCACCATGCCTCTTACTAAATACCTTGGAATGTCTACATTCCAAAAAGGGATCATTTGGGGGGTATTTGTACTTTCCTGGCTTGTTAGGGTCTCAAGAAATGAGATAGGCCATCAGTACATCAGGTGTGATCAATATTCAGTGATTGGCACCATAGCTTGTAGACTCTATAACCTTCACAAAGACCAAATAATATACACTAATTTTGTTTTTTTTTTTACCAAAGATATGTAGCAGTATAAATTTTGGCCAAAATTTATGAAGAAAAATTACTAATTTGCAAAATTTTATACCAGAAACGAAGAAAAATTAATTTACCAAATTTTCTGTATTTTTTTAAATTATAGCGCCAAAAATAAAAAACCCAGCGGTGATTAAATAACGCCAAAAGAAAGCTCTATTTGTGTGAAAAAAAGGACACAAATTTCATATGGATACAGTGTTGCATGACTAAGTACCGTATTTTTCGCACCATAAGACGCACCTGACCATAAGATGCACCTAGGTTTTAGAGGAAGAAAACAAGAAAAAAAATATTCTGAACCAAATGGTGTACTAAAATATTTACCAGTGCAGCCATATACCAGAGTCCATGAAAAACAGCACATACCAGAGTCCATGAAATACAGCATATACCAGAGTCCATGAAATACAGCATATACCAGTCCATGAAAAACAGCCATATACCAGTCCATGAAATACAGCCATATACCAGTCCTATGAAATACAGCCATATACCAGTCCTATGAAATACAGCCATATACCAGTCCTATGAAATACAGCCATATACCAGTCCTATGAAATACAGCCATATACCAGTCCATGAAATACAGCCATATCCCAGTCCCATGAAATACAGCACATACCAGTCCATGAAATGCAGCACATAGCAGAGTCCATAAAATACAGCCATACCCGTGTCCATGAAATGCAGCCTGACAGAGCTGAGAGGGAGATTCATATCTCCCGGCACAGCTGCGCTGTGATGATGTCATCACACTGCGCCTAGTGGAGCTCCACTCTGCAGCCAGATCCCATTCAGATAGAAGACAGAGCAGCTCCAGCCGCCGCAGTACTTCATTCGGCCACTGGGGCTGCTCTGTCTTCTCACTGTGTGAGATCAGAGCAGCGATCTATGGTGTCCGGGAGCCCACAGTGTAATGCAGGCTCCCGGCGGCGATGAGGGGGGGGGGGGCGTGCGGGTTTTTTCAGGTATTCGCACCATAAGACGCAGGGAGACTTTCCCCCACTTTTTTGGGGAAAAAAGTGCGTCTTATGGTGCGAAAAATACAGTAATTGTCATTCAAAATGTGAGAGCACTGAAAGCTGAAAATTGGTCTGGTTGTTAAGGGGGTTTAAGTGCCCAGTGGTCAAGTGGTTAATAAAACACAGTAACATATAAAAAACAACATTCCTGCTAAGAAGAAAAAAATAATAAAACGTTACAGGAAAACATTATAAAAACATTACATACCTGCAAAAAAAAATGATAAAAAAACAGTAACCAAACATTACAGGTATGCATAAAAAACAATAGAGAGAGCAATAGAATAAAAAAAAAATAGAGATAGAAAAACAAGAAACGTACAACTGTTTTTGGCCTTTATTCGTTTAGATTTTTTTTGGTTTTTATAACTTTTTTTATTTTTTTGGTATGCTTTTTTTTTTTTAACAGTGCTTCCAGGTTGGGGTCTCTCAAAATGCGGTGACATCTAGGAGACCCTGTGACAGTGTGCCCTATTCCTGTGCTGCTCCCTATGCTAATACTCAACTAGTGTATGGTAGCGCTCGAAACAGTCACCGATGCAGAGACCAGGCTGGTCAAAACAGTAGCGGCAATAAAAACAAGTGTCACGCCTGTATCTGCATCGTCGGCAGACAGGACATCTTTTTTGGTGGGCTTGGTTGGTAGGGGTACCAGGGATGGCATGTGGAAAATGCCGTCCATGCAGCCGGCTCACTGCATTTGAATTGGGAACATGGGGTGCAGAGCCAACTGGATACAGAAGGGCTCTGATGATCTCTTCCTGGAATTGAAGAAGAGATCCAGTCTGTCCTGACGCTTTGTATAGCACATAAGCGTTCAGCATAGCCAATTGGAATAGGTAAACAGACACTTTTTTGTACCACCGTCTGGTCTTATGGGCAATTAAGTATGGCACCAATAACTGGTCGTTGAGGTCCACCCCTCCCATATTTTGGTTATATTTGTGGACACAGAGGGGTTTCTCCACAACACCAGTCACCGTTGTAATTCGGACAGCCGTGTCTGCGTAAAGGGAGGAAAGAACGAAAACATTCTTTGTATCCCTCCACTTCACCGCGAGCAAATTTCTACTTCTCAAACAGGCTTTCTCCCCCCGACTAAGTTGGGATTCTACCAGCCATTGGGGGAAGCCCTGGCGATTAGATCGCATGGCGCCACATGCGCCAATTTGGTGATCAAACAAGTGACTAAAAAGTGGCACGCTTGTGTAGTAATTGTCCACGTACAAATAGTACCCCTTTGCGGATAAGGGTGACACCAAGCTCCACACAATTTTGCCAGCGCTCCCTATGTAGTCTGGGCATCCTTCTGGCTCCACATAACTATCTTTGCCCTCATAAACCATAAAGCTACATGTATAGCCTGTGGCCCTGTCACAGATCTTATATAACTTGACCCCATATCTGGCACGCTTGCTGGGGAGGAACTGGAAGCAAGACGGCCAGAAAATTTAATCAGGGACTCGTCCACACACACAACTTGGTTGGGAATAAAAAGTGCTGTGAACTGCTGATTGAAGTGGTTTATTAGGGGCCAAATTTTGTGGAGCCGATCGTATTCAGGGTCACCCCGTGGACGACAGAGTTCATTGCCGTTGAAGTGCATAAACCGCAGGATCTGCTCGTATCATGTCCTGGCCATGCAAGCAGAGAAAACATACATATGGTGAATTGGGTCAGTGGACCAATATAACCGAAATTCAGGTTCTTTATGTATGCCCATGAGGAGGGTAAGGCCCAAAAAGGTCTTAAATTCTGGAACCGTAATTGGTTTCCAGTCTCTGGCAAGTGACATATGAGGATTAGCGGCAATGCATTGACCAGCATATACATTGCTTTGGTCCACAATAGATCTATAGAGATCTTCAGTGAAAAACAGTGAAAAAAAATCATTGGCCCTGAAGTCAACTGTATTCACCTGAATTCCGGGTTGGCCAGTGAATGGGGGAAGTACGGGCGCTGCATCAGTGGTGGGTTGCCAATCAGGGTTTGCAAGCGCAGCAGGAAGGGAACTATGGGCGCTATGGGCCTGTATTTGTCTTCCTCTTCGTGGCTGCGGGACACTACTCATGCTAGCCACACCAGCTTGAACTGCACTTATGGGACTCGCCACGTCTCCAAGTGTTACTGCAGTGCTGGTTTGTCTATGACCAGGATGTACTAGGCCACTGGTGCTTGCCAGGTCACCAGAAGGAGTAGCGGCACTAGTACTGGCTCTCTGCTCCATACGAGAGCCCTGCAGTTCTTGCTCCTCAGCGACAGCAGAACGGGATCTGGTACACCTGACCTTAGCAGGGACCACTCCGTCGTCAGAGCTATCTGTCAGTGTGCCACTGTTCTCTACGGGATCGTATACTGAGCCTGATTCTTACAGTGGAGCTTCCCCATTGCTCTCATCTGTCATGCTCAGCAACGTGTAGGCCTCTTCACTAGTGTGACTCACAGGCAAAAAAGCACACCTGGTTGTCAGAGCCTGTTTCAAGTCGCTACCAAAATCACTCTCAGATTTCGCAGGGATCAGGCGTGATTTCTGCGAACGCTGCAGATATGTGTTCTGTATTTGGTAAATGTCAGCGATCTATTGATCCTGCACTTGGGTGGGCTGTACTGGGCAGAGGGGCTAAACGCAGGTGCTATCAGGTATCTGGGCTGATCCCGCTAACGCCGCATTATTTAGAACACTAATCTAGTGGGGACGCTAGTATAGATCTGATCAGATCACAGATATTTATCTGATCAGATACTGCAATAGTATCTAACACCTATCTGATGTTTGTGTGTGCGTGTCAGAGTACCTAACTAACTGGCCCTGCCTGGTGTTTACGCTGACCCTAATGCACCCTATATATATATATGGCGGCTATGTAGCTAGCGTCACCTGGGACACTTATATGGTGATCACAGGTGACAGGGGGCAATCAAGGGGTTAAAAACTTTATTAGGTGGGTAAGGGGGTTAATGATAACTACCTAGGCCTACTACTACCTACCCTAACACTGATTAGTGACACAAGTGCAGCGATCAGTGAACGTTCTGATCACTGCACTCAGTGACACAGTGACGGGGGTGACAGGAGTGAAGGAGTTAACTGGGGGGGGCGATCAGGGGGCTATCAAAGGGTTAAAAGTATGCCTATGCGTATTGGTGTCAGTTTGGTATTGGTGCACTCACATTTAGATGTCTCTCTCCTCTCTGCAACAGAAAAGGACACAGAGGGGGAGAGTGACATCACTTCCCCGTCTGTGTTTACATTACACAGACAGGGGAGGCACATGTCCCCTGGCCTCGACCGCGAGCGCCGTTTATAGACGACGATTCGCGGGACGTTGCCACTCTGCAGCAGTAAGAGTATGCGAGCCGGTCGGGAACCGGTTAATACTTATTTGGACTAATACATTATTGTCTTCACCGCTTCACTTTTTTATGTTTATGATTGATGGACATTATGAATATGGACATTTAACATGGTCACACCAAATTTTTTTACAATTCTTTCCACAATTTTTTGGAGTTTTTATATGTGTATTTATTTTAATTGTGCTACTGTGAGCATTGTTGTTGGATCACAATCACTGTATTTGTTCACCCATTTTTTGGTTGAGTGCATTACCTATGTTCTTTACACGTATGGATTATGGCCCCAACAGTGCTCACTGGAACATTCAGAAATGTAGAACTCCTTCTGTTACCAATGCCATCAGTATATTTTGCAACAATAAGGTTGCGAAGGTCTTGAGAGAGCTCTTTTACCCATCATGAGATGTTTCTTGTGCGACACTTTGGTAATGAGACACCTTTTTATAGGCCATCAGTTGAGACTGATCCAGCTGATATTAATTTGCACTGACCAGGGGCAGGGATGTATTCTAATTACTGATAGATTTCAGCTGTGTTTTGGCTTCCCATGCCTTTATGCACCTCCCTTTTTTCATGTGTTCAATAATTTTTTTGCTGTGTCATTCCATTTTACTACACATAACTTAATTTCTGAATGTATATATTTTGGCTTCTTTGTATGTATGGATTGCATACATTGTTACCAAGATGTGGTGAAAATTTCATGTTAATAGAACCTTTAGTGTTCACCAGAACATTAATGGCTGTGTGTTGAGTTATTTTGGGGGGACAGCAAATTTACACTGTTATACAAGCTGTACACCCACTACTTTACAGTGTTGCAAAGTGTCATTTCTTCAGTGTTGACATGAAAAGATATAATAAAATATTTTCAAAAATGTGAGGGTTGTACTCACTTTCGTGAGCTACTGTGTATATATATATTACAGTATCTCACAAAAGTGAGTAGACCCCTCACATTTTAATAAATATTTTATTTTATCTTTTCATGTGACAACACTGAAGAAATGACACTTTGCTACAATGTAAAGTAGTGAGTGTACAGCTTGTATAAATTTGCTGTCGCCTCAAAATAACTCAACACACAGCCATTAATGTGTAATCCGCTGGCAACAAAAGTGAGTACACCCCTAAGTGAAAATGTCCAAATTGGGCCCAAAGTGTCAATATTTTGTGTGGCCACCATTTATTTCCAGCACTGCCTTAACCCGCTTGAGCAAGGAGTTCACCAGAGCTTCACATGTTGCCAGTGGAGTACTCTTCCACTCCTCCATGACGACATTGAAGAGCTGATGAATGTTAGAGACCTTGCGCTCCTCCACCTTCCATTTGAGGATGCCCCACAGATGATCAATACAGTTTAGGTCTGGAGAAATGTTTGGCCAGTCCATTACCTTTAACCTCAGCTTCTTTAGCAAGGCAGTGGTCATCTTGGAGGTGTGTTTGGGGTCGTTATCATGTTGGAATACTGTCTTGTGGCCCAGTCTCCAAAGGGAGGGGATCATGCTCTGCTTCAGTATGTCACAGTACATGTTGGCATTCATGGTTCCCTCAATGAACTGTAGCTCCCCAGTGCTGGCAGCACTCATGCAGCCCCAGACCATGACACTCCCATCACCATGCTTGGCTCTAGGCAAGACACACTTGTCTTTGTACTCCTCACCTGGTTGCCACCATATACGCTTGAAACCATCTGAACCAAATAAGTTTATCTTAGTCCCATCAAACCACAGGACATGGTTCCAGTAATCCATATCCTTAGTCTGCTTGTCTTCAGCAAACTGTGAGCTTTCTTGTGCATCATATTTAGAATGTTAAATCGCTGTATGGTCTTGGCCACCGTGCTGCAGCTCATTTTCAGGGTCTTGCCAATCTTCTTATAGCTTAGGCCATCTTTATGTAGAGCAACAATTCTTTTTTTCAGATCCTCAGAGATTTCTTTGCCATGAGGTGCCATGTTGAACGTCCAGTGACCAGTATGAGAGAGTGAGAGTGATAACACCAAATTTAACACACCTGCTCCCCATTCACACCTGAGGCCTTGTAACACTAACGAGTCACATGACACGAGGGAGGGAAAATGGTTAATTGTGCCCAATTTGGACATTTTCACTTAGGGGTGTACTCACTTTTGTTGCCAGCAGTTTAGACATTAATGTCTATGTGTTGAGTTATTTTGAGAGGACAGCAAATTTACACTGTTATACAAGCTGTACACTCACTACTTTACATTGTAGCAAAGTGTAATTTCTTCAGTGTTGTCACATGAAAAGGTATAATAAAATATTTACAAAATGTGAGGGGTGTACTCACTTTTGTGAGATACTGTATATTGTGACAATTTGGGGATTTTGTAGCTCATTGGTAGTGCCAAACAGTGAGTTTACTCCATGCCAGAAGTATGCTTTAGGGCTTTTTCTGCCCAGTTTTATTTAAAAGTTGCGCAAAGCGAAAGTTCACAACTGAACGTCTTCCCATGCAGGGGATTCTTACCCTCAATACAACAAACATAGAATTCAGCCTCATGGTTGTCTTTGCAGCTCTACTCCTCAACTTAGTAGTTTTGGTCTTTCTGACCAATCAAACACATTCAGTACTTGTGCATAGAGTTGTGCAGATACCTGGATGTTCGGGTTCGGCCGAACTTCGCGAAAAAGTTCAAATTCGGCCCCGAACTTGACCCGAACTTAACCCCGAACCCCATTGAAGTCAATGGTGACACGAACTTTTGGGCACAAAAATGGCTCTAAAAAAGTCCTGGAAAGGGCTAGAGGGCTGAAAAAGGAGTCAAAATGGGGGTAAGAGTAGGACAAGTGCCATGCAAACAAATGTGGATAGGGAAATAACTTAAAATTACATAAAAATTTAAAAATGGAGGAGGAGGTGGATGTGGAGTAGGAGGTTGAGGAGGCGGTGACCGTGGCGGTGTAAGTGGTGGAAGAGGCGGTGGAGGAGGAGGTAGCCAACACTGTTTTTTGTTTGTGTGGGGTTTTTTTCTAATTGGGGTAGCCCCCAAAATATTGAGACATATTAAAAAAAAAAAGGATACGTTCACTTAAGTATACCAATGGCTGTGTGAGGCAAAATGGCTATTTTGCACAAGTACAGACAAGTCTTGTGGGATCCATGCCTGGTTCATTTTAATAAAGGTTAGCTTGTCCACGTTGGCTATGGACAGGCGGCTGCGCTTTTCTGTGATAACGCCCCCTGACGTGCTAAACACATGTTCAGACAATACACTGGCTGCAGGGCAGGCCAGCACCTCCAAGGCATAAAGGGCAAGCTCAGGCCATGTGCCCAATTTGGAGACCCAGAATTTGAATGGGGCAGACCCATTAGTCAGTACGTGTAGGCGTATGCACACATACTGTTCCACCATGTTGCTGAAATGCTGCCTCCTGCTAAGACGTTGCTTATCAGCTGGTGGTGCTGTTTGTTGTGGCGTGCTGCTGACAAAGCTTTTCCACATTTCGGCCATGCTAACCCTGCCTTCTGAGGTGCTGGCAGTGCCACAGCTGTGTTGGCGACCTCTTCCTCCTCCTCTGCCTTCGCCTTGTGCTTCCACTGAGCCCCCGGTGTCATTTGGGAATGCCCTCAGCAGCGCATCTACCAGCGTGCACTTGTAGTCGCACATCTTCCTCTCACGCTCCAGTGAGGGAATTAAGGACGGCACGTTGTCCTTGTAATGGGGATCCAGCAGGGTGGCCACCCAGTAATCAGCACAAGTTACAATGTGGGCAACTCGGCTGTCGTTGCGCAGGCACTGCAGCATGTAGTCGCTCATGTGTGCCAGGCTGCCCAGAGGCAAAGACAAGCTGTCCTCTGTGGGAGGTGTATCATCTGTGTCCTCTGTATCCCCCCAGCCACGCTCCAGTGATGCCCACGAGCTGTGTTGGGTGCCACCCTGCTGTGAACACGGATCCTCCTCCTCCTCATCATCCTTGTCCTCCTCATCCTCCAGGACTGTGCCCTGGCTTGAAAATGTTTTACCTGTCCTATGCTGGTGCAGGAACCCACCCTCCGAGCCACTTGTGAATGAAATTACCCCTCTTCCTCCTCTTCCTCCTGTGCCACATCCTCTTCCATCATCGCCTGAAGTGTTTTTTCAAGGAGACATAGAAGTGGGATAGTAAAGCTGAGAACAGCGTCATCGGCACTGGCCATGTTGGTGGAGTACTGGAAACACCGCAATATGGTACACAGGTCTCGTATGGAGGCCCACTCGTTGGTGGTGAAGTGGTGCTGTTCCGCAGAACGACTGATCTGTGCGTGCTACAGCTGAAAATCCACTGCTGCTGCTCGCACAGTCTCTCCAGCATGTGCAAGGTGGAGTTCCACCTTGTGGGCATGTCACATTGGAGGTGATGAGCGGGAAGGCCGAAGTTCCGCTGCAGCGCAGACAGGCGAGCAGCAGCAGGGTGAGAACGCCGAAAGCGCGCACAGATGGCCCGCACTTTCTGCAGCAGCTCTGACATATCCGAGTAGTTTTTTAGAAACCCCACCACCAAATTCAGCACATGCGCCAGGCAAGGGATGTGCGTCAAACCGGCAAGTTCCAGAGCTGCTACGAGATTTCACCCATTATCGCACACCACCAGGCTGGGCTTGAGGCTCAGTGGCAACAACCACTCATCCGTCTGTTGTTCAATGCCCATCCACAGCTCCTGCGCAGTGTGGGGTTTATCCCCCAAACATAGTTTTAAAACAGCCTGCTGTCGTTTCCCCCTGGATGTGCTGAAGTTGGTGGTGAAGGTGTTACGCTGACTGGATGAGGAGGTGGTAGAGGAGGAGGAAGCGGAGTAGGAGGAGGAGGCAACAGGTGGCAAAGAGAAATGCCCTGCAATCCTTGGTGGCGGAAGGACATGCGCCAAACTGCTATCCGCCTCAGGCCCACCCGCAACTACATTTGCCTAGTGTGCAGTTAGCGAGATATAGCGTCCCTGCCCGTGCTTACTGGTCCATGTATCAGTGGTTATGTGGACCTTGCCACAGATGGTATTGCGCAGTGCACACTTGATCTTGTCCCCGATTTGTTTGTGCAGGGAAGGAATGGCTCGCCTGGAAAAGTAGTGGCGGCTGGGAAAAATGTACTGTGGGACAGCCACAGGTTTTTAAAACTGTCCGTGTCCACCAGACGGAATGACAGCATTTCAAAGTCCAGGAATTTTGATATGCTGGCATTCAGGGCCAGGGATCGCGAATGGGTAGGGGGGTACTTCCTCTTTCTCTCCAGTGTTTGGGAGATGGACAGCTGTAAGCTTCCATGGGACCGTGTGGAAATGCTTGGGAATGGTGGCGGACATGGTGGCGTTGCTGTCACATCGTCTGTTTGCTGGGTGGCAGGTGACACTGCCACTGTAGAGGTGCAGGAAGAGGCTGAGGTAGCAGCAGAAGAGAAAGCAGGAGGAGCCCGAGACCTTTCTTGGATATTGAGGTGCTTATTCCACTGCAGCTCGTGCTTTGCATGTAGATGCCTGGTCATGTTGGTTGTGCTCAGGTTTAGAACATTTATGCATCGCTTCAGGCTCTGATTGCACAGCGTGCAAACCACTCATGTCTTGTCATCAGCACATTGTCTTAACAACTGCCATGCCAGGGAACTCCTTTGAGCTGCCTTTGGTGTGCTAGGTCCCTTGGTGCGGTGGGTAGTAGCAGGCATACTGTCTAGGGGACGGTCGCTCCGCTTTTGCAACCTGCTTCCTCTTTTGCTGTGCTGGTGCCTCTGTGCAACCACCACCTCTTCCTCAAAACTGCACACGTCACTCGCATAACCTTCATTCCATGTGGGGACTAGGATCTCATCATCCTCCACATCATCTTCCACCCACTCTTCACCACTGCCCTCCTTGTCAGTCTGCACACTGTAGAAAGCCGCAGCAGTTGGCACCTGTGTTTCGTCAACATCAGAGACGTGCTGCGGTGGTGTTTCCATGTCCTCATCCTGAAACAGAAGTGGTTGGGCATCGGTGCACTCAATGTCTTCCACTTCTATGGCAGGGCTATGTGGATGGCCCACGGAATGCACACCAGCAGAGTCATCAGAAAGCATGAGAGACTGCTGCATGACTTGGGGCTCAGACTGCTTGGCTGATTTACAAGGGGCTGAGGTGAAAGACAGATGGCCATGGGATTCAGGTGCCAACTCTGAGCTTTCAGCAAGGGACTGGGTGGGAGACAATGTGAAGGAACTGGAGGCATTGTCTGCCACCCAATCTACTATCGCCTGTACTTGTTCTGGCCTTACCATTCGTTGAGCGGCAATCAAGCTTACCATATAACGTTGAAGGTTCTGTCGGCTACTCGCACCTGAGGAAGATGTTTCACTTGTGCGTGTAGCTGGCACAGATTGACCACAGCCTCTCCTTGCAACATGAGCTTCACCAGCATCACCAACACCAGCAGCACTAGCAGCACCACGACCACATCCCTTATTTGACGCTCTCCTCATTCTGGACGCAAATGTACTATTTAGCACAAATTTATATTATTTTTTATAATGCTAATCTGTCCCTCACACCAGCAGCAGGATCATCTCCCTACACTAGTATGAGATGATTTGATAACGCTAATCTGTCCCTCACACCAGCAGCAGGAACCTCTCCCTACACCAGTATGAGATGAATTTATAACGCTAATCTGTCCCTCACACCAGCAGCAGGAACCTCTCCCTACACCAGTATGAGATGAATTTATAACGGTAATCTGTCCCTCACACCAGCAGCAGGAACCTCTCCCTACACCAGTATGAGATGATTTTATAATGCTAATCTGTCCCTCACACCAGCAGCAGGAACCTCTCACTACACCAGTATGAGATGATTTTATGACGGTAATCTGTCCCTCACACCAGCAGCAGGAAACTCTCCCTACACCAGTATGAGATGATTTTATAACGGTAATCTATCCCTCACACCAGCAGCAGGAACCTCTCCCTACACCAGTATGACAAGGAAGGGTAAGGGCTCCCCAACCCGTACCTAAAGTGCGAGCAACAAAAGAGGGGGGTTGGACTATTACGGCACCATGAGATAGTAAATATGTACAATATGAAGAATTAAAATACATCAAGGTTTTTATTAATGGATAAAAGGTTTATAGCCAGAAAACAAAATACATTGTTCATAAACATTTAAAATTTACAGCAAAATTGATAACACCATCCTACCTATTTATCCCCCATATATAAACAAAGAGGGAGATGATGGATTCGGTGGTATCAGGGTGTAGATACTGTGTAGCCTCTACATGTTTCGTGGATAATCACTTCATCAGGAGGAGTATCTACAGTGATTGGAGACATAACATTAATAAACAAACTGCACATTACATTATGAAAACTCTCATATATATTACAGCATAATATTGCTTTACAAGTACAGTACATAAGGGGGAGGATATTGTCATAGTAGCTTACCGCTTATCCACAGATCCGGTATCAGATGTGACACTGGCACATTAGTAATCCCTCATCGGCAGATGTGGGGTGTTGTACATGGAGGATTGTTTAAAGGGTATACCCTATACCAAGATAGATAACATTTAGAAGTTATCTGGTATCTCCCATGTATGTACGTGTGGGGGGTGGAAGGAGGGGTGGAACGTAGGGGGGGAGGGGAGGGGGAAGAA
>BLSH010016225.1:239617-265199 GCA_018402905.1 Glandirana rugosa | reverse complement strand
TCCCCCTCCCCCCTTTTCCCTCTACCTTCCCCCTTACCTTCCCTCCTCCTTCCCTCCCTTCTTCTTCCCCCTTCCCTTCCCCCCTTCTCTTTCCCTTTTTTTCTGGTTTCCTTTCTCCCCCTTGTTATCTTCCCTCTTCGCTTTCTTACCTTTCCCTTCGTTTTGCCTTTTCTCTCCTTCTTTCTATGTCCACTTCCCCCTTTTACTCTTTCCTCCTATTCCCTCTCTCTTCTACCCCCCTTTTGCCTTTTTTCTCCCCCTTTCCTTGCCCCCTATCTTTCTTTCCTTCCTCTCCCTCCCTTTCCTTCCCCCCTTTTCTTCCTTCCCCCCCTTTTCTTCCTTCCTCCCCTTTACTTCCCCCCCCAGGTTCCACCCCACCTTCCCTCCCCCACACGTCCATATATGGGAGATACCAGATAACCTCTAAATTTTATCTATCTTGGTATAGGGTATACCCTTTAAACAATCCTCCACGTACAACACCCCACCTCTGCCGATGAGGGATTACTAATGTGCCGGTGTCACATCTGATAGTACCGGATCTGTGGGTAAACGGTAAGCTACTATGACAATATCCCCCCCTTATGTACTGTACTTGTAAAGCAATATTATGCTGTAATATATATGAGAGTTTTCATAATGTAATGTGCAGTTTGTTTATTAATGTTATGTCTCCAATCACTGTAGAAACTCCTCCTGATGAAGCAGTTATCTGCAAAACATGTATAGGCTACACAGTATCTACACCCTGATACCACCGAATCCATCATCTCCCTCTTTGTTTATACATGGGGGTTAAATAGGCAGGATGTTGTTATCAATTTTGCTGTAAATTTTAAATGTTTATGAACAATGTATTTTGTTTTCTGGCTATAGACCTATCTTTTATCCATTAATAAAAACCTTGATGTATTTTAATTCTTCATATTGTAGGTATTTACTATCTCATGGTGTCGTAATAGTCCAGCCCCCCTCTTTTGTTGCTCACACTTTAGGTACGGGTTGGGGAGCCCTTACCCTTCCTTGTAAATTGTTTTTGGATGAGACACTCCAATTATCCAACATTTCTTAGAGCCTGTCGAGGTACTTAGTCTACACCAGTATGAGATGATTTTATAACGCTAATCGGTCCCTCACACCAGTAGCAGGAACCTCTCCCTACACCAGTATGAGATGATTTTATAACGCTAATCTGTCCCTCACACCAGCAGCAGGAACCTCTCCGTACACCAGTATGAGATGATTTTATAATGCTAATCTGTCCCTCACACCAGCAGCAGGAACCTCTCCCTACACCAGTATGAGATGATTTTGTAAGCTAATCTGTCCCTCACACCAGCAGCAGGAACCTCTCCCTACACCAATATGAGATGATTTTATAACGGTAATCTTTCCCTCAGAACAGCAGCAGGAACCTCTCCCTACACCAGTATGAGATACTTTTATAACGCTAATCTATCCCTCACACCAGCAGCAGGAACCTCTACCTACACCAGTATAAGATGATTTTAGAATGGTAACCTGTCCCTCACACCAGCAGCAGGACGATCTCCCTATACTAGTATGAGATGATTTTATAATGCTAATCTATCCCTCACACCAGCAGCAGGAACCTCTCCCCACACCATTATGAGATGATTTTATAACGCTAATCTATCCCTCACACCAGCAGCAGGAACCTCTCCCTATACTAGTATGAGATGATTTTATAACGCTAATCTATCCCTCACACCAGCAGCAGGAACCTCTCCCTATACTAGTATGAGATGATTTTATAACGCTAACCTGTCCCTCACACCAGCAGCAGGAGCCTCTCCCTATACTAGTATGAGAGGATATTATAACGCTAATATATCCCTCACACCAGTGGCAGGAACCTCTCTATACTAGTATGAGATGATTTTATAACGCTAATCTGTCCCTCCCAGCAGCGGCAGCAACCTCCCCCTACCTACACTAGTATGAGATGATGTGACATGCAGCGCTACGTGACTCCAGCTTATATCGAGGCTGGGTCATATGATGCACTGGCCAATCACAGCCATGCCATTAGTAGGCATGGCCGTGATGGCTTCTAAGGGCAAACGAGTGAAATGCTTGTTGATTGGCTGCAGCTATTCAAAAGGCGCGAAAAAATACCCGAACCCGGACTTTTTCTCAAATGTCTGGGTTCGGGTTCAGGACATGGACACCCTAAAGTCCAGTACGAACCCGAACTTTACAGTTCGGGTTCGCTCAACTCTACTTGTGCACACACACTATACCCCAGCTCTGTGTCTTTTTAACCTGCAGCATTCCAGCTGCTCTGTTCCAGACTGTCTCTCTCAGGCTTGTTCCTCAATCTGTCCTGTCATGAACAATATGGTGTTACGTGCACCTCTCACGGCTCCTTTGCAATCACTGACCCTTCTCGGGAGGTGGGGCACTCACCTCTACTTCTGATTCTAAGATGAATGCAGCAGACACCTGCATCATTAGTGTGCCTGCTTCCAAGTAAACCTGGCCTAGACCGCCATATTAAACAGTGACTTGGACTCGCCTTGCCACAATATATACACAAAAACCTAGTGTTTATTATATAGAGGAAAAGCTCTATATGTCTCAACATAATTATATATAATTATTATTTTGGGTTCCTTGTTACATGACAGAGTCATCATCAGTCAAAGTAACAAGCATTGAAAACTGAAAATGGTCAGTTATGAAGGTGTAATACAGGTTGGTATTCAATAGGGATGAGCTGAAAGTACTTGGGCTTGGTTTGAGGTGGGTTTGGCAAACAGTACCAAGGTTTGGGCGCTGAATCTGAGATTCATTGAAGTCAGTGAGAGCCAAATGTTTAAAAACAGTAATTGCCATTTTCTAGGCAATGAATTGTCAAACAAATGACATGAGGAGGCTAGGCACTACCCTGGGGAACATGTGCCAAAGTAATTAACATTTTTAAAAAATTCAGTTTTGTGGGGTGAGACAATTTTGATAATTATTTAATAATAATTAATTAATGGACAACTTTAAAATGCAAAATTCCTTTAAATGCCATGCCTGGGGGATGCCCTTAACCTGCCTGTAAAGTGGTCCATCTGTATTATGTATACAACATACTACAGCAAAACTCACATTTACAAAGAAAAAAATGCTGCTTGCTTAACCACTTGCCGTCCACCCACCGTCAAATGACGGTAGAGCAGTGCGGCTCTCGTGGTGGGCAGACGTCATATGATGTCGGCCCTTTAAGCCGGGATTGCGCGATCGGGCGCGCGCATCCCGGCTCTGTCGGTGGCAGCGTGTCACCGACGGGGGGGGAACAGCCATTGGTCATGGCTGTATACCATGTGATCGGCCGTGATGAAGTCACAGCTGATCACAAATGGTACTGCCCCCATTCGCAGGAGTAGCAGAATGTGCTTTGGGGTGTAATTTGTGGTATGCATATGCTGGGTGTGAGAAATAACCTGTTAATATATGACAATTTTGTGAAAAAAAAGAAAAAAAATCTTCCTTTTCCAAAGAATTGTGGGAAAAAATGACAAATTCAAAAAATTCACCATGCCTCTTACTAAATACCTTAGACTGTCTAATTTCCAAAAAGGCGCCATTTGGGGGGTATTTGTACTTTCCTGGCTTGTTAGGGTCTCAAGAAATGAGATAGGCCGTCAGTATATCAGGTGTGATCAGGTGTGATCAATTTTCAATGATCGGCACCATAGCTTGTAGACTCTATAACTTACACAAGGACCAAATAATATACACTTATTTTGGTTATTTCTACCAAAGATATGTAGCAGTATAAATTTTGGCCAAAATGTGTGAAGAAAAATTATTAATTTGCAAAACTTTATGACAAAAACAAAGAAAATGCATTTTTTCACAACATTTTCAAACTTTTTTATTTATAGCACAAAAAATAAAAAACCCACTAGTGATTAAATACCACCAAAAGAAAGCTCTATTTGTGTGAAAAAAAGGAAGCAAATTTCATATGGGTACAGTGTTGCATGGCTGAGTAATTGTCATTCAAAATGTGAAACCTGAAAATGGCCTGGACAGGAAGGGGGTTTTCGTGCCCAGTACTGAGGTGGTTAAATTACCGGTGAATAACTGCTCCCACCTGCTTACTTCTGTTTGTAAACAAATTAGCTGGGGATTTCCTTAATTTATAACAGATCCTTCTTCTAGATGAGAGTCTGGTATAGATGTTAACTGGGGAACCTGAAAAAAAAAATATGGCAAGGAGTTTACTATCAAAATGCATACCAGACCCTTAACCTTGGGGAGGGAGGGTCTGCTATGGATGTCAAGAGAGCTCGCCACAAAAAAAAGTTTAGAGTCCTCTCTAAAATTCATAGCAGAGCCGTATTGTGTAGGGGGCCCCCAAATTCCATACCAGACCTTTATAGTACAGTATTGATTTTAATAAGGAACCCCGCACAAATAAACAAGAAAAAACGAGTGGGGTTTCATCTAACATATATAGCATACCGTTATAGTAGCATGCAGCCTGGCAATCCAAAAAAAGGGCAGGGGGACATGCAGCCTCCCACTCCTGAACCATACCAGGAGGGTACCTTAGCATGGCAGCCCCCCTGGCAAAGCACCTGACGAGGACAAGAGCCTCTTCCCCACAACTTGCATCATTGATCATAATTGATGTAGATTTGCATTGCTGGATGTCATGATGGACAATAGATTTACATCGTGGGGCATTTTGTAGTGTGGGTTTATTTTTTTGCAAAAGTGTCAGTGTATTTATTTACTATTTACATTGGTTGTGAATTCACATGGGAAAGGCAGCATCTAAGGCAGTGGTTCTCAGCTCCGGTCCTCGGGACCCACCAACAGGCCAGATTTTCAGTATTACCTTGGGGAGATGCAGACTAGAATACTGCAATCACTGAGCAGCAAATTACATCACCTGTGATGCATTTCAGTTATCCTGCAAACCTGGCCTGTTGGGGGGTCCCGAGGACTGGAGTTGAGAACCACTGATCTAAGGCCTCCTTATTTTTAACCCTTTCACTGCCAGAGCCATTTTTGCTTCTTTTTTTGCAAACATTTAAAAATAGGTCTGGAGATTATGTAAAAGCCCCAAACATAATATATTTTCTGAACCTAGATAACCTAGAGAAAAAAATAGTGCAAGTTCCAATTTTTTATGTCTCACAATATTATTGCAACAGTTTACGAAACACAAAATTTCAGTTAAAAATACACTAAATTTAATTTAATGGACACTAAATTTAATTTAATGGCACAAACACAATATATAACCCGCTTTTTGGTAAAATGCAAATGATAAGGTTGTGCTGAATAAATAGATACCCAGCATATCAAGCCTTAAAATTGCGTCCAACTGCAAAATGGCGACAAACTTTGTACCCTATATTTTTCAAAGGCGATTCTTTAAATGCCCCTACAAGACATCAGTTTAGAGTTAACTATGAATAATGGGACTTGTGCCTAGGTCCCCTCGTATATCTCTTTAGGTTCTTACGTGCTTGCACTGTATGTGGGGTGGGGTGATTTTATTGCTTGGGTGAAACTTTTTTTTATTGTTTTAAAAAAATATTACACTAAACTTTTTTTCATTACATAGGGAACAAAAAGTGCCCTAAGTGTTTTTTATTTTGGTGACAGGTTCTCTTTAATGAGGCACCAGGGCTCTAAAAGACCCCGGATGTCTCAGCAGTCCTCCAAATAAACTAGTGCAGTGTTACTGCCCTCCCACTGCACTGTTCTTCCTGGTGCCTGCCTCAAGCAATGCTTGAATCTGGAGACAGACATGGCTGTCAAAGCAGTCTATCTCCTTGTTGACTGCAGTGTTATACAGCATTGCTCCAAAGCTGGGGGTATCCTGTTTGACATCACAGCTAGCATCACAGAGCAACTATAAAGATTCCTGTCTGTCATCACAACTAGCATTACAGGGCAAGTAGAAAGATGGGAAGAAAAGTACTTTTGTATTTTTTTTTATTTTTATTTTTTGGCTTTGGATAGACTTGGAGAAGCTAAACACATTTGTTAAGTTTCATTGCTGTCCTTGACCCGTTGGACAGATTACAACAAATTTTTACCCCTGTGATAGCCTGTGACAGTAGAACAAGAAATGATAGGAATGGTTGTCACTGGGACAGATTTGAAATATTTTCTTTTCCTGATGGAAAATGAGGGGAAATCTTTTCAACTGGGTCACATAGCACAGCAAAAACCTGCCACGGGTTCTGTCACTTTCCTACTCTGTTCAAAATGTTTTGAAAGGTTTATTTTGGGATTCTTAGGTTATCTGGCTGCTCTTTTTATTCAGTAAGTTTTTCATGCTAGTTTTATTATAAAGAACTGTTTACATAGCAAACGATATGCCTTTCCCCATTTATCAAATTTATTTTTCTGCTTCTCTGCTCGTAAATTAATCCAGCACAGAAGGTACCTGCAAAAGCATGTAGAATTGCCAGCACTCATGACTGTGCCACAGCTAATACTAGCCAAATGAACTCAATGATTAACCAAGTCTTGTGCATATAAGTCTGCACAAAGCCAAATTATACTGCCTATTAAACACGGCATCAAACTAGATAAAATCTGTTTTCTAGACTTTTTTCTTCTTTATTAATGATACCAGCCCAAAACTGCATTTCTCCTTGTTATTCAGATGGAGATTGAGAAAGATGAAGTAAGACAGTGTTTTCATGTATTATTTGACATTTTATGCAGGTTAATATCTGAAAGGCATTTGGGTTTGTATTTATTTTATTTTCAATTATGTAACAACATAACTGAGGCTGGAAAACAGATAAATTCATTGTGACTCATATCCAGGACACATTCCCTGTAGCCCAGCCAAAAAGGGCACAAATGGGCCTCGAGAACACTACAAATAATGTTATATTTTTACTTCTACATTATAAGGATGAGCACAGCAACGTTCCATCTTTTATTAAGATTGTAGGTACAACAAAGATAAAGTCATTTGTGCCTTTGCTTAAAGAGAAATACCAATAAGCACGATGGGGAAAGTTGTGGAAAAACCTAAACGTATATTTGAAGCTTAATTATGCTGTTTACCACAATCCTTCTTTGCTGTGGCCATTTGAAAGAATTAAGGCTTGTGTACATTGATGGGAAAACCCAAATGCATGGTTTTCAGTAACATTTTGACTGCTGAAGTCAGATTGAAAAAGTTGATTTTTTATTATACGAGCATGCAGAGTTAGCTACATGCAGGGACAGCAGCACAATACATAGTGTTGGTTTCAAAAGTATTGCTCTAACAGGCTGAGAAGTCCAATACAATGTCTATGTCTTACAATGAGTGGGAACCTAACTATCTGACTTTCTTTGAAGTTCCATCTGTGTCTCTGATTGAATTTACATAGCCTTGTTACTTCCAGTAGTGCTTTGAGGGAGCAATGCTTGGAAAAACAGAGAGCAATCTTCCCAACTGGTGGTGTAAATAGCATTCTACACTAGCAATACAGCTGTTACACAATATGACTCCTAACAAAATATACATCCAATTAATCTGCTTAATCAGAAAAAAAATGTTTGATAAATAAAATGGCTATTCCACAGACATACTTTCAAGAGTGTATTTCACTCAAGTAGATATGCTCTTATATTAGTATATAGTAAAATTAAGTCTTGCAACATCCTTAGAGTGCACACAGTGCTAAATATATGTTGAGGCAAATTAATAGGGTATTGTGTATGTAGTTTAATTTCTGTTTTACTATGAGAATCCCATGAAAACCCTATTGTTTTCTCCTTGCATCAAACATGTTTTAAAATACTATTTTTTCTGTGAACTTTGACCCTGGCAGCTGGCTTCAGAGAGGATTCCTAAATACTGTGTGTGACTAGCCATCTTTCTATAGTGGTCCAAATTAGACACATGTGAGGAATAAAGTACCATGTGTTAGCTTTGTAGACTTTGTTGAAGGTTTATATACCTCCTGGATCCAAACAGTCTCTTATCCTATATGTACAGGCAACCATCTAAAACAGGCGTGCCCCACCGCTGGCACACGGCACCCTCTGGTTTGGCCCACCACATCCTGCTCTGGGATGGCGGGTCGGGAAAACCCAGATCACTGGTTCCCGACCCGCCATCCCCGAGCATCAGCATATAGAAAGGAGCCGGCACTAGAGGAAGCAGAGCCAATGCTTTCTATATAACACCGGCTTCTGTCACAGGTGGAGTGATATCAAATGTACTCCACCTGTGACAGGAGTGATACAAGAAGCATCATCTCTGCTCTCTACTGCAGCCGCATGCTTCCTCCAGCGCCCCTCCTGTCACACTGATGATCAGGGATGGCGAGTCGGGATCCCGCGATCTGGGACAGCAGTACCCCCAGCAGTACCACCCAGTAGTAACACCCAGCAGTACCAGCTAGCAGTAACCCCAGCTGTACCAGCCAGCAGTACCCCCAGTAGTACCAGCCAGCGGTACCCCCAGCAGTACCACCCAGCAGTACCACCTAGCAGTACCCCCTGCAGTACCAGCTAGCAGTACCCCCAGCAGTACCAGCCAGCAGTACCCCCAGCAGTATCATCCAGCAGTACCCCCAGCAGCACCATCCAGCAGTACCAGCTAGCAGTACCATCCAGCAGTACCACCCAGCAGTACCCCCAGCAGTACCACCCATCAGTATCCCCAGCAGTGCCATCCAGCAGTACCAGCCAGCAGTACCCCCAGCAGTATCAGCCAGCAGTACTAACCCGCAGCACCATCCAGCAGTATCCCCAGCAGTACCATCCAGCAGTACCAGCCAGCTGTACCCCAAGCAGTGCCAGCCAGCAGTGCCAGCCAGCAGTACCTTCAGCAGTACCATCCCGCAGCACCCCCAGCAGTACCATCCAGCAGTACCAGCCAGCAGCACCATTCAGCAGTACCAGCCAGCAGTACCATCCAACAGTACCCCCTAAAAGTACCCCCATCAGTACCTGCCAGCAGTACCCCCAGCAATACCATCCAGCATTACCCTCAGCAATACCAGTCAGCAGTACCCACCATCAATACCAGCCCTGGAGGACAGCCAGCATATGCCATACCTGCCTCTCTCTTCACCCCCTGTAAGTGCCGCACCTGGGGGGTGGTCAGGGTCTGCTATCAGAACCGACTCCCACGGCAGGGGGTGTTGGGGGCTGCTTTCAGAGCCGCGACTCCCGTGGTGGGGGGGTGAGGGGTGTTGGGTGCTGCTGTCCCGCGGCGGGGGGGTCAGTAGGTGTTATGGTATAGTGGTGATTTGGTGTTCTCTTGTGGCTCTGTATACTGCTCTCTGTGGCTCTGTATACTCCTATCTCATGGCTCTGTATACTGCTTTCCTGGGCTTTGTATACACCTATCTGGTGGCTCTGTATACTCCTACCTAGTGGCTCTGTATACCCCTCTCTGATGGCTCTGTATACTGCTATCTGGTGGCTCTGTATACCCCTATCTGGTTGCTATGTATACCCCATCTGGTGACTGTATACCCCTCTCTGTGATGATGGGCTGTATACTCCTGACACAATGGGTGGAAACTATAAGGGATGGGGCTTATGAGGAGTGGGAGGGGTCAAAAAGGAAGGACGGGGTCTGGTGCCCCGATGCTAAAATTTCACCAGCAGCCACTACATCTGTCAGTGCCATCTGTCATCAGTGCCACCTGTCAGTGCCACCTGTCATCAGTGCCAAGTTTTATCAGTGCCAGGTGTCATGTGTTATCAGCACCATCAATCATCAGTGCCACATGTCATCAGCGCCATCAATTATCAGTGTCACGTGTCATCAGTGCCACCTGTGATCAATAGCATCAATCATCAGTGTCACGTCTCATCAGTGCCCCGTGCCATTAGTGCCACCTGTCAGTGTCACATGTCATCAGTGCCATCTGTCATCAGTGTCACGTGTCATCAGTCCCATCAGTGTCACGTATCATCAGTGCCATGAGTGCCCATCAGTGACATCTATCATCAGTGCCACAGTGTCAGAAGTGCCATCAGTGTCACATGTCATAATTGTCATCAGTGTCACCTCATAAGTGTCGTCAGTGTCAGCAGTGTCATAAGTGCCATTCGTGTCATCAGTGCCAATTAGTGCTGCACAACAACAATAGCTAAAAGATCATTCTCAGCTGAGGAGGCGTACAATATTCTTGCGGCCAATGAGAGCAACGGAGAGCTCTCTGCTGCAGATTCCTCTCAAAATCCTGAGAGTCTGATGTGAATTATGAGCCAGTCAAGTAGTGAAACACTGACGGACTCAGAGGAGGAATATCGTCCGCCCGCCAGATGAAGGCGTGTTGGTGAGGAGGCAGTACCATCCAACAGCACCGCTGTGCCATCCACCAGAACCAGAACCCCAGTGCCATCCGCCAGCACTCCAATGCCATCCACCAGCACCCCAGTACCATCCACCAGCACTCCAGTGCCATCCACCAGCACCGCAGTACCTCGGCAAGAAAGGCCAAGTATCAGTGGGGTGTCACCTCAGCCACAACGGGTTAGGTCCCATGCCAGCCTTCCCTGTTCCCTTCAGCACCCCTTGTGGCTTCCTCCTAATTTAGGAGAAGCTAGGATTCCCCCTTTCACTGCCCAGACAGAAGTCCAGGTGGACACAGAGAATTTCTCACCGATCAATTTCTTTGATTTCATTTTTACGGAGGACATGCTAACATCCATTGGGGCCCAGTGCAACCTACGTGCACATCAATTCATAGAAAGTAATCCAGTGTCCTATTATGCTCGTCCCTTTGAGTGGAGAGACCTAACAGTGGAAGAGTTTAAAGCTTTTTGGGTCTCACATTCTGCATGGGGCTCACCAAAAAAAAAAAAGAACTGTGCTCCTATTGGTCCACCCACCCCATCCACCATATGCTGTTCTTCTCAGCGGTAATGCCCAGGACAAGATATCTCATGATTATGAGATTTCTACATTCCCATGATAATGCCCAGTGCCCTCCCCGAAATTACCCAAATTATGACCAGCTTTATAAAATTTGCCCAATACTCAATTATTTTTCTGAAGTATTCCCCCAATTGTGTACACTGGACCAGCACATATGTATAGATGAATCACTTGTTAAATTTAGCGTCAGGCTGGGAATAAAGCAAATTATCCCTAGTAAAAGAGCCCACTATGGGGTGAAAGTCTATAAACTATGTGACTGAGCCACGGGGTGCACTTACGCCTTCCTAGTGTACGAAGGGAAGGACACCCAGCTGCATCCCCCTAATTGCCCAGACTATTTAGGCTCAAGCGGGAAAGTCGTTTGGAACCTCATTTACCCACTCCTGGAGAAAGGCTACCATTTATATCTCAACAACTTTTATACAAGTCTGTCCCTGTTCTGGAACCTTCACAGGAAGAATATGCCAGCATGTGGCACTGTCAGAAAAAAGAGGATGGGCTTTCCGCAAAGTCTCAGGACCAGGAAGCTAAGAAGAGGAGAGATGGCGAGTCTGCGGAATGAGGAAATTCTAGCTGTGAAGTGGAGGGACAGAAGGGATGTCTATATGTTGTCTTCAATACATAATAATACGTTCGTGGAGATCCCCAGAAGGAATGGCCCAATCCAAAAACCAAGCTGTGTCCATGAGTACAATTTGTATATGGTGGAGTCGACTGAAACGACCAAATGCTCCAACCCTATCTTGCCACCCGAAGAACATACCATTGGTATAAAAACTAGCACTCTATTTCTTTCATTTGGCCATGAACAACACCTATATACTGTACCGCAATTTCACTGAAAACCCCAAACCCTTCCTTGGCTACTAGGAGGAAATCATCACCACACTTATATTCCCGAACGGCCCACTCCGAGTGCCATTTCCCTGATAAAATACCTCCTAGACCAACAGGCCAAAAACGCCAGAAAAAATGCTGGGTGTGCTCCAGTGGGGGAGTTAGAAGAGACACTATTTATTTTTGTCCCCAGTGCCCTTCCCAACCAGGCCTCTGCATAGGTGACTGCTTCCACCGTTATCACACTTTAGTAAAGTATTAGTGATTATTAATCCTCAGTTCCTGACATTTACATTCACACTCCTTGCCACTGCTTGCTCTTGAACTGACCCTGGCTTGTTATTTGACCACGCCTTTGCCTGCCACTTTTGTACATACCTCTGCCTGCTCCGGAACTGACCCTGGCTATGTTATTTGAACACGCTTCTGCCTACCGATCCTGTACATACCTCTGCCTGATCTGGAACTGACCCTGGACTGTTTGACCACATTGTTTGCCTGCCTCTTGGACTGATCTTGTACCCTGCTACTGGAGTAGTTGGATTCACAAGACAGGGTCTCACATATGTGAGGGGCTCCAGAATTGTTTTTCTGGATGAAGAAAATTATTTTTTTGTTTTCTCTCTCTCAGATTAGGGTCTGGAGACTCAGAGGCTTCAAAGAGATTTGGGTGGGGGAAGCCTCTATCCCTGTCCCCATTCCGTCCTGAACGAGGCCCTACTTCTGCCTGCTGCTTGTAGGACTTATTGCCATCATGCCCCTGCCTGCCACATGAACTGACCACACCTCTGCCTGCTACCTGCACTATGGACCATGTTCCTGCCTACTACCTAGACCAATATTTTGGCACTGTTGGCAATATTTCTGCCTACACTGGCCCTGGACTGTATATGGACAGTATCCCTGCCTGCTGCAGATACTATGGATAGTATTCCTGCCTGTTGCCTGGACAATTGCATTCGCTGTCAGTTGCCTGGACAATCTTTTGTTTACCCTTTACTAGTTTGCAAAATTTTATAACAAAAACAAAGAAAATTTTTTTTTTTTTCAAAATTTTTGGTCTTTTTTAATTTAGAGCGCAAAAAATAAAAAACACAGAAGTGATTAAATACCACAAAAAAAGCTCTATTTGTATGAAAAAGGGACAAAAAATTATATGGGTACAAAATTTCATAATTGTCATTCAAATTGTGAGAGCACTGAAAGCTGAAAATAGGTCTGGGCAGGAGGGGGATTTAAGTGCCCAGTAGGCAAGTGATTAATGACTGATCAGGCATAACCCTAGTCTTGTGGGGAAGGGTGGCTGATTTAAAGAAATCAAGGAGAAGGGTTGATATTTGCATTTTCAATATGAATAGGAAGAAATCATGCTAAAGGTATTGCTTTGAGTTCTCCCATTAAAAAAATGAAGTTATGTAATGTTGGGGGTTGTTTAGCTCAGTGGTAGGTGCATTTATAGTGAGTCCATGCCAGTATAAACTGTAGTTTTAAGGCTTGCCATCCCAATTTTATTCAAAGGGTAACTCCACTTTCGTGGGGAAAAAAATTGCAAATAAAGAAAAAATAATATAGCGCATATAATTGCGACACTGATCATACTGTAATTGAATGTTATTAAAAAGTACCTTTCCTGGTCAATTTGCAGCCAATGTAATTTTCTGAGAATGGATTGCAATATAGCTACCTGGCGTTGTTCTGTACACCGAGTGTGTACTGACCACTCCCCAGAAACATAATTTCCTGCTTGTGTGATTGGCTCACCAATTTTCCCAGAAGTCTGCCTAAGATACAAGTCAGATTTCAGGCACCCCCTGCAATAATAATGTCATTTTTGGAGAGATACTTTCAATAGGAATACGTCTAAAGGGATGCAGACCAGCAGATTTCCAGCAGTTAATCATGAAACCACTCCCATTAGACCCACTCAGTACAGAGGCACAGACAAACACAGAGGGATTTCTTCAGAATAACAAAAGGTAGGAATTTGCAACAAAGTTTGTTATATTGTTCTCCCTGTGCCTGCGTGGGTTTACTCCGGGTACTCCGGTTTCCTCCCACACTCCAAAGACATGCTGGTAGGTTGATTAGATCCAGTCTAAAATTGCCCCAGTATGTGTATGTATGCATGTGAGTTAGGGACCTTAGATTGTAAGCTCCTTGAGGGTAGGGATTGATGTGAATGTACAATGTATATGTAAAGCGCTGCGTAAATTGACGGCGCTATATAAGTACCTAAAATAAATAAATAAATAAATAATCCTTGCAATGCACATAGATCACCCAAAGGGGAATGTTTTTTTCTCAACAAAAGTGGAGTTACGCTTTAACAAAATCAAAGTTCAACCGAGGAATGGTTGCTCCAACAGCTCTGCTGATTAGACCTTAACCTTGGCTTCTGCTTCCCAGAACATCTTTCACAGTGTCTCTCCAGTTTCAGACCTGTCTCAGCTCTCTTGGCTCTCTTAGCACATGTGGATCTCCCAGCTGATTAATTTTCAGCACCCTTCTGCCTGACCTCACTACTTGACATTTAGGTAGGGGTTCCCCCGACATCCTGGGCACTCTCACCCCTCCGAGATTTACACATTCCCTCAGTCCCCTGGACTCGCCTAGTTGTCTAGTTTTCATTCAGAGAAAATGGTTGTTAACTGTAAAATTCATAGTGTGCAAAAATAAAAAATCCTGATTCCCCCCCAGAGTAGTACAGCGTTACTATGGTAACACAGTATTGCTCTGGTCACTGTATGTAAAAAATACAATTGTAAAAAAAAATATAAAAGAAATGTAATGAAAAACAAAACAAAATATTTAAACATTTTAAAAAATGATTCAAATATCCCACCGCCACACCAGTTATATGATGACGCTGTACTGTACTGGTGACAGTATGTACAACATTTTGAAAAAAATTAGAACTTCAAAAAACTTGACATGCCTCTTACTAAATACCTTGGGCTGTCTTCTTTCCAAAAAGGGATATTTGTACTATCCTGGCATTTTTGGGCCTCAAGAAATGAGATAGGCCGTCAGTACATCAGGACTGATCGATCTTTAGATATACTGTATGTACCATAGTTTGTGGTTATTTTCACTAAAGAAATATAGTAGTATACATTTTGGCCTAAATGTAGAAAGATTATTTATTTGCAAAATGGTATAACAGAAAAAAAAGAAAAATGTGTTTTTCTTCAACATTTTTGGTCTTTCTTTTTGTTTATTTAGCAAAAAAAAAATGTGGTGATTAAATGCCACCAAAAGAAATCTCTATTTATGTTAATAAAATGGTAAAAATGTCATATGGGTACAATGTTGCATAACTGTGCAATTGTAATTCAAAGTGTGGAGCAAGGATGCGCCAAGGAAATACAGTTTATATGTATAGTACACTCTTGAAGTCAAAAGTTGCCCATAGAACATCTAGATCAGGGTTTCTCAACTAGGGTTCCTCCAGAGGTTGCTAGGGGTTCTTTGAGCAATGAGGAATTTCTACCTCTCATATAAGTTATCACTGACACCTGCTCTTTTTTTCTATCTGTAAAGGGGTAATTCTTCCCAATGTTCACAAGCATAAGGAGCATGACTTTTCACTGACCATTACACTATTATATCATGAACTGTAGATATAGAATTTTTTTCAGGGGTTTCCTGAGATGGGATAATTATTTCAAAGGGTTCCTCTGTGTTGAAAAGGTTGACAAAGGCTGATCTAGATGTTCAATTCCCATTATAAGACCTCCATGTTCAGCAATATGTAGTTCACTTGGCTTCTATGAAATACACCTGAATGTAGTGAAACAAAACCAGGTATAGACTTCAATAATACACCTGAAGTCCCATCTTCTTTCACAACTCCATTTAGCTTGGTTATAATCCATAGTTTACTCTGGAAAGCTTTACTTATCTCCAAAATGGTGGATTCACTGGCCTATACAGGCCAGGGAGGGAGGTGTCTGATGGTGTTGACGCATTTCATAATATCACAGGACCTCTTAAGGACGTATGTCATTACAGATCAGCTAGATCTCATATACTTTGCATTCTTATGAGACTACACACTTTTAGCATTCAAAGAGATCATGCATAAGGTGAAATATATAAATCAAAGAAATCATATAACCAAAATACTTTAGTTGATCCAATCCTGACAGGTCCTGCTCTTTCAATCACTTCCTCAATAATAACTTGAAGGGATGTTGATTCAAGGACATATATTTAACACGTCTTCTTTTGTAGGATCTTGTTCCTGTGTCCTCTTCCTATTTGGACATTTGAATGTGGTATATTCCATTGAATTTTAACCCTTTCATGCCTAAGCCTTTTTCTGACATTTGTTGCTTACAAGTTAAAATCCATATTTTTTGCTAGAAAATTACTTAGAACCCCCAAGCATTATATATATTTTTGTAGCAGAGACCCTAGTAAATAAAATGGAGATCATTGCAATATTTTATGTCAAACGGTATTTGCGCAGCGGTCTTTCAAATTCAATTTGTTTGGAAAAAAGACACTTTCATGAATTAAAAAAAAAACAAAAAGTAAAGTTATATGGTGATATGTGTATTAACCGCACTCTTCAGCCTGGCCCTTAGGTCAGGATAAAAAACTTTGCATAAAATTAAAGTGCCTATAGTGCACGTGTGACCATCAAAGGTCAATGTGGGTCATGCAAAACTCATGCATATCATATAAAATAAATAATGAAAATCTTGTGTCGAAATCCAAATATAAAGTGCATCAATATGACTGGTCCCTAGGGGTCAGAGTGACTGTAAACATAATCATGCATATCATCAAGACATTCAATATGAATCATTAATGAATGATTAATAAAGTCCAACTCAATGTGCAAAATAGCAAATTAAAGGTTGATCAGGCCCACTCAGCTCATGCAAGAAACCAAGGAGTATATTGTGGCATTTATTGAATTATTTGAATTTGCTTTGGTCCAACCCACTAATATACCAATCCTACCACCATTTTTATACACATTTATAATATTTTAAACACATAATTTTGTATAATAATTTTTTGTATAATTTTTTGTAAATTTTTGTATTTTTTGCATATTTTTCTCATTTTTATCCTTTTATATATATATGTTAAAATCGTATTCATTTCATTCTCTACGTCTTTCAAATTTGGCTCATGCCAGTTTATTCCTCACCACTAGAGCGTTATATCTAGAGAGCACTTTATGGCTATGAAATTGAATTATACTACTTTTTATATAAGCCATTTTTATTCTTCACCAATAGAGGGCTCTTTCACTCAGAGAGCAATCCTATAATGGCTTTATAAATCACAAAATAATTATTTCCAGCCCTCCCACTGCCCCTAGGTGGGCAGATCCATAAGATTGATCGGTAGACTGATTGGTTCCAACTGATCTATTGAGATCACCTGGGATGGGTCGGACATTAACGAGCAGATTGTGTATATATAACGGAGGAGATGTTTGTAGGTCATGTGACCCCTGATGACATCAGCATGCCTGACGAAATGCCGTTGGGTAACGTGACGTTGAATTTCACTTCCGCTCGTTTGGAACGCAGGCAGAGCACTCGGTGCGTCCCCTGCATATTGCTTTTATCCACTGTCTGTTACCCTAATTTTAAACCTTTAACCATTCAATAAATGCCAAAATATACTTCACGATGTGAGCCTCCTGGGTTTCTTGCATGAGCTGAGTGGACCTCATACTGCGGAGTCGTGGAACACCTGCTTACTAAAGTTGAGCGGACACCTGGATGTTTGGGTTCGGTACCGAACTTGACCCGAACTTTACCCCAGACCCCGAACCTTATTGAAGTCAATGGGGACCCGAACTTTTCGGCACAAAAATGGCTGTAAAAAAGTCCCGGCAAGTGCTAGAGGGCTGCAAAAGCAGTAGGCAATGATTTAAGAACAATAATCTCTCCCTTACAGCAAAAGCAGGAACCTGACCCTATAGAACTAGGAGATGATTTTAGAACAATAATCTGTCCCTCAAAGCAGTAGACTCTACCTAGTCCAGAATCAGATCATTCTGCAATGCAGGATGAGATCTGCAATCTGTCCCTCAAAGCAGTAGACTCTACCTAGTCCAGAATCAGATCATTCTGTAATGCAGGATGAGATGTTATTAATATCTGCAATCTGTCCCTCACAGCGCCGGCGGCAATCTCTCCCTAGACTAGCCTGAGAGCATGTGACATGCAGCACTACATGACTCCAGCTTATACAGAGGCTGGGTCACATGATGCACAGGCCAATCACAGCCATGCCAATAGTAGGCATGGCTGTGATGGCTTCTAAGGGCAAACCAGTGAAACGCTTGTTGATTGGCTGCCCTGCAGCTATTCAACATGCGTTATCAAATACCCGAACCCAGAACCCAAACCTGAACTTGGTGATATGTGTATTAACCGCGCTCTTGAGCCTGGCCCTTAGGTCAGGATAAAAAACTTTGCATAAAATTAAAGTGCCTATAGTTCACGTGTGACCATCAAAGGTCAATGGGGGTCATGCAAAACTCATGCATATCATATAAAATAAATAATGAAAATCTTGTGTCAAAATCCAAATATAAAGTGCATCAATATGACTGGTCCCTAGGGGTCAGAGTGACTGTAAACATAAATGTGCATATCATCAAGACATTCAATATGAATCATTAATGAATGATAAATAAAGTCCAACTCAATGTGCAAAATAGCAAATTAAAGGTTGATCAGGCCCACTCAGCTCATGCAAGAAACCAAGGAGGCTCACATAGTGAATTATATTGTGGCATTTATTGAATGGTTAAAGGTTTAAAATTAGGGCAACAGACAGTGGATAAAATCAATATGCAGGGGACGCACCGAGTGCTCTGCCTGCGTTCCAAACAAGCAGAAGTGAAATTCAACGTCATGTTACCCAACGGCATTTCGTCAGGCGTGCTGACGTCATCAGGGGTCACATGACCTACAAACGTCTCCTCCGTTATATATACACAATCTGCTTGTGAATGTCCGACCCATCCCAGGTGATCTCAATAGATCAGTTGGACCAATCAGTCTACTGAGCAATCTTATGGATCTGCCCACCTAGGGGCAGTGGGAGGGCTGGAAATAATTATTTTTGTCAGATTATTGAATTTGTCATAAGGATGAACCCATCTCATGTCATCTGTTTTTTTTTATTTGCTTTGGTCCAACCCACTAATATAACAATCCTACCACCATTTTTTATAAACATTTATAATATTTTAAACACATAATTTTGTGTAATAATTTTTTGTATAATTTTTTGTAAATTTTTGTATTTTTTGCATATTTTTTTCATGTTTATCCTTTTATATATATATTTCAAAATCTTACTCATTTTCATTCTCTACGTCTTTCAAATTTGGCTCATGCCAGTTTATTCCTCACCACTAGAAGGTTATATCTAGAGTGCGCTTTATGGCTATGAAATTGAATTATACTACTTTTTATATAAGCCATTTTTATTCTTCGCCACTAGAGGGCTCTTTCCCTCAGAGAGCAATCCTATAATGGCTTTATAAATTACAAAATAATTATTTCCAGCCCTCCCACTGCCCCTAGGTGGGCAGATCCATAAGATTGATCGGTAGACTGATTGGTCCAACTGATCTATTGAGATCACCTGGGATGGGAACGGAGGAGATGTTTGTAGGTCATGTGACCCCTGATGACGTCAGCACGCCTGACGAAATGCCGTTGGGTAACATGACGTTGAATTTCACTTCCGCTCATTTGGAACGCAGGCAGAGCACTCGTTTTATCCACTGTCTGTTACCCTAATTTTAAACCTTTAACCATTCAATAAATGCCAAAATATACTTCACAATGTGAGCCTCCTGGGTTTCTTGCATGAGCTAAGTGGACCTCATACTGCGGAGTCGTGGAACATCTGCTTACTAAAGTTGAGCGGACACCTGGATGTTTGGGTTCGGTACAGAACTTGACCCGAACTTTACCCCAGACCCCGAACCTCATTGAAGCCAATGGGGACCCGAACTTTTCGGCACAAAAATGGCTGTAAAAAAGTCCTGGCAAGTGCTAGAGGGCTGCAAAAGCAGTAGGCGATGATTTTAGAACAATAATCTCTCCCTTACAGGAACAGCAGGAACCTGACCCTATAGAACTTGGAGATGATTTTAGAACAATAATCTGTCCCTCAAAGCAGTAGACTCTACCTAGTCCAGAATTAGATTGTTCTTTAATGCAGGATGAGATCTGCAATCTGTCCCTCAAAGCAGTAGACTCTACCTAGTCCAGAATCAGATTGTTCTGTAATGCAGGATGAGATCTGCAATCTGTCCCTCAAAGCAGTAGTAGTAATCTCTACCTAGTCCACAATCAGATTGTTCTGTAATGCAGGATGAGTTGTTATTAATATCTGCAATCTGTCCCTCTCAGTGCCGGCAGCATCCTCTCCCTAGACTAGCCTGAGAGCATGTGACATGCAGCACTATGTGACTCCAGCTTATACAGAGGCTGTGTCACATGATGCACTGGCCAATCACAGCCATGCCATTAGTAGGCTTGGCTGTGATGGCTTCTAAGGGCAAACCAGTGAAACGCTTGTTGATTGGCTGCCCTGCAGCTATTCAACATGCGTGATCAAATACCCAAACCCAGAACCCGAACCCAAACTTTTTTCAAATGTCCGGGTTCGGGTCCGGGTCACGGACCCCCAAAGTTCGATACGGACCCAAACTTTACAGTTCGGGTTCGCTCAACTCTACTGCTTACCCAAAAGCGCTAACGATCTCTGTGACGGGGATCACAGAGGTCTGGTAAGTAAGCATTTCTGTCATTTCGCTGGTGGAGGATTGCACCCCCTTCCTGACCAGAGCACTTTTTGTAATTTCGGCACTACGTCTCTTTAACTGACAATTGCGCTGTCATGCGACGTTGTACCCAAACAAAATTGATGTCCTTTTTTCCCACAAATACATATTTCTTTTGGTTGTATTTGATTACCTCTGCAGTTTTAATTTTTTGCATTATAAACAAACAAAGAGCGACAATTTTGAAAAAAACAATATTTTTTACTATAATACATATCCAAAAAAATATAAAAAATACGAATTTCTTCTACATATTTTTGGTAAATAATCGCAAAAAGCATTCATTGATTGGTTTGCAAAAAAGTTATCGTGTCTACAAACTATGAAAATTGATTTATGGCATTTTTATTATTATTTTTTTCTTTTACTGGTGATGGCGGCGATCTGCGATTTTTATCAGGACTGCGATATTGCAGCGGACAGATCAGACACTTTTAACACTTTTTTGGGATCATTGACATTTATACAGCGATCAGAGCTAAAAATAGCCACTGATTACTGTATAAATGTCACTGGCAGGGAAGAGGTTAAACTGTAGGGGGCGATCAAGGGGTTAAGTGTGTTACCTCACTGTGTTCTAACTGTGTGTGGGCTGGGCTGGCAGGGACATGACAGATCTAACTGATCCCAATTACAGGGATCAGTACATCACTATCATGGCCCCTGTCAGAACGGGAAACCACCATGTATACATCGGCGGTTCCCCATTCTGGCTCTGCAGTAGGCGATCGCGGGTCACCGGTGGACATCGAGTCTGCCCGACCTGCGGCCATACTCACGCAGTGTGCGGAGGGCACAAGAGTGTGCCGCCAGCGGCACGTACCCACTCGCAACTGCGGCTGCACGAATCGCCGCTTATATACGGCGATTTGCGCAGCGGAGCCACTTCGCTGCTGTACATCTACGTGAGGCGGTCGGCAAGTGATTAAAATCTGGCGCCTTTAAGTCTTCAGTAAACCGGAAGTGATGTCATGGCATCGCTTCTGGGTTACTAGATCCGAGACCCGATCAAAGCAGATTCCGGCTTCATTCGGGTCTCAGACTAGCTGGCAGATGTGTTGGCTGGTCGCCCGTAGGGACGGGAGAGCTGCAGGAGGGGGGAGACGAGTGGCTTTTAGTTGCATCGGTTGTCATCCCAAGAAAGCCGACTATTAGCTCTAAAAAACGGTACCGGGGTGATGCGTGCAGCTGCATGCATCACCGCGGTACAACTCCTTCAAGCCGAGACCGCATATTTGCGTACGGTCGGCGTGAAGGAGTTAACCCATCTATTGAGGTGCAACTGTGGAAAAGTTTAAAATGTTCAGCCAGTGGGCTTTTCCCCTTTTGACCTAAGTAGCCTCACACATGTTCCTCAACCTAGACTCTCAGTTGCCCTTTCATCTTGTCATAATTCCCCTATGTTAGGAGTGTTCAACCCGTGGCCTGCGACTTCAAACCAGGGAAGCACATGCCTATGCTCTGGGATGGCAGGTCCACAATCCCAGATTACAGTCAATGGGTTGTTGATCCACCATCCCAGAGCATCAGAATGCATGGAGCCAGTGGAGGAAGCAGGCAGCTATGGCGGGAGCGGGAGCCACATAGGCCGATGCTTCCTCTGTACCAAGTGCACTTCGCCTGGGACCTTTCTAGCAGCCTGGAGAGCAATGCCAGCCAAAGCTGGGAAAAGGCAGTGCATTAACCACTTCAGCCCTGGAAGGATTTCCCACTGTAGGAGCAGACTACTAAGAGGGGTTTTTGGGACTTTAAATGAGACACATGTAGCCATGTGTCTCCATCCCTAATTAGATACATAAAAGAAGGAGGCAGGACTTTAAATGAGGTATGCTTGATGAAGCATCAAAACAAATTGCATCAAATATAGGCCCAACGCGTTTCATGGCAGAAATGCCACTCCTCAGGGGCAGATGCATGATGGATAAAATCTGAAAAGAGATGTGGGGATATCACATGAGTTTGAATAGTGTGACCTGGCTGTGGAAAACCATAGTATTAAATGGAAAGGAATGTCAGTAGTTGAACCTACTTACATAAGCGGCATGTATCGGTAGTGCTAGCTGAGGCATGTAGGCCGGCGCAACTGTCCACACCGGGAGCTGAGGTAGAGTCCGTGATGAGAGCGGGAGCGTGTGTGTGATTCCCAAATGGTTTGTGTCAAGCCAATGAAAGACAGGGGCTCTATTCTAGCATACCTCATTTAAGGTTCCGCCTCCTTCTTTTATGCACTGTAGGACCAGAGCACTTTTTGCGATTCGGCACTGCGTCGCTTTAACTGGCAATTGCGCAATCGTGCGATGCTGTACCCAAATTAAATTGACGTCTTTTTTTCCCACAAGTAGAGCCTTCTTTTGGTGGTATTTGATCACCTCTGCGTCACTTCTGATCACCGCTGTTAACAAAATAAGAGCGGCAATTTTGAAAAAAACCCCAACGTTTTGCTTTAATACATATCCAAAAAAAAAATATAAAAAAACTAATTTGTTCATCAGTTTTGGCCGATTTATATTCTTCCTCATATTTGTGGTAAAAAAAACAAACACGATCAGCGTTTATTGATTGGTTTGCGCAAAAGTTACCGCGTTTACAAACCATGAGAATTCATTTATGGCATTTTTACAATTTTTTATTTGCTAGTAATGGTGGTGATCTGAGATTTTTATTGGGACTGCGATATTGCAGCAGACATGTCAGACATTTTTGACACTTATTTGGGACCAATGACATTTATACAGCAATCAGAAATTTAAATAGCCACTGATTACTGTGTAAATGTCATTGACAGTGAAGGGGTTAACCTGCAGGGGGTGATCTAGGGGTTAACTGTGCTCCCTAGGCGTGTTCTAACTGTGAGGGGGCTGGGCTGCCAGGGGCATAAGAGATCTAACTAATCCCAGTGACAGGGATCAGTAGATCTCTTAAATGCTGCCTGACAGAGCGGGGTACCGCCGTGTTTACATTGGCGGTTCCCCGTTTTTCTTCTGTGCCAGGCGATCGCGGCTCGCTGGTGGAGATCAAATCCACCCGACCCACGGCCATACTGCTGGAGAGTGCGGCGGGCACTTTGCAGCAGTAAATGTACGCGAGCCGGTCGTTAAACATCACATGCACTGCACTTTTGTAATGGCCATATTAGCACTTATAAAAAAGGGTTATTAGGCTCTTTTCACATTGATCTGTAGGTGCAGCGCAGTACACCAGCAGCTTTCCTGTGGGTTAGCTTCACTGAGCCATAGACTTCTATTTTATCCTGCAGGTTTGTTGCGCTTTCTGAAGGCACACCAAAACTCCTGAATGCAAGTGATTGGTGCACTTTCAGAAAGTGCACCATGCTGGGGCCTGATTTACTATAACTCCCAAATCTACTCCAGCAGTGCCTTAAAATACCTCCCAATTAAAGGCAATTAAGACTTTAACCCTCACAAACTGGGAGGAAATGTACATAGAACAGAGCTCTATTTGCCTGGGAAGATGCCTCTCAGATCATATATGCTGCACACTGGCCGTCAACTGGGTTCGAACTTGTAAACTTCCAAATTCCTCCATTTAAACCTTCAATGCAAGTTAATTTCCCTAAAAATTGTATGGGGACCCGGGTCCTGCTCTAGGGGACATGGATCAATAGAAAAAAAGGTTTTTAAATTGTTCGTTTTTTTCAGGAGCAGTGGTTTTAATAATGCTTATAGTGAAAAAAACCCCAAAATATTCCTTTAAATATCGTGCTTGGGGGGTCCCCTTAGTATGGGTCTCTGTGATGTTTAGAACAGTGCCACCACAAAATGACATTTGTAAAGGAAAAATTGTCATTTAAAATCGCTTGCGGCTGTAATGTATTGCCAGTTTCCTGCAATATAGATAAAGATCATTGAAAAAGCATTGCGTTGGGGGTCCCCCCCAGTCCATGCCAGGCCCTTCGGGTCTGGTGTGGATTTTAAGGGGAACCCCAGCAAAATTTTAAAAAATCATTTGCTTAGGGGTCCCCCCCAAAGTCCGTACCAGGTATGGATTCTAAGGGGAACACCAACCTTAATTTTAAAAACATGGTTTAGAGGTCCCCCCAAGGTACATACCAGGCCCTTCAGGTCTGATGTGGATTTTAAGGGGAACCCCATGCAAATTTTAAAAAAATGGTGTTGGGGTCCCCCCAAAATCCAAACCAGACCCTTATCCAAGCACGCAGCCCTGGCATGGCGGGAGGGGGTGGGGACCAGTGAGCGCGCCGCCTCCGAACCTTACCAGGCCACATGCCCTCAACATGGTGAGGGTGCTCCGGGGTCTGGTTTGGATTTTGGGGGACCCCAACATCATTTTTCTAAAAATTTGGCAAGGGGTTCCCCTTAACCACTTGCTTACTGGGCACTTAAACCCCCCTCCTGCCCAGACCAATTTTCAGCTTTCAGCGCTCTCACACTTTGAATGACAATTACTCAGTCATGCAACACTGTACCCATATGAAATTTGCGTCCTTTTTTTTCACACAAATAGAGCTTTCTTTTGATGGTATTTAATCACCGCTGGGTTTTTTATTTTTTGCGCTATAATTAAAAAAAGACCGAAAATTTTGAAAAAAACGCATTTTTCTTAGTTTTTGTTATAAAATTTTGCAAATTAGTAATTTATCTTCAGAAATTTTGGCCAAAATTTATAATGTTACATATCTTTGGTAAAAATAACCCAAATTAGTGTATATTATTTGGTCTGTGTGAAAGTTAGAGGGTCTACAACCTATGCGGCAAATCACTGAAAATTGATCACACCTGATGTACTGACGGCCTATCTCATTTCTTGAGACCCTAACAAGCCAGCAAAGTACAAATACCCCCCAAATGACCCCTTTTTGGAAAGAAGACATTCCAAGGTATCTAGTAAGTGGCATAGTGAGTTTTATGAAGTTGTCATTTTTGCCCACAATTCTTTGCAAAATGAAGATTTTTTTTTTTTTTTTCTCAACAAAATTATCATTGTAACAGGTTATTTCAATGTTACTATTAAAACAACTCTTTTTTTTTTTTTTT
>BLSH010016225.1:226236-237475 GCA_018402905.1 Glandirana rugosa | reverse complement strand
CAAAGAAGTAAAATTACTGTTACGGGTCACGGGGGGGGGGGCTTTACGGGGTTTAATACTGGCCGAAATGTTCTAAGCAGGTTAAGATTTGATAAAAAGACTTAATAAAGGTGTTAATAAATGGGGGCTGGTCGTAAATACATATCTACTTAGGGACCATTTTAAATCTCCTTCCGACCCTTATTTTGTTATATAGGGGTCATTTTCCCGGGCGATACCTCACTTCCAATACGCTGGCCTGGTGCCCTATACAAATGTCGAAGTTCCAGATACTTCCCTTCCTGAGAGTCGACTTAGGGGGATTGACTGGTCTTATAAATCCGTGTTCGCCGTTTTATCAAACGAACAGAGGTAAACTAGTATAAAAGTTATCGACATACAGGTGGTAGCCTTTGTCCAGGAGGGGGTAAATTAATTGCCAAACTATTTTGCCGCTTGTGCCTAAATATTCTGGTCAGTTAGGGGGATTCAGCTGAGAGTCCTTCCCTTCATAGACCTTGAAGCTGTAAACATATCCCGTGGTCCGGTCGCATAACCTTCACTCCATAGCGGGCCCTTTTACTGGGGATATATTGTTTTATTCCCAGCCTTCCTCTAAATTTTACCAGGGATTCATCTATACATAAATGCTGGTCGGGGGTAAATAATTGTGGAAATAATTCAGAAAAATAGTTTAGAATTGGACGAATCTTGTAAAGCCGGTCATAATTTGGGGCATTTCGGGGGGGGGGGCACTGGGCATTGTCATTAAAATGAAGAAACCTCATAATCATGGAAAATCTTTTCCTGGACATTGTGGATGAGAAGACCGGCATGTGGTAGATGGGGCGGGTGGACCAGTAGGAGCGGAGTTCATTTTTGCTGTTTAGTCCCATGCAGAACACAAGGCCCAAAAAGATTTTAAATTCATCCACTGTTACATCTCTCCACTGATAGGGACGGGAATAATAAGAGTTTGGATTCTCCTGTATAAATTGATGTGCATATAGGTTGCACTGGGCACCAATGGACTGCAGCATGTCCAAAGTAAAAACTAAATAAAAAAAATCAATGGGAGAGAAATTTTGTGTGTCCACCTGGACTCCTGGTTGGGCAGTAAAAGGGGGAATCCTTGCTTCTCCTGAATTGGGAGGAAGCCACAAGGGGTGCTGGAGTGAGTAGGGAAGGCCGGCATGAGACCTAACCCTTTGGGGCTGACGTACAGCAGTGCTGGTGGATGGCACTGGGGTGCTGGTAGATGACACTGGGGTGCTGGCGGATAGCACAGCGGTGCTGGTGGATGGCAATGCGGTGCTGGTGGACGGTATTGCCTCCTCATCAACGCGCCTTCGTCTGGGGGGTGGACAATATTCCTCATCTGAGTCCAGGTCTAATTCACTACTTGAGACCGGATCGTAGGCCATATCAGACTCCGGCTCAGACTCAGAGGAACTTGCAGGAGAGAGCTCTCCTCAGCTGCGAGAATATCGTAGGCCTCCTCCAGAGAAAAGGATCTTTTTGCCATTGTTGCAGCACTAGTTGGCACTGATGACACCTATGGCACTAATGAGGTGATGGGCACTGATGTCAGGTGACACTGACGGCAGATCAGATGGCACTGATATGTGGCACTGGTGACAGGTTAGGTGGAACTGATATGTGGCACTGATAACAGGTCTGGTGGCAATGACACGTGGCACTGATGACAGGTCAGGTGACACTGATGAAAGATCAGGTAGCACTTATATTTGGCACTGGTGACAGGTTAGGTGGAACTGATATGTGGACTGATGACAGGTCCGGTGGCACTGACACGTGGCACTGATGACCGGTCAGGTGACACTGATGAAAGATCAGGTAGCACTGATGATATTTGGCACTGGTGACAGGTTAGGTGGAACTGATATGTGGACTGATGACAGGTCCGGTAGCACTGACACGTGGCACTGATGACAGGTCCTGTGGCACTGACACGTGGCACTGATGACAGGTCAGGTGGCACTGACACGTGGCACTGAGGACAGGTCAGGTGACACTAATGACTGATCAGGTAGCGCTGATGATATGCGGCACTGGTGACAGGTTAGGTGGAACTGATGTGTGGCACTAATGACAGGTCCAGTGGCACTGGTGGCACTGACACGTGGCACTGATGACAGGTCAGGTGGCACTGACACGTGGCACTGATGACAGGTCAGGTGGCACTTTGACACGTGGCACTGATTGGTGACACTGACACGTGAACTGATGACAGGTCAGGTGGCACTTTTTATGACACGTGGCACTGATGCTATGTGGCACTGATGCTACGTGGCACTGACTGGTGGCACTGATTGGTGGCACTGACTGGTGGCACTGACTGGTGGCACTGGCTGGTGTCGCTGGCTGGTGGCACTGGCAGATGGCACTGGCAGAGGCACTGGCAGATGGCACTATGATGTTGGGCACAGGTGAAGTGTTTTATGCACTCACAGTAAACGGCGATCTCTCTCTCCTCACACAGCGGTGTCTTTGTGAGGAGAGAAGGCAACCCGCTGTTGATGTGGTAAATGGCCGCTGTGATTGGCCATTTACCACGATCTGTGATTGGCTGTGTCCAAGGGACACAGCGATCACAGAAAATCCGGGCAGCGCGCCCGCGATCGCGGGCAGGGGGCGGTTAAAGGGGACGACGTCCATGGACGTCGTCCGGGCATTTCAGATCCGCTCTGGAGCCGTACTTCGGCAATAGCGCGGATCTGGAGGGGTTAAAATCCATACCAGACCTGAAGGGCCTGGTACGGGCTTTGGGGGGGACCCCTACCCAAAATGTTTGTTTAATTTTGGTGTGGAGTTCCCCTTAAAATCTATGCCAGACCCTTATCCGAGCATGCATGCACTGTATATAGTCTACACAGTGGTGTAGTGGATAGCACTTTCGCCTGGCAGCAAAAGGGTCGCTGGTTCAAATCCCAACCATGACCCTACTTGTGTGGAGTTTGCATGTTCTCCCTGTGCCTGGGTGGGATTCCTCTGGGTATTCTGGTTTCCTCCCACACTCCAAAGACATGCTGGTAGGTAAGTTAGATCCTGTCTAAATTGGCCCTAGTATATGTATGAATGTGAGTTAGGGACCTTAGATTGTATGCTCCTTGAGGGTAGGGACTGATGTGAATGTACAATATATATGTAAAGTGCTGCATAAATTGACAGCACTATATAAGTACCTGAAATAAATAAATACACTGAATGCAGTGTATTATATATATATGTATATATATATATATATATATATATATATATATATATATACACCATACTGTACATCTATTCTTACACTGACTGTATATGCACTAACTACACGCCACTGCCTAACCTCTCGCTATCTCCGCAAATGTTTTCACTATATTCGCCCACTGTGTAAGTGGCCTTATATAGTGTGGGCGTGGACTCAGACCCGTTGAGCAATGATTAGCCAAAGGCACCTTACCTTTGGCCAATTATGGCTCTCACAGCAAAGCATGCTGTGATTGGCCAAAGCATGCAGGTCATGTGCATGCTTTGGCGAATCAGCGGGTGGCATTCCCTTGCAATTTCACTGCATTATGGGGCGCTCAAATTTCCCACAAACGCCCGCTGAACAGGCGAACCCCCGATATTCGAGTTGAACATACGTTTGACTCGAAACGGGGGACCATCCCTATTGACCATGGATCTACATAGCGAGATACTTTTTAAACATTTTGACATAAAAGATTGGACAAAAAAAGTCTCCATTTTTAAAAACATTTTACACTTTTTAGGTGAATACCCATTCACATGGGGGGCCCAGGATCTGGTGGCCCCCTTGTTAATGAGGGCTTCCACATTCCGATCAGCCCCCCAACCACAGACCCCAACAACCACCAGCCACGGTTTTCGGGAAGAGGCCCTTGTCCCCATCAACATGGGGACAAGGTGCTTTGGGGTGGGAAGGTGCAGAGCCCCCCCCGCCCCAAAGCACACACCCCCTTATTTTAAAGGCATGTGGCCTGGTTTGGTCCAGGAGGGGGCCCTTGCTTGTTCCCCCATCCTGACCTCCAGGCTGCATGCTCAGAAAGGGTCTGGCATCGATTTTGGGGGGATCCCTTGCCGTTTTGTAAAACAATTTGGCGTGGGCTTCCCCTTAAAATCCATTCCTGAGCCAAAGGACTTGGTATGGATTGGGGGGACAATACATTATAAGCGCAAGCAAGTTGAAATGACATTTTTGATTAATGTAGGGGAGGATTTGGGAGCTATATTTGGTGTGGGTGGGGTTCACTGATTTGTTTATTTGGTGTCACCACACAATTGCTTTCAGCCCATGTGCACACAGCACTTCCTCTTTACAGCCACATTACACTTCCTGCTAATGTATATCTGTAAAGACTATGCAAATATAAATGAGAAGATAACTTAGCAGTGCTGGTTCACGCTAGTGCGATGCGGGAACCCTGCGAATCCACTGCGGGGGTTCCCGCATCACACCTGGCACACATGGCAGTTCACAATGCTATAAGCAAACTGAGGGGAATGTCAATGCAACGTTAATGACACCTCCATTTCAGCTCGCATATCTCGCAGTGCGAATGGCCAGTTCGGACAGGAATCGGATCTCATAAGTGTGAACACCCATGCGATCAGATTCTGATCCCGACGCAAAAAAGGTCCTGTGCGAGTTTAGCCCGACTGTGATGCAACTTGAGCCATACTAGCTGTATGGCTGAAATCACATCACACAGACATCACATGTGATTTGCAGTGTGTTGCGAATCACAATTGATATCGCACATCGCGCCAGTGTGAACCGGGCCTGAGGGTTGGTTCACACTGCACAGATGTCTGAGATCTCTGTGCGATGAGATTTCAGCCATACAGAGAGTATGGCTGAAATCACATCAGTCAGACCAAACTCACACAGGACCTTTTTGGGTTCCACATCAGAATAGGATCGAATGGGTGTTCACACCCATGCAATCCGATTCCTGTCGCAGTGCGATCTGCAAACTGATTTGGGGGTGTCAGCTTTCTATTGACACTCCCAGCAGTTTGCATATGGCAGTGTCAACTGCCTGTGAGTCATGTGCGGTGCGGGAACCCTGTGAATCCATTGCAGGTTCCTGCATCGCACCCAACTTACAGGCAGTTCACACTGCCATATGCAAACTGTTGGGAGTGTTAATAGAAAGCTAAAGACACCCCCAAATCAGTTTGCAGATCGCAATGCGAACTTCAAATGCGGACAGGAATCGGATTGTATGGATGTGAACACCCATGTGATCTGATTCTGCTGCGTAACAAAAAAGGACCCTGTGCGAGTTTGGTCTGGATGCGAATTCAGCCATACTATCTGTACGACTGAATTTGCATAGCACAGAGATCGCATGTGGTTTGCACTGCGGTGCGAATCACATCCGATCTTGGACACCGCAGCAGTGTGAACCAGCCCTAAGAAAGGTAATCCACTTCCCCAAAACCACCACCCCCCCAAAACGAATTAAAAAAGTAAGTTACAAAAGAGAACAACAACAAGCAAAATCAATTTCCTTTTATTTTGCCAGCAGAAAAACAAGTATGTACATATATACTGGTATGTATTTACATTTAGCAAAACAGTTAGCAATTTGGGTCTAAGGGCCCTGCTCATAGGAGCTTACAATCTAAAATTGGACTAAACCTTACAGTGGACACAGCTTTACTTTCACAGTGTATAACAGCCCACACATTTCCTAGAACTACTAAACACCCACATCACATTATTAGCTGCAAAATTTCAGAAAGATACTTAACAGTCATTCTAACAAAGCATTACAACATATTAAAAAAAGGCACATATTCAAACAATAACACCCACCACCCCCCACATTCTACACACATACATTGGTGAGTATTTTTTTTCCGAGAACAATGCATGGTAAGACAAACAATACACATCCCAATCAGACAGCATGGTCAAATCAAGCCAGTTTTCATGGTCAAAATGCACAATAATTTCAGCAAACAGCTCTATGGAGGCATTTGTCATTCCTTATCCCACAAAAACCACAGCAACAAACCCGGCCTCTCGTCAGGCCAAACCAACCCCCCCCCCACTGAAGTCCCTTATATAAGCTAGCACACTGACACACGCCCAATAGAAGTACACGCCTACCAGTATCTTTCAATCTGTCTTTTCAAATTGATTTCACCTGAGGGGCTGCAATACCTAATACTATTTGCTGTGTTAACCCTTGGCTATGTTCATCAGATCAGTATAACTCCAGGACAAAATTCTAAGTAAGTGGCTCTAAACCTTGTCCTCAATTCCCCCAACAGGTCATGCTTTCAGGCTTTCCATTATTTTGCACAAGTGATTTGATCAGTTTCACTGCCTTAGTAATTACCACAGCTGTTTCATCTGAGGGAAATCCTGAAAGCATGACTTGTTGGGGCGCCTTGAGGACTGGAGTTGAGAAACACTAATCCAAGCAACAATTTTCTAACCAGATGTACCTGTGCAGTGTAAACCCTACAATATGAAATGTCCAAGAACTTGGCTGCAATGAGCTTCCAAAATAACTTGCTTACATTACAGACTATTTGGACAAGAGATAAATAAAATGCCAGCCAGTCATTGGATTGTGGTGAGAAACCCACAAAGGGGAACATATAAACTTCAACACAAGCATTAGCATATCCGGGATGTAAACTAGCAACCTTTTGGGTGCCAGGTGGATTTACTAGCCACTTAGCTAGTGAGCAGTGAGCACATGTCTTGTCCATCGCTGTGGTGTGAACAAGCCCTAAGTCCATAGCCATGCTCAGTATCACAAGTAATATACAATAGATTGTCCTAAGTATTGAGAAATGTGCCTTTACACACACATGCACTATAATGGCAGCCCAGGGTTCAGTATAGAGTTGGGCCACCATTTATTAGATATAACAGCTTCGACTCTTCTGGGAAGGCTGTCCATAAGGTTTAGGGGTGTGTCTATGGGAATGTTTGACCATTCTTCCAGAAGCACATTTGTGAGGTCAGGCACTGATGTTGGATGAGGAGGCCTTGCTCGCAGTCTCTGCTCTAATTCAGCCAAAAGGTGTTCTATCGGGCTGAGGTCAGGACTCTGTGCAGGCCAGTTAAGTTCCTCCACACCAGCCTCCCTCATCCATGTCTTTATGGATGTTGCTTTGTGCACTGGTGCGCAGTCATGTTGGAACAGGAAGGGGCCATCCCCAAACTGTTCCCACAAAGTTGGGAGCATGAAATTGCCCAAAATGTCTTGCTGATGCCTTAAGAGTTACCTTCACTGGAACTAAGGGACCAAGCCCAACCCCTGAAAAACAACCCCACATCATAACCCCCCCTCCACCAAATGATTTGGACCAGTGCACAAAACAAGGTCCATAAAAGCAAGGATGAGCGAGCTTGGGGTGGATGAACTTGACTGGCCTGCACAGAGTCCTTACCTCAACCAGATAGGCCACCTTTTGGCTGAATTAGCGCGGAGACTGTGAGCCAGGCCTTTTAATCCAACATCAGTGCCTGACTTCACAAATGCACTTCTGGAAGAATGGCCAAATACTCCCATAGACAAACATCCTAAACCTTATGGACAGCCTTCCCAAAAGAGTTGAAGCTGTTATAGCTGCAAAGGGTGGGCCAACTCAATATTGAACCCTACGGACTGAGACTGGGATGCCATTAAAGTTCATGTGCATGTAAAGGCAGGTGTCCCAATTGCCTAGCTAGTGTAGCTGCCAAGATCTACAATGGTGGTGGAACCCTCCTACACATAAATACTATATTTAGACATAATTTAGGTAAGGCCCTGAGTCAGGAGTTATGTTTAACATAGAGAGGACAAACAACATCTCTACATGAAGGGACATGCTTGGGAATCGAACTCAGGATGTCTACAATGGTAGACAGAATTGGCTACCTTTTAAACCACAGGGCTACTGCATGTCAAGTCCTTCTACACATAAATACACAGATACTGCATTTCTAAGAATATATAGGACTTACATTAGTCAGGAGTTAATCTTCTAAATGTATTCAGTGATTTTTGGTGGTTCTTGCTGTGTGAGTGTAGAATAGTAATGTTATCCTCTGATTTTTGGTAATGACATTTTTATTTCTGATGTTGGTACACATATCACATTTTTTGGGCTCAAATTTGGATCATTTGGAAAGAATAAAAAAATAAAAAAATGAAGCAATGGTATTGTTTGTGGTTTGTAAAGACATCTGTGTGAGTGTGGGGAAATATTTTGTGAGATAGATATCAACAAGTGAAAGTGACAGAGAAAAAAATATTTTACCAAAACATGTAAAGATTATTCTAGCATTCTTAAAAACAAAATAGATGATCAAAATTGCAACATTGTTGCAGGGACAATTTCTTTGTGAGCAAGATACATTTAATCTCAACATGAAAAGGATTTATTTGGTGGAAATAACAACTGTACCATTAGAATGAATTGCTGAAAATTGTATTGGGCTACATAACTCTCATCTTCATTGCTAAAAAAAGCTGTGTAAAACAACTCTCATTTTGGTATTTACTATCTACTCAAGGAATTACTCAATGAGAGTTAAAAACTGTGTTGTTTTGTGTCTGAGCATGCTCAGTTGTGCTCAGCTGTGCTGAGCACCTAAGGCCTCATACACACGGGCGTTTTTTACAGCCACTTTTTTTAGCGGTTTTTACAGCTCTCCATGTCATTCAATGGCCCTTTAAAAATGCCGACATTTTTGAGCTGTAGATGGCGTTAGTGAGCTGAAAGTAGAACCCACGGCCATCGCTTTCCAAGGCTGTAAAGTTTCGGCGTTTTTGACGCCATCGCTGCAAAACGCTCACTTACGCAATACCGATATTAACCTGTGTTTTTGACGCCGTTTTCAGGTTAAAAGATAGCAGAAGAATGTTTTTTTTTTAAAAACGCCTATTGACGCCGACGCTCATTAACGCTCATTAACGCCGATGCAAAACGCCGAAAAAAAGCGCAGATTGTTCCCTGACGTCGGGCTCGACGTTATGCTTATTTTCTTTTCATATTAGAAAAACAAACCCTCTGGTGGAACTTTAAAGGGCATAGACTCCACTCAAACAAAAATACAATAAGTATAAAAAGATTTCTAGTTTATTGCAAAATTGTAGTTAAAAAAGGGGGAACAGGGGATAAAGCAAGGGGTACATTCCCCAGTATACAAAAACATGTTTCAAGATCGTGCGTTGTTCCTCTTCATCAGGTTGAAGTGGTGGTTAGCTCATATCTATCTACAACAGGTAAGAAAGGGTACCTGAGTGTTACAGCTACAGTAATACTTAAATACATCTTATATATACAGTTCAAAAACAATCAAACAAAATATAAGAGTAAGCATGTGGTTACTGACCGTTAAAACATATATATATCATAGTGTAGGTTCTCGTATAGGTCTAATGCAGGATAAAAGCAGGAGTAACTCTGTTTCAATTACACAGTAGTGCATTAAATAAGTGGTTCTGCTATATGTACTGTTGCATTTTAACCACTTGCCAACCGCAGTTGACGGCAACAGAGTGGCTCATTATCGCAAACCGCCGTCATATGACAGTGGCTGTGATAACTAGTGCTGTGAGCGTGCGCCGCCGGAGGCACGCTCGTGCGCTCACTGTGTCCGGGGGGAGCGGGTAGGGCAGACTCGATCACCGCCGGCTACTCGCAATGGCCCCCCCGCAGTGAGAGAATGGAGGTCCATGTAAGTAAACACGGATCTCCATTCTCATAGAGGGGGAAGGGCGGTGATCACAGGCTTCCTCTATATGGAAGCCGTGATCATCCCCTTTCCCCCGCCAGGGCAGCCCACACACAGTTAGAACACACCCAGAGAACACAGTTAACCCTTTGAGCGCCCCCTGCAGGTTAACCCCTTCACTGCCAATGGCATTTACACAATAAATGCCAATGGTCCCAAAAAAGTGTCAAAATGGTCCGACATGTCCGCTGCAATATCGCAGTACTGCTAAAAAATGCAGATCGCCGCCATTACTAGTAAAAAATTAAAAAAATAAAAACCCCAGAAATGAATTCTCATCATCCGTAAGCGCGGCAACTTTTGCGCAAACCACTCAATAAACGCCTATTGCGATTTTTTTTACCAAAAATATGAGGAAGAATATAAATCGGCCAAAACCGATGGAAAAAATGTTTTTTTATATTTTTTTTGGATTTGTATTGTAGCAAAAAGTAAGAAATTTGTTTTTTTTTTGCAAAATTGTTGCTCTTCTTTTTTTTATAGCGGCGATCAGAAATGATGCAGAGGGGATCAAATACCACCAAAAGAAAGCTCTATTTGTGGGAAAAAAAAGACGCAAATTTTGTTTGGGTACAGCGTCGCACAACTGCGCAATTGTCTGTTAAAGCGCCGCAGTGCCGAATCGCAAAAAGTGCTCTGGTCCTAAAGTGGGAAATCCTTCCGAGGCTGAAGTGGTTAATAATATTTTGTATACTGGGAAATGTACCCCTTGCTTTATCCCCTGTTCCCCCTTTTTCCCCTTTTTTAACTACAATTTTGTAATAAACTAGAAATCTTTTTATACTTATTGTATTTTTGTTTGATTGGAGTCTATGCCCTTTAACCACAACAGTACCTGGCACGAAAACCCCCTTCCTGTCCAGGCCATTTTTCAGCTTTCAGCGCTATCACACTTTGAATGACAATTACTCAGTCATGCAACACGGTACCCATATGAAATTTGCGTCCTTTTTTTCACACAAATAGAGCTTTCTTTTGGTGGTATTGAATCACTAGGAGGGGGTTTATTTTTTGTGCTATAAATAAAAAAAGATTGAAATTTTTTTGAAAAAAGGCCTTTTTCTTTGTTTCGGTCATAAAATTTTGCAAATTAGTAATTTTTCTTTGTAAATTTTGGCCAAAATTTATACGGCTACCTATCTTTGGTAAAAATAACCCAAATAAGTGTATATTATTTGGTCCTTGTGAAAGTTATAGAGTCTACAAGCTATGGTGCCAATCATTGAAAATTGATCCTGTCTCTTATCACCTGATATACTGACAGCCTATCTCATTTCTTGAGACCCTAACAAGCCAGGAAAGTAAAATACCCCCCAAATGACCCCTTTTTGGAAAGTAGATATTCCAAGGTATTTAGTAAGAGGCATGGTGAATTTTTTGAAGCTGTAATTTTTTCCCACAATTCTTTGCAAAATGAAGATTTTTTTTTTCTTTTTTTTTTTTTCACAAAATGGTCATTGTAACAGGTTATTTCTC
>BLSH010016225.1:114197-124585 GCA_018402905.1 Glandirana rugosa | reverse complement strand
CCCCCCCCCCCCCCCCCCCCCCCCCCCCCCCCCCCCCCCCCCCCCCCCCCCCCCCCCCCCCCCCCCCCCCCCCCCCCCCCCCCCCCCCATCATGATCAGGCCATTTTTTGGCACTGGTCAGTGCCATATGGCACTGCGTTTCTTTAACTGACAATTTTGTGGTCATGAGACACTGTACCCAAACAAAATCGATGTCTTTTTCCCCACATATAGAGCTTTCTTTTGGAGGTATTTGATCACCTCTGTGTTTTAATTTTTTGCGCTATAAACAAAAAAAGACCAAGAATTTAAAAATAAAAAACAATATTTCTTACTTTCTGCTATATAACATATCACCGTGCAGTGCTGTGCTGCTAATATCAAGTTAAATTAATCATATGAACTTTTACCATATTTTTTTAAACATTTTTTCTACATTTTGCTATGAGGCTTTGAATGACGTAATTAATTGAACTTGATATTAGCAGCGCAGCACTGCACGGTGATATATGTTATTAATGTGAAGTAAAACCTGTTTCTTCAGTGTTTGCAGCAGACAGATTTATTATATTGCACTAATTTGCACATTATTTGTTGAGATTGCACACAGTTTAGTAGATTACATAAGGGTATTTTTTGCGCTGATTGAATATTGGTCTTTTGAATAAAACATATCCAATCAAAAAAATGTAAAAAAATCAAATTTTCTTCAAAATTTAAGCCAATATGTATTCAGTTACATGTTTTTTGTAAACAAATTCCCAATAAGAGTATATTAATTGGTTGGCGCAAAAGTTAGAACGTCTACAAACTATGGGATATATATACTGGAAATGTTTTTTTCTACTAGTAATGATGACGATCAGCGACTTCTAGCAGGACTACGATATTGCGATGGACATTTGGACACTGACACTTTGTGGGAACCAGTGACACAGTACAGTGACAGTGCATATTTTTAGCACTGATCCCTGTAGTAAATGACACTGGCTGGGAAGGAGTTAAACATCAGGGGCAATCAAGCTGTTAAATGTTTGCCTAGCCAGTGTTTTGGTGTACTTTGCGTGGTGCTTTTACTAGGAGAAGGAATAGATTTTATTCCCTGCTTTGCAGGGAAAGACAATCTTTTACTTCCCCGCTGACAGGACTCGGCTCTGCCTTTTTACACAGGCAGGGCTCTGGTTTGTGTGAATTGATGACGATCGCTGGGTGTCGGCGGTAATCCATTGGCTAGCACCTGGTGATCGACATCTGCTTTATTTATTAACAGCACGGCAGGTTTGCGCTCTACCTGGAAGTGTCAGATCAAGTACTAGGTATGTGATCTGGCACAGCCGAACCAACCGCCTTGCCACCATATATGCAAGTTATACAATGGGCAGGCAGTTAACCACCCACCTAAACACAGAAACACCACCGCTCAGGGCTGTACCCACGCCTCGGCTGGAGGGAAAATTGAACAGCATGTCGTATTCAGCGGGCAGTACCACCACCATATTCTTATTATACAAGATTTATATAGCGCCAACCGTTTGCGCAGCACTTTACAATATAAGGGCAGACTGTACAGTTACAATACAATTCAATACAGGAGGAATCGGAGGGCCCTGCTCGTTAGAGCTTACAATCTAGAAGGGAGGGACGCCATATGTGTCCCATTTAAGTGAATAGGGTTATACCACACCTGCTCTACAACACCATGAAAAGTACATGGTTGCACCATGGTGGGTCAGCATTTTGAGGGTAAAACAAGCAGTGAGATGATCTACTACCAGGCACCGCTACTACAGTGATTCCCGCTAGCTTCTGGGTCCTGCGCTGAGCAGCCATCCTGTTGCTCAATGGACGCAGGAGACCGCCCACTTGACACGGGCACCATTTAGAGAGCACATTGCATTCTCTCAATAAGTGCAAATTGTTCTCTGACCGGACCAGGTGGAGACTGGGGTCACTGCCCTGCCTCTCCCCCTGGTCCAATCATTCTCTAATTGGACCAAGTGGAGACTGTGATGTCACTGCCCTGCCTCTCCACCTGGTCCAATCAGAGAACGCTTTGCATTTATTGGGAAAGAATGCAAAGTTTCCCCGAATAGCACATGTGCTGAGCAAGCGACCTCCTGTGTTCACAATGCAGCAGGGCAGCCACTCTGCAGAGGACCCGGAAGCTAGTAAGGATCACTGGAGTAGTGGTGCCCACTACAGTGATTTCTATCTTCATGGGGATCGCATAAGTATGGCACATATATACTTATATGGGTCCAAGCTGGTTCAATGTAACCATGTAAAAATTTCCATACCTAAACTTCCACTGTCAATGTAATCCTGCTAGGACAATTACCTGAAATCTCTATCTATAGAAGCTTCACATATTTTGCTGTATACCGGCTTATATGGCTCTACCGCAATGTACAATGATGTCAAATTGGTTTAGAGATGGGGAGCACAGAGGGATGAGATCATGAATGTAGTTCTACTCTTTTACTGTCCAATCACAGGCAGGGGGCAGAGAGATAACACACTTCTGCTTATTCACTATCCAATCACAGGCAAGTGGCAGGGAGAAAACATACTTCTGCTCCTTCACTGTCCATCCACAGGCACGTGGCAGAGAGGTAACATATTTCTGCTCCTTTATTGTCCAATCACAGTCAGGGGGCAGAGAGGCAACATACTTCTGCTCCTTTATTGTTCAATCACAGGCAGATGGCAGAGGGGTAACATACTTCTGGTCCTTTATTGTCCAATTACAGACATGGGGCGGGAGAGGTAACATACCTCTGCTCCTTTATAGTCCAATTACAGGCAGGGGGTAGAGAGGTAACATACTTCTGCTCCTTCCCTAACTAATCACAGGCAGGTGGCAGAGAGGTAACATATTTTTGGTCCATTATTGTCCAATTACAGGCAAGCGGCAGGGAGGTAACATACTTCTGCTCCTTCACTGTCCTTTCACAGGCAGGTGGCAGAGAGGTAACATACTTTTGGTCCATTATTGTCCAATTACAGGCAAGTGGCAGGTAGGTAACACACTTCTGCTCCTTCACTGTCCTTTCACAGGCAGGTGGCAGAGAGGTAACATACTACTGCTCCTTTATTGTCCAATCGCAGGCAGGGGGTAGAGAGGTAACATACTTCTTCTCCTTTATTGTCCAATTACAGGCAGGGGGCAGAGAGGCAAGATACTTTTGCTCCTTTATTGTTCAATTATAGGCAGGGGGTGGTAACATTGGAAGCTACACAGGTCTCTTTTACTGGGTATCAGAGTTGCTCACCCAGCTTTTCATTGCAGTGGGTTTTGGGCTGTTTTTTATTTTTGCAGAAAATAGAACATATATCTGTATTTCAACTGTGTATTCAGCTGCCCAGCCATAGCTAAGCTTTATTTAATCTTAGGGACTTCATTGTAGATCTAAATTGGCGCATTCAGTCTTATTATTTGAGAAAATTCACAGTAGCCTGGTCCCATTTAAACGTCCGGTTTCCAGGGATTTCCAGATAAGCTAGATTTCCCATCAGACAAGAGAATCGGCCTACAAAGGACTTATTTGTTAACCTTGGGCAAGATTGCCGTTTTTAATTAATCTTATTCGGATTGGTTGTGTCTTTAATTCCCAAAGCGACACAGAGCTAGCGAAGGGGGAAAAAAACATTCTGTCAAACTAGAAGCCATCTCTGTGCAGTGACTTTGTGAGTGTCTTTTATGTCTGGGAATAATATAAAAACACATTAAGGGAACAACCGTGCTCTAAGTGATGGTTTGTATATAGACTACAATAAAGGGGTATTCAAATCTCTAGATAGAATTGTATCAACCCCATCCATGGGGGCTATTAAAATAAATGTAAACCCTAACTGGATGGCATTTAGTTCCCTAAAGCCCAGTGTATCATTAAAAAAAACCTACCTTTTCAAAAATAGAATACTTGTTTTCACCTTTTTTCATCCTTGTTGCGTCTCAGTGCAGCTGACCTCCTGCGGTTTCTTTGCAGACACTTTTTGACTACATACACACTATTTTACCAAAAGTATTGGGGCGCCTGCCTTTGCACGCACATGAACTTTAATGGCATCCCAGTCTTAGTCCATAGGGTTCAATATTGAGCTGGCCCACCCTTTGCAGCTACAAAAGCTTCAACTCTTCTGGGAAGGCTGTCCATTCTTCCAGAAGAGCATTTGTGAGCTCAGGTACTGATGTCGGATGAAAAGGTCTGGCTCGCAGTCTCCACTCTAATACATCCCAGAGGTGTTCTATCAGGTTGAGGTTCAAGACAGTCAAGTTCCTCCACCCCAAACTCGCTCATCCATGTCTTTATGGACCTTGCTTTGTGCAGTGGTGCGCAGTCATGTTGGAACAGGAAGGGGCCATCCCCAAACTCTTCACACAAAGTTCGGAACATGAAATTGTCCAAAATGTCTTGGTTTGCTGACACCTTAAGAGTTCCATTCACTGGAACTTGAGCCCCATACACACTATACAATTTTCTGTAGACTTTAGTCTTTAGATTTACCAAAACCATGTTGTGGACTGCCTAATTGCATGCAAATTGAAACTCTTAAGGTTTGACCTCATATTGCATGGTTTTGGTAAATCTGAAGACAAACATCTACAGAAAATTGTATGGTGTGTATGGGGCTTAAGGGGCCAAGCCCAACCCCTGAATGATAACCCACACCATAATCCCCCTCCACCAAATGATTTGGACCAGTGTACAAAGCAAGGTCCATAAAGACATGGATGAGCGAGTTTGGGGTGGAGGAAATTGACTGGCCTGCAGTGTGTCCTGACCTCAACCCAATAGACCACCTTTGGGATGAATTAGAGCGGAGACTACGAGCCAGACCTTTTCATCCAACATCAGTGCCTGACCTCACAAATGCTCTTCTGGAAGAATGGTCAAACATTCCCATAGACACTCCTAAACCTTGTGGACAGCCTTCCCAGAAGAGTTGAAGCTGTTATAACTGCAAAGGGTGGGCCAACTAAATATTGAACCCTACAGACTAAGATTGGGATGCCATTAAAGGTCATGTGCATGTAAAGGCAGGAGTCCTAATACTTTTGGTAATATTGTGTACATGTACTCCAGTGATGGCAGCATGGCATTTCTCAAGGTGGTTATCATGATGGTGATAACAGTGGACCTTGCCTACAAAAAGAGGATTCTTGTACTTGCCATAAAAAAATTTTCCTTTGAGAAACACAGCAAGTCATGATTATTATTATAATATATGATTTATATACAGTATCTCACAAAAGTGAGTACACCCCTCACATTTTTGTAAATATTTTATTCTATCTTTTCATGTGACAACACTGAAGAAATGACACACAGCCATTAAACCCAAAAGTGGAACTTCAGCTGGTTGGATTCCTCCCCTCCTCAGGTGTCACATTTGGCACCTTTCGGGGGGGGAGGGGGGAAGAAGACACCCGTCTTTAGACAGGTGTCCTTTTCCACACATCCGGGAGCTCGGGTCCGGAGCCACGGCGGCTGACGTCAGCAGCTCGGCTCCCTCCTAACCCTCGCTCTGCTACTGGCCAATAGCAGAGCGCAGTGGAGCCTCACGCATGCGCAGTAAGGCACCAGGCGGGAAGCTGTAATGCTACACGTCCGGGATCCCTTACCCGCAATGGACGCGGCTGCACCCGACCCCCCGATCTGAAGATCGGTGACGGGTGCCGACATCGCAGGACTCCAGGACAGGCAAGTGTCCTATTATTAAAAGTCAGCAGCTGCAGTATGTGTGTATATTTTTTTTCAGGCGGACCTCCACTTTAATGTCTAAACTGCTGGCAACAAAAGTGAGTACTATAATAAGTGAGTACTATAATAAAATATTTACAAAAATGTGAGGGGTGTACTCACTTTTGTGAGATACTGTAGTAGTGCCAACAGTTTGCGCAGCGCTTTACATCATTCCCCCTTCAGGTTATACTGCCACCTACAGGAGGACTGGGCACTGACAAACAAACAAAGATGTAAGCCAGCCCAGAATAAACCCTCCTACTACCAGCTTGATTCTTGATTCTGAACATGCGTGTTTGTACTTTCGACCTTTGTGTGCCAATTTCTGTACACACCATCCGAAAATCGGACGTGGCGTTGTCGACAGACAAAAATTTACTAGTCTGCACATCCAGCTTTTGTCTGATGAAAAAAGCAAATCGGCTGCTGAAAAAGAGCATACTAACGGTAAGCAGAAGCGCAACTAGAACCTTCAGGACCCCGGTGCAAGAAATTATGAAGGGCCCCCCTGACCCCTGGCAAGGGCCCTAACCCTGATCCTGGGGCCCTTTACTCCCATCACGGGTCCCTTTATTACGGTCCCGCAGCGGCACCCTTTCACAAGTTCTTACTGCCATCTTCGGGCCTCCCCATGGTAGTGAAATGCCAGGGCCCGGTCACAATTGCAACCTTTGCAATCCTGATAGTTCCCTCACTGGTGTCAGTAGTTATTAATTTTTATTTTAATTTTATTATTTTTTTTACCATTTCATTTTACTTCTTTTACAATTTTATGTTTATTATTTTTTACAATTTTTTTTTTTTAGGAGCTCTGTTGGGGGGCTTTGATGAGATATCAGGGGTCTAAACAAACCTCAGCCCTCAATCTCCATCTGTGTAACCTCAGCTGCACAGAATGAATGGACAGGAATAGTTGTGTACCGAGCCTTCCATTCATTCAGAAATGGAAGTATAGTAAAAACAGTTTACTATGCTTCAGTTATGAATGAACCAATTGCTACCAACCACTGACTCTGTCCATTCAGAAAAGGAAGGAGCCGGTAAATGACAAATTTACCAACCCGTTCCCATCTCTCCATCATGACTCATCTTCTATAGCAGCTGGCAGGACAGAGGAGGGAGGAAGGGGGGACCAGGGAAGCACCCAGGGAACATAAAAAGACAAGTAAACTGGATAAGAGGGGCGGCGGGGGCTGCATATAGAGGAACCAATCTCCTGCATTAGGAGGAAAATGGAGGAGATTGGTTCCTCTAAATGCCGCCCCCGCCATCCCTCCTATCCAGGTGTATAAGGGAGGCACACAGGCCCCCTGAAGCATGGGGCCCTTTTGTAATCGCAACCCCTATAGTTACGTCCCTGGCGGTAAGAATTTCGGACGACAGGCTGTCGAACGACAATTCCCATCCTAATTTCGCATCGCCTTTAGAGAACATGTGAACAGAAGACCAGGTGACAGTCCTAAAATTCTGGAAAATATATACCGGATGCAAAAAAGCCCAAAAGACCCAGACCTAGTGGAGTGTGCTTTTACAGGGAAGGATGAAACACAAAATTCTTGAGAGCACAAGTTTTGATGATGATCTTCCTGAGCCACCAAGAGATGGTGGAATGAGAAGCCAATGCACCAGCAAGGAAAAAATTGGAATCAGTTTTTCTTAAACATGCACATTGAAGAAAAGATGATACTAGCAAAAATGGTTAATCTTTTAGAGCAGAGCCGAAGAACAGACATCCATCCTCCTAGGACAGGAGAAAAAACGAAGTCATGCTGTTGGGAGAGGTTACCCAGGACGTGCCTACAGGTTTTTGCAAGTGGCATTTTCAGAAGGTGGTCAGCGGTTGAACATTGCAGATTTCTTTCATGACACGCTACGATTAAGGTGAGTGGTTAGAATTAAATGCTAGAGACAGAACAGCTATAATGGACGATACAGGTCAGCATGTGCAGTTCCAAAAACCAGTTCATGTACTTAAACACAATGACAGGAGCACGTTGTCCTTACTTCTTAGTATGAAGAACTATCTTTGTCTTTTATTCAATTTTGCATACTGTTTCACCAAGAAAAATGTACGCAATAGAAAAGATATGAAGTTATCAATTGTATAAAAAGAGTCAGAAACAAAAAAGTAAAAATAAACGCAAACAGTGGGAACCGGACAGATTTTCGGCCCACAAATGTCTCCCGTGGAGATACAAAGGGCACAGCGGCATGACTAAAGATGGAAACATCAGCGCACGTTGAGTGAATCACACACTCAATAAATAGCTGTAACAAACAGGCCTCATAGTGAAACAAAGCAGCCCAGTCTACGGTGAGCGCCGCGGAGTCGTTTTACAAGCCGATACACAGAACAGCCGACACGTGACTTCTCTGGTTTAATGAATAGCCGGCTCAACTTAGTCTGCCATTGTACCGTTCTGCTTTCTAAAAGGGGGAGAAAAAAAAAATGACCCTTCTTACTTAATTACAACTGGCAATAATGACCATGACCCATAATTGAGGTTATGGGTCATGGTGAATGATAAAAGGCCATGCCATGGTGAGTCATTTGTATGACTTGTAACCACTGAAATTATTAAAGAGCTCCTATTGATGCCTTTTCCCCAAAATTAGCCAAAAAAGAGCATAACTACAACATTGTTTCATAAAAACAACCTTTTCCATAATTAGAATGCCGATGGGGTTGTCTAATAAGACTATGGCAAGAACTATGGGCCAAGAACACAGTTTTTAAATTTTTAGTCCTCATAAGTAAAAATTACATCCCAATTGACACCCAAAGGGGGCAAAAAGAGAGGCGGGAATTTAGGACTTATACCGGTCCCCCCGAGGAAGACTTAATTGGTTGAAACACGTCAGGCCTTTGGTTTCCTGTACATCTGAGGCCACCATCTACATTGCTGTGATATACTTATATTATATACAGCTGAAATTGTTACTAAACCCACAACAGTAAAATCAGTCTGTATACAGGCGGTCCCCGGGTTACAAACAAGATAGGGTCTGTAGGTTTGTTTTTAGGTTGAATTTGTTTGTCGGAACAAGTACATTTTTTAAGTGTAGCTTCATCCAAAATAGCTATTTTTAAGCTTTTGGATAGCACAGAGAAGGGGTAACACCCCTGTAATGTTTGTTTTGCTGTCTATGTTTCTGTTCAGATTTCACCTCACTTCCTGTCCCAATGAGAATTGGAGTTTGAAAATTTTGGGTTGTTGTGGAAACAAATCTTGGTGATAAAGCTTCAGTGGAGACCCCTTTTTCCCATAATAACTCTCATAGGAGTGAATTTCCCTTCCTAGGTTTAGATTTCCTCTCACTTCCTGTTGCCTACCTCCGTTTGTAAGTAGGAGTCATTTGTAAGTCAAATGTTTGTAACTAGGGGACCGCCTATATGTAGTAAAGCATGCTTGCTATAGTCACTGTGGAACCTAAGGGGGTTAATGCTATACATTGTGTAAAAAGGCTGTTTGATCCCGTCTTCTCTGATCCTTCCCTTCTTCCACTATCCCCTATCCATCTCCTGATAAGACAGAGGCTTGGAGGCACTCTGCACATGCTCAGTTTGGTGTGTATTGCTAGAGAGTTTTTTTTTTCTTGGGAGGGTGCATGTGATCAGCACAGGACCAATCAGCACTGTCAAGACAGAGGGTCAGGGGTCCTGCAGCCCGATAGGACAGTTAAAGTGGAATGAAAACTCCTCCTACAAGCTTTAACCAGATACAGCTTTATGGGGTGTCGGGGGGTGTTAGACTCCACACCTAACCTTATTCCTGGTTTTCAGAATGGTCAACACTGTCTAGGATGTTCACATTTGTTAAAGGATATGTAAAGGTTCGATTTTAAAGGGAAAAAAATGACCTCCTCTGTGCAGTTGCTTTTGCACAGAGTGGCCCCGATCCTCCTCTTCTGGGGTCCCTCAGCAGTGGTCCTGGCTCCTTCTCTTCTCGAGTGCCCTGTTGGAGAAGCGCTCTCCCTCGGGGCTCCCATGCGGGCGCGTTCCCGTGTCCTGCTGCTGCGTCCATTGACACAGACAGTAGGACCCGGCTTCTGCGTCATTGGATTTTATTGATAGCAGTGGGAGCCAATGGCTGTGCTGCAATCTATCCAATGAGAACCCGGGACAACGGCTGGAGCAGGTGTGCTCGTCCCTGGCGCTGGAACAATTGGGTTCAGGTAAGTAAAAGGGGGGCTCTGGGGGGCTGGTGCACTACAGGAGGTTTTGCAACCCCTTCACAGGTGTGCGCAGTTTATTGCATTAGGGTGTGCACCCCAAAGCTCAAACACACATACCTTTCTCTGCAGCCTCAGCCACACAGGACAGTGAATGAATGGGAAGTGCTCTGTGCTGAGTGGCTTCCTGTTCATTCACAAACAGAAGCATAGTAAACGCAGTCGGCTATGCTTCAGTTATGAATGAACACAGCAGTAAGCTTATTTACTAGCCCCTTTCCCCCCTCTCCATCCTGAAACATCTCCCCCAGCAGCTGGAGGAAAGGAGAGGAGGGAAGCAAGCAGCATTGCGGGGGGGGGGGGGACCCAGGCAGTAGGGGGTACTGGCACTGCAGGTAGTGATTAGGGTGTCATCATAGCTATGTATCAAGTGGGATTAGTGATGGACGTCACGGTCATGGGGGATGACGGACCCAGGGGGGGGGGGGG
>BLSH010016225.1:100987-114187 GCA_018402905.1 Glandirana rugosa | reverse complement strand
ACACAGCAGTAAGCTTATTTACTAGCCCCTTTCCCCCCTCTCCATCCTGAAACATCTCCCCCAGCAGCTGGAGGAAAGGAGAGGAGGGAAGCAAGCAGCATTGCGGGGGGGGGGGGGGACCCAGGCAGTAGGGGGGTACTGGCACTGCACGTAGTGATTAAGGTCGCTATGTATCAAACCAAATGACCTGCTCATTGCTGGATTTCAATATATGACAAAGTCTACAACCGTTCTCATGTTCTTTGATCTCTGATGTTTGTAGAAAATTGTAGGGGGGGGAGAAGAATTCCCCCCCCCCTCTCAAATTTTTTTTATCTCAGGTATGATCTGAATTGCAGTTACATTGGTCCAGCTTCTCACAATGTAAGTACACAAATTACATACTGGGGGGATCACTGGGTTAGCTGTCAAGCCACGGTAATGATCCCTGTGATCTTTCAGGTCCTGTGACCAAGCGGCTTCCCCTCCGCACAGTGACCACTGGTGTGAAAAACTGATGTGCCCATGGAATCACTTTGTCATCACTTTGCATTGCTTCCTAAACCATTCAGAATTCAATGACTGCTGCCTTTGATCTGCCGGTGACCTCCTGACCCGCATTTGACTTGCTACAAGCGGGTTCTGCATCACATAGTCTTGTATGGGAATGCAAAACTTTGTTGATGCAAAGATCTGCTGACACAGGTCCTTTCACTTACACATATATCAAGCATGCATGTAAATTTGACCTCCAGCCTTCGCTTTAGTCTTGCACAGTTGTAAAGACTCCTCTCCTAGCCTGAAATTGCTTATTCTGATTTCACTGCACACTGTGAGCTCCTCACAATGTGCATTAGACGCTGCAACAACTCAGATAGAGCCCTTCTCATTTCTAGGATGGAAGGCACCCGCTATCATCTAGCCCTTTTGTCACCAGTCTGACTGTCCCTGGCCCGCCCCTTTCATACATTGACTTTCAGTTCTTTCAATCACAGAGACTCAGTATCACTTGTGGGCGTTACCCAGGGCAGTCTGCGTGGAAATGTACGCTGCCTAGGAACGCCCACTCCCCCACACGGACACCCACCCATCAAGGCATTTAGATATTTGCATAGCTCCTCCCAAGAGCCAGCCCACTGCTTGAATTGGGGCTGAGGGAGAGGAGTACTGAGGCTGCTATGATATTTCTAGGCTATGTACGGTGCCCTGCCAGTCCCAACCACCAGCCATGCTTTGCATTGCATAGAGAAGCACAGAGACCCAGTGATGACATCACCAGGTCTAAAATAAGGTATAGAAGGAAAGCAGAAAGGTTTTATTTTAAAATGTCATTAGAATGTTGATTGGGGGGGTACCAAGGAAGGCAAATTATTAACCCCTTCCTTACTGGGCACTTAAACCCCCCTCCTGCCCAGACCAATTTCCAGCTTTCAGCGCTGTCGCATTTTGAATGACAATTGCGTGGTCGTGCGACGTTGTACCCAAATAAAATTTGCGTCCTTTTTTTCCCCACAAATAGAGCTTTCTTTTGGTGGTATTTGATCCCCTCTGCGTCATTTCTGATCGCCGCTATAAACAAAAAATGAGCGACAATTTTGCAAAAAAGAACACTATTTTTTACTTTTTGCTAAAGTACAAATCCATTAAAAAATTATTCATCAGTTTTGGGTGATATATATTCTTCTACATATTTTTGTTAAAAAAAAAAATGCAATCGGCGTATATTGATTGGTTTGCGCAAAAGTTATCACGTCTACAAACTGGGAATTGATTTATGGCGTTTTTATTATTTTTTTTTTTTTACTAGTAATGGCGGCGATCTGCGATTTTTAGCGGGACTGCGATATTGCTGCAGAAATGTAGGACATTTTTTACACATTTTTGGGACCAATGACATTTATACAGCGATCAGAAATTGAAATATCCACTGATTACTGTGTAAATGTCATTGGCAGTGAAGGGGTTAACCAGCAGGGGGCAGTGAAGGGGTTAACAATGTTCCCTGGGTGTGTTCTAACTGTGGGGGGGCAGGGCTGGTCGGGACATAACAGATCTAACTGATCCCAGTGACAAGGATCAGTAGATCTGCTTGTCCCCTGTCACAGAACGGGGAACCGCCGTGTTTACAACGGCGGTTCCCCGTTCTGGGGCTCCCAAAAGAGATCGCCGGGTCTCGGGCGGACTCCCACGGGCACGCTCGCGCAGCTAGACCCACTGCAATTACACAGCATTAACAGCACTTTATTTTTACGGACTGACAGGTTGACATTACCACTAAAACAAAAATTGAAGCAATATTAAACCCAAAAGCAAACATATTGCAGATAACCAATTCTTAGATGTGATGGCTGTATTAGTTTGCCTTTTTAGGCATTCTTTCTTCTATTTTCATCTGGTGATTCAGCCAGCAAGTCTGTTTTTCACCACTTAACACTGACAGGGGTGCTTACAATGATCAACATTTATTTATTCTAGCAAAACCTTTATCCTGAAGGGAAGAAAACTGTTTGCTGCAACTGCTTATAAAGTATTAGCTGGAGTTTGGCTTCAATTTGTTAGTGTATATAAATCTGCTAGTACATTTAACACTCCCCTACCCCCAGATTGACAATGCTCCTGTCTGCTGCGTCACCCTTGCTCATTCCTCCAGAGTTGTGTCTCACTAATGGGCAGCACAGTGGTATAGCGGATAGCACTTTCGCCTGGCAGCAAAAAGGCTGCTGGTTCCAATCCCAACCACGGCACTACCTGCCTGGAGTTTGCATGATCTCCCTGTGCCTGCGTAGGTTTCCTCCGGGTACTCCGGTTTCCTCCTACACTCCAAAGAGTTGCTGGTAGGTAATTGGATCCTGTCTAAATTGACGGCGCTATACAAGTACCTGAAATAAATAAATACAAACAGGGGGTGTGTTACTGGCCAGATCCCCAGGTGAAAACAGAGGGGGGAAAAGCCAAAGAAAAGAAAAAAACTGATGCAGCCCCCACAGCTAATGATTGGTAAGCTGCAATAGATTATATTTTTGGTTTTGGGTTTAATACTGCTTTAATATCACAGACTAGTACAGACAGGCTAGTCCCAGCCAGACCATTAGCACAGCTCTCTGCTCAGGTTTGGGTACGGATTCACTTTAAGGGCTGAATGTCTTAGTGCCAGCATGCCTTGTGTACCTGCACTGCAAATTTAAGCACTTTTAATCATTTCCCAAGACGAGAAGCAGAAAGCCTGTAATTAAATGAGGAAAGGATGCAATTATATAAGCAGGAAATAAATCCTGGCAATGTAATAATGCACAATAATGTAATGAGCCCGGGGTAATTGATTCTGGCTACTGGAACCCTGGATGTTATTACATAAAGAGCGGCTTTGGCGTGTTTGGGAAGAGGGCACGAGTTCATATCAACAAGGAAAAAAAAATACATTGAGTATATCATTTCTTTTCCTACCGTCTTTATTTGATGTCCTTCTCCTCCTAGCAGTGGAGGATTAAAGGGCAACTCCACCAAAAACTGATATGTAAATGTTGTGCAGCTGCTGGTAAGTAGAATGGCATGCTGGCTGGGCTTCTCCTATAGGTCCCAGGAGTGCAATTCGTTTTGCACTCCTAAGGCCTTTGTTTACACTGCTGCTGGTAAACGGACCTTTTGAGGCATTTGGACATTTTTTTCAGCTGCCCCTGAACTTTCCTCTATGTTATTTAATCAGTACATTTACACAGTGTCGTTTAAGGTCGTTTCCAGGCAGTTGAGTTTAAAGGCTTTTTTTGGAACGCAAAAAATGGGTTCAGACGCCAGTTCAGAGGCATTTGAAACGCCAAACAGCTTGTAAAACGCCACTAAATGCGGCAATTCATGTCTAGAACCATTTCGTTTACAGGCGTTTCCATAAAAAAATATATAAATAAAATAAATGCTCCTAGACACGAACACGGTAAAACTGCGATAAACGCGACATGCAAAGCGCGGCAAAACTGCCGTTTTAGACGCCAGCTTCTAGCTGCTAAAAAAAAAAAGTCCAGGGGAGCTGAAGTCCGCTCTCTGGATGGACACCAGTCTCAGCCTCTCAGCGAGCCGCTGAGAGGCTGAGACGGCCGCTCCCCACCCCCTCCACAGCTCAGCGCTCCAATGAGCGCGGAGGGAGATGAGCAGAGGGCTGTGACGCTCGGTTTTCAGTGTAGAGGCACCGGGGACAGATGCAGCATTAGACCCATGCATCCACCTAGGTAAGTATAACTGGGGGAAAAAAAAAGAAACCCCCATACTTCTCTTTAAAAGTGTTACTAAACCCAGGACCCGACAGTCACTATATCTGCTCGCCCACAGTAAACAGAACATGGAAATGCAATTATTTTAGTAAATATAAACTGCTAAATACAGGCGGTCCCCGGGTTACAAACAAGATAGGGACTGTAGGTTTGTTCATAAGTCGAATTTGTTTGTAAGTGGGAACAGGTACATTTTTTAAGTGTAGCTTCAGCCAAAACAAATATTTTTAAGCTTTTTGGATAGCATAGGGAAGAGGTAACACCCCTGTAATGTTTGTTTTGCTGTCCATGTTTCTGTTCAGAAGATTTCACCTCACTTCCTGTCCCAATGATAATTGGATTTTGAAAATTTTGGCTTGTTGTGGAAACAAACCTTGGTGATAAAGCTTCAGTGGAGACACCTTTTTCCCATAATAGCTCTTACAGGAGTGAATTTCCCTTCCTAGGGGGAGATTTCCTCTCACTTCCTGTTGTCTCCCTCCGTTTGTAAGTAGGAGTCGTTCATAAGTCGGATGTTCATAACTAGGGGACTGCCTGTACCTTTTCTCATCAACAGTATACAGCAGTATTGTGACTTCTATCAGTGTCTGGTTAAAGCTTGTAAGAGGAGCTGACTGTACCTAAGAGGCTGCAGGACCCCTGACCCTCTGTCTAGACAGTGCTGATTGGCCCTGGGCTGATCACATGCACCCTCCCAAGGAAAAAAATTTCTAGCAATACACATCAAACTGCGCATGTGCCCCCAAGGCTCTGTACTATCAGGAGATGGATTGGGGACAGTGGAAGGAGAGGATCAGAGAAGACAGGATCAAACAGCCTTTTTACACAATGCGGAGGATTAACCCCTTAGGTTCCACAGCGAGTATGACAAGAATGCTTTGCTGCATATACAAACTGATTTTACTGTTGTGGTTTTAGTAATAATTTTTTTTGTTTACCAATGTTTTATTTATTAGAAGGTAATATACATCGTAAGAACATTACAGTGCACATGCAAAAAATAGAGGGAATAAAGAAGAATATGAATATAAATATTCATATAGCATGTCAGACAGCTAAGGATAAACAATTATATCAGGTCATTTAATGTCCTAGTAGTTGGAAAAATCAAAAACAGAGCCCATGCCAGGTATGCTGTAATAAAAAGTCATGTGGGTAAGGCAAATAAATTGAATTCCAAAGTTTCCATTTATGATGGTAGAAATGAATACGATCATTGATTGTGTGGTGAATGAATTCTGTGATCTTAGTTATATCCATACGTGAAATAACCTGAGACCAGGGGAGGTTTGGAGTTAACCAATTACACGCTATGGTCCACTGGATGGCACTTAGAAGGGAGTGTATCAGTTGCAAAGTATGAGGAATATCTGGAATACGTGAATACAGCAGACAGATTAATGGGGTCAGAGGAATCGATCGGTTTGTAATATTGAACATAAAGGCAGAGACATTTCGCCAAATAGGGTTCAACCGAGAGCACTTCCAAAAAATATGAAGTAGTGAACCTGTAGAGCCACAACCTCTAAAGCATAGATCCGATATTGATGGATAAAAGTGGTTCATTTTAGTGGGTGTCATATACCACCTTGTAAGTGGGTGTTTCCTTAAATGCAGATGCACTGTTACTTCTACACATGTTTTGTATCATAATACGCCAATCTTTGGCAGAAATATAAATGCCAATATCTGATTCCCATTTAAGCATTGGGTTTGTCTTGTCTGAGATTTTAGACTCATTGAGATAAAAATAAAATTTAGAAATCAAACCTTTGCCCCTTGGCGAGTTTATGCAGACTTGCTGAAATAGTGAGAAAGGGGGTGTTAGTAACACTTTAACTGAACAAGCTGAAGTTAGAAGCTGATTGGCTACTATGTACAGCTACACCAGATTTTACACGCTCAAGTTTTAGTAAAACACATAGCTCCCAACTGTCCCTGATTTTGAGGGACTGGCCCTGATTTGGAACAAAGTCCCTCTGTCCCTCTTTCCTTCCTCATTTGCCCCTCATTTTGGTCTGATCTAAATAGTTGTATATAAAATGCGCTATTTATCCTTCAAAAAGGGTTTCCCAGTGCTAAACTTTTCATACAATTTCTAAATTGCTGCATTTGTACATGTCAAGGGTCAGTATAAAGCAATGGTTCTCAACTCCGGTCCTCGGGACCGCCCAACAGGCCAAGTTTGCAGGATAAATGAAATACATCACAGGTGATATGCTTTGCTGCTCAGTGATTGCAGTGTTCTAGTCTGCATCTCCCCAAGGTAATACTTAAAATCTGCCCTGTTGGTGGGTCCCGGGGACCGGAGTTGAGAACCACTGGTATAAAGCAATAATAGGGGTAAACAAAAGCACTTTTTGGTTTAAACTAATCTTTTTTTGGTATAATTCTCCTTTAATGGGGCATGGCAGGGGGTGTGTCCTATGCCTACATACTTTTGCCAATAGGCGTCCCTTCTTCCCATCCTAAAAAGTTGGGAGGTAAGAAATCAACCCCTAAGGTTAATTTCACACTGGGGAGGTAGCGGTAAATCTCCGCTAGTTTCAGCAGCAATTTACTGATGTTATAGCGGTGCTATGGTGCCGCTATGCAGGCAGGAGCGTGGCTCTTTTAACCACCCACAAGGGGTTAAAAGTGCCAGCGCGCCGCGCTTCCAGGGAAGCGCTGCCCATTGTTTTCAATGGGCAAGGGCGATGGAGGAGCGTTATATATCTCTGCTCACCGCCCCGCCCCAAAGATGCGGATTGCAGGACTTTTTGTAACGTCCTGCAAGCGCACCGCCCAGTATGAGAGCGCTCAGGGCTTTCACATTGGGGTGGATTGGAAAGGATTTTTGAGGCGCTTTACAGGCGCTATTTTTAGGTAAATAACGCCTCAGTGTGAAAGGGGTCTAAGTGTTCTGTTGTGGTGTGTTATTGCACACTCCCTAATGTGCGTTATGGCATGAGTTAACATGCCCTGCATTAAAGTGTGTTGCTTTAGGGCTCGTTTACACTTCGTTGCCCTCTGAAGAGCAAACTGTGCTTCAAAGGGCATTTGACATATGGTGAAGAGCCGCTATGTCGCCTCCTTACTGCCTCCTTTCAACTCCTAAAAACCTGTGCTATCACTCCGCAACCATATGCATTGCACGTGGTCATGGCGTCGCCCCATTCAGTTAAAAGGGTCATGTTTAGGGTGCTGTACTGTCCACTGAGCACCGCAGTGGGGATAAATTTTGCATATGTACACCCTGGTCCACTGCCTTTGTAGCTTGAGTGGTAAAAACATGGCTTAGCTGCATGTTTTATCAACCCATGCCCCAACCACAAGTGTAACTGAGACCCTAGAGTGGAATTCTAGGGTAATCCTAACTCACCTTAAAGTGGTTCTAAAGGCTGAAAGTTTTTTGTGTGCAGCAGCGCCCCCCAGCCCCCTCAATCCTTACCTGAGCTCCCTCTAGTCCAGCGATGTTCACGATGGTCTTGACTGCTCCGGGATTGTCCCTCCTCATTGGCTGAGACAGCAGCAAGAGCCCATTGGCTCCTACTGCTATCAATAACAGCCAGTGAGCCAATGAGGAGAGTGCGGGGGGGCGGAGCTGAGACACGGCTCTATGTGTCATTTGGATGCATAGAGCAGCGACTCGGGAGCGAGCATGCAGCGGTGCCTCCAAGGCGAGCGACTTTCTCTGGGGGCACTGGATCACGTGACCAAACGGAAGCACAGGGAACTACACCGCATGCAAAGCAGGTGCATTGCCATGTGTTAGGGTAACGTGCCTGAATGCGTGCGTTACTACATCACATAAGTGTATTTGGGTTCTAAAAACTAGAATTGGGTTTTAAATGGTTTCTAATAAATCCTCTTAGACAGCCAAATTTCAGATTTTAGGTAGAAGTCCCCTTTAGAGAAAACAGAATTGCTATGAAATGATCTCCAGCATTAGTCAGGATGGGGATCATAGCGTACCTTGTACTGACAGTTCACATCAGCCCCCTCTTCACTCTACATGGAAGCAGATGGTAGGTAGGTGGGTGAATCCAGACCGCCTCTTTACACTGATATGAGCCGGCGAGTGACGGAGTCATGTCTGCCACAAAGCCGTGCTAAATTGAGGAACTTTATTTTGGTTATCGGCACCAAAGCAGACTTTACAGCAAGTAATAAAACCGTGATGTTCCCTGGCAGCTCTGTCCATCACACTTCTATAAATCTTCCATAAAAAAAGCTTCATATGACAGAACTGGGCTGGCAAGTCGGATTTTGGTGAGAGCAAAAAAAAGTCTGAGGACATGGATAGCTATGGCAGTGTTCATTTTTTAGAGGAAAACTTTTGTGTCATAATTTTCATCAGCGGCATATTTCCAGAAACTAAAATGACCCTTCCTTTTCATCAATTGATCAAAACTATGACGAAAATCAATTCCATTCTAGTCAACGAATGAAAATAGGAGGGGTGTTTACCCATGTGAACCTCAAGTTTCCTTGGAGCTCCACCTGTAAAAGCCTGTGAGGGTTTCCCCTCCCAGCAAGCAAGGTAGCGACCATAGCATGCTTACTGATGTGGCATGCTTAGCACTGTGCAGCATTACAGGCCTCCTCAGACCACCGTCCAGAGCACTGTGCATTACAGGTCTCCCAAGAGTCCCAACTCACAACTGTCCAGAGCACTGTGCATTACAGGCCTCGTCATACTGCCCAGAGCACTGTGCAACATTACAGGCCTCCTCAGACCACCATCCAGATCACTGTGCATTACAGGCCTCCCAAGAGTCCCAACTCACAACCGTCCAGAGTACTGTGCATTACAGGCCTCCTCATACTGCCCAGAGCACTGTGCAACATTACAGGCCTCCTCAGACCACCATCCAGAGCACTGTGCATTACAGGCCTCCTCAGACCACCATCCAAAGCACTGTGGATTACAGGCCTCTGAGGAGTCCAACTCACAACCGTCCAGAGCACTGTATATCACAGGCCTCCTCATATCACCCAGAGCACTGTGCAACATTAGAGGCCTTCTCAGACCACCATCCAGAGCAGTGAGCATTACAGGCCTCCCAAGAGTCCCAACTCACAACTGTCCAGAGCACTGTGCATTAAAAGCCTCCTCATACCGCCCAGAGCACTGTGCAACATTACAGGCCTCCTCAGACCACCATCCAAAGCACTGTGCATTACAGGCCTCCTCAGACCACCATCCAGAGCATTCGTTTTCTTTTGTAGTCTTTCTTTCCTTTATTTTCATCTGGTGAACCAGCCAGCAAGTCTGTTTTTCAAAATCACAAGCTCTCCAGCAGAATGTGTCAGTTTACAGGGATGAGACAAACCACTTAACACTGATCAGCTTTTATAGATCCATGCCAAACCTTTATCCCAAAAGGAGAAAAAAAGGTTTGCTGTAATGGATTATAAAGTGTGAGTTTGAGTTCAATTTGTTAGTGTATCTAAATTTGCTAGTACATATAACACTACCCTCCCCCCAGAGTGACATTGCTGCTGACTGCTGTGTAACCTGTGCTCATTCATCCAGAGTTGTGCCTAACTAATACAGGAGGTATGTTACTGGCCAGATCACCAGGTGAAAACAGAGGGGAAAAAGCCAAAAAAGAAGAAGAAAATGCATGCAGCCACCACATCTAATGATTGGTAATCTGTAATGCAGGGGTCGGCAACCTTTTTCCACTTATGGGCCGGATTCAATGTATGTGAATGCATGAAGATAAAAGTATGGGACTTTAAGTGAGGCAGGCTGAAACACAATGTAAGAGTATCCATTTACTGACAGTAGTAAAAGGATGTATAGCAATGTACATAAAAGGGTAAATGCTCAAAAGCATACAAAACATCATAAGTGTCAAGTAAGCAAAACTTGAAAAATAGCACATAAATAAGACCATAGTATAAAACATTGATGCCACAACAAGAAAGCAAACATGCAAAGTACATGAGTGTGATGGAATAAACCATATAGTTGATACTTATGTTGTTTTGTATGCTTTGAGCATTTATGTACATTGTTATACATCCTTTAAGGCCTCATACACACGGACGTTTTTTGACGCCGGCGTTTTCTGGCGTTTTTTGCAGCTCTCCATGTTAGTCAACGGCCCCATAAAAACGTCGGCGTTTCTGAGCTGTAGGTGGCGTCGGCGTTAGTGAGCAGAAAGTAGAACCCATGGCCATCGCGTTCTGAGGCTGTAACGTTTTGACATTTTTTGACGCCTACGCCACAATATGCCAACTAACGCCAACAAACGCCACCTAATATTGTACCGGCGTTTTCCGGCGTTTTTTGACGCCGACGTTTTTAGGTTGAAAAATAGCAGAGGGATGATTTTTTTTAAAAAAACGCCTATTGACGCCGACGCTCACTAACGCTCAAAAACGCCAATGCATAACGCCGAAAAACGTCGACTTTTTTTCCTTGACGTCGGACCCGACGTTTTGTTTATTTTTTTAGATACGCCCGTGTGTATGAGGCCTTACTCATGTCAATAAATGGATACTCCTTCATTGTGTTTCAGACTTTGTTTGGGTCCCCACCCTCTGGGCACCTGGTGTTTACGGCTTTGTCCGTGCTCATGCGGTACGCTTGCACCGCGACTCTCTCATACTTTCAACATTTCTACAGCTCTTGCATTCTTGTTTTTTGTTCCCCGAGGTCTGGTTTGCTCAGGCTGCCTTTTGTCTATTCCCGGGAGCTACGATGTGCACCAGACACCGCCCACCGCCTCCCCATGGTGCCCCTGTGCCTAGGGACTGGGGGCGTGTGGTCTCCTACGCATCGGCACCACGCAATGCCGTAGCAGTGACATCCTTCTTGGACGCAATCTAGTCTCTGCCGCTTTCCACCTTGGCCGATACGTATGGCGGGGTACGTTTTGGCACCAATTGGCGGAGGATGCCTCCCACTTGTTATCACGCGATACGTACGCTCCGCTTGTTATCACGCAATAATGGTGTTGGTGGGGATTCGCTCTATATATCTGGCTCACCCGGGCGACCCCATTTGTAGTTCATCAGACGATCAGGTTGCACTGTTTGACTCACTACACATCACACTCTGCATCTGTCACCAGAAGGTAATGTTATGTTACTCATCTTCACTTTCACTTTTTTTCACCTTTCTTTATTCTCTTTTCATGTTCTTACACATATCACTAAGGCCCCTTTCACACTGGGGCGCTTTAAAGGCGCTATTTAGCTAAAAATAGCGCCTGTAAAGCACATATCCATTAAACCCAGTGTGTTTCTTCACACTGGGGCGGTGCGCTTACGGGAGAAAAAACAAACTCCTGCAAGCATGATTTTTGGGTCGGCGAAGAAGCAGTGTATTCACGGCTCCCCCACCGTCCCTGCCCATTGGACTGAATGGGCAGCACTCCCGAAGCGGATGTACAACGCTCTGGGACAGTCGAGCGCCAGCACTATTAACCCGTTTAACCCCTTGTGTGGGGGGGGGGGGTCAAAAGTGCCCTGCTGCCACCCGAATAGCGGAGCCATAGCACTGGTATTACAGCGGTAAACCGTCGCTAAATTAGCGGCTGTTTACTGCTGACACTCAGGCGGTCAGTGTGTGAAACGGGCCTAAGGCCTTTGTTTACACTGCTGCTGGTAAAACGGACGTTTTGAGGCATTTGGGGGTTTTTTTCAGCTGCCCCCTCTATGTGATCAGTCCATGTACACAGGGTCGTTTAAGGTCGTTTCCAGGCAGTTGAGTTTAAAGGCTTTTTTTGGAACGCAAAAAAATAGTTTCAGATGCCAGTTCAGAGGCATTTGAAATGCCAAACAGCTTGTAAAATGTGGTAACTCGCGTCTTAGAACCGTTTAGTTTACAGGCGTTTCCATTTACAAAATAAAAAAAAATTTTTTTTTTTTTAAAAAAATGCTCCTAGACGCGAACGCGGCAAAACGCGGCATACGAAACGTGGTAAAACGGCCGTTTTAGATGCCAGCTTCTAGCTGTCAAAAAAAAAAATCATTCAGGGGAGGTTGAAATAGCGTCCTGCGTAAATGGAGCCCAAGTAGGTTTCCTAGCCTGCGCTTCACCTCACACTTTAATCATGGGATTTTCTCTATTTACCTCAATCTTTGGGCTTGTATGCAAGTCTAATGGACAGTGTTTCTTTCACACTATTTTGTGACAGTGCCACCTGGTTTTCTACATATACCATGTTATATTTATTTTACAGATTCAGTGTAGTCAAATATTGGCACAATACTCATTATAAAACGTACACTCCTAACAGGTTTGGGGCCCTCATGTCTGGGTCTGGTGTTCCAGCGGATCCAAACACCTCAGCTCCCAAGGAGACTTGTATGGCGACTCTTGCATACCAGTATCGCTCGGGCATGTACGTTTGTGGATTAGACCATCTATACTAGAGATAAGCAATTAGCGGACCTCCAGCTGTTACACAACTACAAGTCTCATCATGCCTCTGGGTGTCATGCTTGTGGCTGTCTTGCTATGCCTCATGGGACTTGCAGTTCTGCAACATCTGGAGGTCCGCTAATTACATATCCCTGATCTATACATATATATTTGTTGTACATAACTATCTCACAACATGGGTTCTCATTTAGACAATTTTTTTCATTCTTTACAGACACTCTAGCATCCGCTCCTGATGAGTTGGATTATTGACGAAACGCGTCAGTCCCCATTTTTACAATTGGTCTCATTGATCCTTCTTTTTGTACTACATGGTTTATCCCATCACACTTATGTACTTGCTTGCTTGTTATGGCATCAATGTTTTATACTATGGTCTTATTTATGTACTGTTTTTCAAGTTTAGCTTACCTACAACGTCTTGACGTTCAGGGTACTCCGTATCGTTCTGTCGGTGTTCGTACTGTGGGTCTCCGTACTACTCTGAACATCAACACATTGTCGACCTCCAGGCGATTAACGAATAGAGATCATATCTACCAGATTAGGTGTTTGCATGTACGGGCTCGCTATGAC
>BLSH010016225.1:53365-72180 GCA_018402905.1 Glandirana rugosa | reverse complement strand
GGGTTCAGCCAGTGGTAACCCCCCCCCCCCCCATGCTTCTCTCGTGTTCCTTTAAAGCAGGGTCTCCAAACTATGGCCTTCTAGTTGTCCAGGAACTAAAATTCCCATCATGCCTAGTCATGTCTGTGAATGTCAGAGTTTTACAATGCCTCATGGGATGTGTAGTTCCGGAACTGCTGCAGGGCCATAGTTTGGAGATCCCTGATTTAAAGGGTTAGTATACCTTTTTAATAAAACTGCCTATGCAGATAAAGGGCGTCTGTAGATAAAAACAAACTGTGCAGCTTTGACTAAAGTTGAACAATGCCTTTGCTATAGGTGTAGGCCATTGATGTATCTAATGAGGCCTGACTGTAATATCCCAGGACGTTGCTAAGAGAGGCCTAGTCATTGCTGGTCACCTCCACATCACAGGAGTGAGCGCTCAAAACACTGAGCTCAGAACTACTGCATCAGGGGAGAGAAAGAGCATGTGAGGGGCTTTGAGAAACAGCTTTCTCCTGTCATGGTGGAGCTGAGCAGTAACAACTAAGCTTCTCTTAGCAACGTCCTAGCAATGTCCTGAGAGTATTCCAGTCAGGTTTCAGGAGGTACGTAAATGGCCTACACCTAGCAAGGGCATTTAATCAACTTTAGTCAGAGCTGCAAAGTTTGTTCTGATCTACAGACACCCCTTACCTACATAGGCAGATTTTTGGCAAAGGTGAACTAATCCTTTAAAAGGTGATTTCCCAGGAGGGTTCTAATGGGCAGCAAAGTGAACCTGTGAGGACAGGACTTTGGCAGCTGCAAATCTTGGATAGTTTTTGGAGCTAAACCATGATCCTTATTTCATTACTCTCAGGTCAAAACTTTTTTTTTTTTTGTTTAAGGTCCCTTTCATACGGGCGCCTCCGGATTTCGATTGCTCAGCGGGGGATCACTCCGCTGAGCAGGCGGATGACAGGTCCGTGTCCGCTCTGCAAATCGGACACGGACACAGTGATTTTTCCTCTGTGGGGAAATCGACCGCCTGTCCAATCCACCGGAGAGATGGAAAATTGGACCACCATCCATCTGTTTTTTTTTTTGAGGGCAGGATCAGATCGGATGGCGGCGGGTGTCAGCGGACACGTTTCTGCTGACATCTGCTGCTCCATAGAGGAGACTGGAGGGTCCGATCAGATCCGCCTGAAAAACTGACAGTCTGACCTAATCGGACAGCCCGTGTGAAAGGGCCCTTATATAGAGAAGGGAAGGGTTAGAACCTCTGATGGGATTCTACTTGTATACAGGGCACCATTAAAGTGATTTCTCCTCACTTCCTGTCCTACTGACGATATTTTGCCAGGAAGTGGGGGGAACTCTGCAACAGTAAAGCTAGCAATACAGCGGTAGATTTTTGTAGGAAGAATCTCATCAGTACATTCAATAACACAGTCAGAGAATTAACAAATGTCCTTTGAAAGCACTTCAAGGTTTTGCTTAGCTTCTACATTTGATTTTAGAATGATTGGAATTTTTGGTCAAACCCAAATCACATTCACTATTGAGTCCTTTCACACATACGGACCTCGGTGAGCGCAGTTAATTTCACAAGTTCAGTCACGTCAAAACGGATGAAGTATTCATCCATTTTTCATCAGTGCTCATCAGTTTTTTTACATCCACTACCAATGCAAAAACGGATGAAAAACTGACTATTCTTCAGTTTACATCAGTGTTTCATCCGATAGGCTTTCATCCGTTCAAAAAAAACGGATGATGACGAAAGCGGATGAAAACAGATGATCATCCGTTGTCATTCGTTTTTACATAGACATGCATTGATGTCCATTTTTCATCCGTCAACGGATGGATGAAAAACGGATGAACGGTCCGTATGTGTGAAAGGGGCCTAAGGATTTAATCTCAACAATTTTCCATCCTGCTCTTTTGATTTTAATTCATCATGGTCAAAAACTAGGACCCCATTAACTATTAGAAACTAGAACGAACATCCTGAAAACAAAATAATTCTACTGGTGCATAGGGAGCTTAAAATTATAACTAAAGGCAAAACTTAAATCTTTTTTAGTTTTGGATAGAGTGGAGAGGTATTAGAACACCTGTCCGTTTTTATCGCTGTCTGTGCTCCCATTAGGGAGATCCACGGCCCCCTGCTTAGTGAGTCTGAGAAGAATCCTCCTCATCTCTGAATTTTAGAAGGCCATACAGTTCAGATGACTGCAAATAAACAGGTACAACTTAGGCTAGGCCCCTTGCCTAACCCAGGGAAGGGTTCCCTCCACCTTCTCAGCGAGGGATCTGTCCGCTGATCCCCATTGAGCAGGCGGATGACAGGCCCGTGTCTCCTTTGGACACAGCCCGATCTTCTCTATGGGTGGTCGGAAAGAAACAGATTGCTTGTCCATTTTCCATCCAACAGTCTTCCGATCTGATCCACAGATGGGGGAACGGATCCTCATCTGTGTGGTTTTTAGCGGCCTGGATGCTGGCTGATCTCCATAGAGAGCTATGGAGGGTCCGATTGGGTCAACCTGACAAACTGACAGGCGGACCCGATTGGTTCTTCAGTGTTAAAGGAGCCTAACAGTTTACAACTCCTGTGCTGTGTTTGGCCACAGCCAATAGGCAGGTATAGAGCTAAAATAATTGTCTGAAACCTGCTGACAAACTTGTGCGGTGTCCAATCACAGCACAGGTCAGTAGGGGGGCATGCGCATGCAAACCCCGAAAACCACGAAACAGGCGGCGACGTACAGGTACATTGCCCCAGTGTATTATGGGTAGGCGGCAAGTGGCTAAAGACATTTGTGTTGGGAAAGGGGGCATGCTGAAAATGGGAGCATCTATTTGTAATGTATCCCTTCTATGTGTAATAAGTTTCCTGCTGATTTTTTTTTCATATTATGAAGAATGTAGTGGGAGGAACACCCAAACTCCAAGGTGGTCAGGAATTTAAATCTCGATGTAACAGTAACCAAGAAAAAAAAAGGAAACCATTAACTGACTGCGTTCACCAAGCTCCACCGATTAGTAAAATGTGAGTGAAAAGACCCTTAACAAGAAACTGAGGCCTTCGCCCCTAACATTCACCAGGACTCTCAGCTTCATGCACTATTTTTTGTAGAGCGGAACACGGCATACTTCTGTCAGATAAACATAGCATTTCCTGTCACAGCACTGTAAATGATGTCAGTGAATTCCTCTCATAGCTTACAGAAATATGTCTGTAATTAGGATTGTAAAGGTATTAAATAGCTCTGACTGAAAAGTACAACTTTAGCACAGGTGCACCGGTTCTGATAAAACCCATGTGGAAGCGTTATTCTCTGAGGAGAAAGAGCCACACCACAGAGGCCAGGAGTGGGCCGAGGGGAACATTTTACAGCCCAACTCAAACCAAACCTTTTCCATTTAGCGGTGGGTGGACCAAGCAGGGAAAGGTTCGACATGGATGACGGTCACAATAGACCCAACTGTTTTTAGACACTGCTGCCCTAGGAAGCCCAAGTTTAGGCGCAATATATGCAGCCGCTGCATCCCAACTGACATGAATGAGGCTGCCTGCCTGGGCCCCCGTACGGGTAAACATGGCCTTTGCACAGGTGTATGTGTAGTACACCCATGTGAACAGTGCCTTAAGCCTAGTACACATGGGCCAAGTGGTGGGCAACATTGGCCGGTTCAAAAAAAAAAAAAAAAAAACAGGCGACATTCAGCCCGTGTGTATGGCAGCCGGTCCGACAGAAGCTGGTCGTCTTCTGTCGGATGAGCATGCTGGAAAACCAGCAGCCGACCGTCTCCTGATCAGCGCTCTCAGACAATGGTTTAGCGCGCAGACCAGAATGTTCTGTCAGAACACAATAGAACAGTAGGGGAGAGCACTGTACTAACTAGATTGTTAGTACATCGGCCCCACCCAGAGTGGTCAGCTTTAATTTGTTCAACCCACTGGGTTGAATGAAAACAAAACTAGTGGTGTGTACTATGCTTTACAGTCAGTAGGATCTGTCCGTTATACTGCTGTCCTCTCCTCCACTGATCTCCCACTTCCACCGCTGAAGTACTGGGGTTTAGTACCAGCGGCATTGGTACAGGCTCTCAGCAAGAGCGCCCTATGCCTGCCCTTTGCACCCAGCTCCTCCATACATGAAAGCCGTACTACAGCTTCTGTGAATGAAACATGATCTATGAATGGAGGACAGGCAGATGATTTAAAGGTCCACCTCTCCTCCATCCATAGATTGTGTGGTACGGCTTCCATGTGTGGCAGAGCTGGGTGCAAAGGGCAGGCACAGTCGGGCACTCTTGCTGAAAGCCTGTCTCAATGCCGTTGGTTCTATAACCCCCACTACACCGGAAGATTATGGCGGGGGGAAGTGGAAGATCAGTGGAGATGAGGACAGCAGCACAAGGGACAAAATCGCACAGCCTGCAGCACTGACACATTGCTTGCCAAGGTCTCTGCCTTTCTACATGCTCATTCCAGATCACTGATTCAATGTATTGAAGCCAGGGATAGCCAGCATTATCAGAAGACAACTTCCACTTCATATTCCATTGGGTACAGGTATCCTTCAACCCCATTTGCAGTGCCCTCAAAGCAATATTTATTTCTATTTACTTGCTGGCTGGATCTGCTCTGTGGGGCCCATTCACATAGTGTTTCATAGCTCAATGCTCAACATTCAAAATCTCACATACACTATAATACCAAAAGTATTGGGACACCTGCCTTTACACGCACATGAACTTTAATGTCATCCCAGTCACAGTCCATAGGGTTCAATATTGAGTTGGCCCACCCTTTGCAGCTATAACAGCTTCAACTCTTCTGGGAAGGCTGCCCACAAGATTTAGGAGTGTGTCTTTGGGAATGTTTGACCATTCTTCCAGAAGCGCATTTGTGAGGTCAGGTACTGATGTGGACGAGAAGGCCTGGCTTGCAGCCTTTGCTCCAATTCACCCCAAAGGTGTTCTATCGGGTTGAGGTTAGGACTCTGTGCATGCCAGTCAAGTTCTTCCATCCCAAACTCGCTCATCTGTCTTTATGGACTTAGCTTTGTCCAAATCATTTGGTGGAAGGGGGGTTATGGTGTGGAGCTGCTCTCCAGGGGTTGGGCTTGGCTCCTTAGTTCCAGTGAAGGGGACTCTTGAGGCATCAGCATACCAAGACATATTGGACAATTTCATGCTCCCAACATTTGTGGGAATAGTTTGGGGATGGCCCCTGCCTGTTCCAAGGACTGCGCACCAGTGCAAAAAGCAAGGTCCTTAAAAACATGGATGAGCGTGTTTGGGTTGGAGGAACTTGACTGGGGCCTGCACAGAGTCCTGACCTCAACCCAATAGAACACCTTTGGGATGAATTAGAGCGGAGACTGCGAGACAGGCCTTCTTGTCCACATCAGTGCCTGACCTCACAAATGCGCTTCTGGAAGAATGGTCAAACATTCCCATAGAAGAGTTGAAGCTGTTATAGCTGCAAAGGGTGGGCCAACTCAATATTGAACCCTACGGACTAAGACTGGGATGTCATGAAAGTTCATGTGCATGTAAAGGCAGACGTCCCAATACTTTGGTAATATATATTACAATGGTGACTGTTCCCATATGAGCACTAGGGCGCATGTAGCTTAAAGCCTGAAGCTCCAAAAGCTACACAAGCTACTTTTGAGGCAGATTTGGATGGTTTTGGCCCCATAGACGTCAATCGGAAAGCACAAAAACGTTTGAATCAATTGTTTCAAACTGTTTTTCATGCATTTTTGAGCCTCTAAGAACAGGTAAGAAATTGTCTCCATAGTGTTTTCCATTGGCTAAGACAAAAACACCTGTAGCTTGAATACACACAAAAAACGCATGAAATACACAACTAACATATACACCAGCAAAAACGCTCAAAAACACCTGAAAATCTGTATGCTCAGGTGTGAATGCAGCCTTAAGAAGAGATATTTCAGTGTTGTGTGACAAGTCCCCTTAAGCCTTTATTTTTTAAAAAACTAAAATAACAAACATATGATACTAACCTGCTCTGTGCATTGATTTTGCACAGAGCAGCCCTGATCCCCCTTTTTTGGGGTCCTCCGCCGGTGCGCCAAGCCCCTCCTCTTCAGCGAGTGCCCCAGGGAAAGCCACTTTCCCTGGGTACACCTGTGCGTGCTTGCCCTCCCACCCGCCCAGTCTGCATCTATTGACACAGACCAGGATGCATTAGAATGCATTAAGGTAAAAAACCTTGAGACCTTGAGGCTTTAGAAACCACTTTATATATTGTTTTCACTTTAAGGCTTCCTCTGTATCCTGATAGTTGAATTCACTGTATATTCCGATATTACCCAGCACCTGGCAGACTGGATTAGTGGTGTACTATGCACACAGCAATCATCATGGTAAAAATATTTCATAGTTCCACATCAAGTATTCTGGCTTATAACAGTAATTAGCATTTCCTAAATACTATAATCTGCAAATTAACTATTAGAAATATGTGGCACAGATGCCACCTGCACCAAGAGCACTGGATTTTAAGATAAATGTATTTTTTGCTGTAAAGAGAAATCCACAGTCAAAAGGTGTACTTATTTGTATAAACAGCAACCCCCACTACCCGTACACACACAAAGTGGGTCCATTTCATGCAGTAACATAGTGGGTCTACACCTCATACAGCTGACACATGTGGTGTTCAACAGCCTTCTACGTCAACGTTTCTCAACCAGGATGCCACAGTACCCTGGTGTTCCATTTGGAGTCCCCTGGGGGGTGGGCTGCAAAAAGGAGACCCAGTTTGCGCTGGATCGGAGATGGATTAGAGGACTATGTGGTGATAGGGGGCCTCTGACGAATAGGGGAGACTTTAATGTAAAAGGAAGCACCTCTTTGGAGAAGTTGAGACCTCTGACATGACAATGGGACCTTTGAAAAGAAGATGGGACGTCTGATGTGAAGGGGGCACCTCTGAGAAGAAGATGGCACCTCTTACGTGTAGGGGGCACCTATGAGGAGAAGATGGGGCCACCTCTGAAAAGAAGATGGTACCTCTGAAGAGAAGATGGGACGTGACGTAAAAGGGGCACCTCTGAGAAGATGAAACCTTTGATGGGAAGATGGGACTTGACATGAAGGGGACACCTCAGAGCAGAAGATAGGAATTCTGATGTGAAGGAGGCACCTCTGAGGAGAAGATGGGACCTCCGACGTGAAGGAGGCACCTCTGACATGAAGGAGGGGGTTTCTGATGTGAAGTGAATGTAACGAAGGCAGTTGTGTGCATCATACCAGGCTCAGTTTTCCTCACTGATAAGTTACATTTATGTTTTTGTACATTTTTGACTGGGATGCCTCAAAGTTTGGCATATTTTAAAAGGGTGCCACAACCGAATAAAGGTTGAGAAATGGCACTCTAGATCACCAAAAGGCAACACACACACACTGCTAGCAATAAGAATGGCTGCCTGCCTAAGAAATTAATTCATGAACAACTACTCAGACAGTTTCCCAGCCAGAGAAATACCGTTTACAATGATGATTCGGAGAGTGCTCTCATGAGACCCATCTCCCAGAAAGCAGATAATAAAAGACACGGCTATCTTAAGCCATGATCTCATGAAAATATAAAAGTGTACAGTCATTGTGGTCAGCAACAGCAGCCAAGAACAGTCACAAATACAAGGTCTCATTGAGGAACGCTAATGTTTGTATAGCATCCAATCGTGGTCATTTGCCTGATGTTTTATAAAGTCTCAGAATCCTAGCTACCATTTAATGTATTATACATTATTTGGCCAAATGGACACCTGACCATCACACCTTGAGCTTCTTGGACATCTCATTCCAAAACCATGCCCATTAATATGGAGTTTGTCCCTCTTTTTATGACTAGAAAAGCATCTACTCTTTATTTTTTTCACAAGGTTTTGTAGTGTCTGTGAGAATTTGAGCCCTTTCAACCAAAAGAACAATTGTAAGATCAGGTACTGGTGTTGGATGAGAAGACCTGGCTCACAATCAATTTTGATTTGTCACAAAGATGTTCAGTAGAGTTGAGGTCCGATCTCTATGCAGGCCACTCGAGTTCCTCCACACCAAACCATGTGTTCTGTTTCAAATACTGTTTTATGAACTGTCATACCCCCTTAGACCCAGTCTGTCTGGACAGTATGGCCACCTGCTGACTTGCCAGCATCCACAGGCAGCTCAACTCTTCAATAAGACACAAAAATTGAATCCAACGCAATGATACTTCAGCTTATTGCAGTACAGAGGCCGGGTTTCCAGCATTTTGAAGAACTAGAAGACTATTTTCCTGAACCCTGTCTCTGAGATTAACGAACACTGTTTGTGAGAACATGGAAGGAGGGGAAGGTCTAGCTAGTACTCAACTAAACTAGATCTAAACAGGAGGACCAAAATCACATTAGTAAACCAGTTGCATAGATCAGAAACCGCCACTGGATGTTGGCATACTACAGAAAACTGGAAACCTGATGCAATACCCACTTACCGACCACCTAACTGGGAAAATACGTAGCTACTTTGACGTTTAATGCAGAGTTATGGCTGCAGCTAGAGGCCATAACCCTGGTATTATTTCTTTCCCTCAGGCACCAGTCTTTCTGATAAAAATGGTGCAAAAGGTGGATTCGCCGCTGGATCACTTTTAAAAGCGGTGGGAGGGATCACTGTGCTGGATGATAATCAGGGTGGATTTGATTTAAATCAAGTTGATTTAAATCATTAGTGAAAAGGCTTGATTTAAATCAGGGGTGCCCAACCGCTGGCCTGCGGGCCACTGCTCTGGGATGGCGGATCAGCAAGCCCAGATTGCGGGTCCGCGACCCGCCATCCCCGAGCATCATTGTGAAGAATGTAGCCGGTGCTAGAGGAAGCAGGGCCGATGCTTGCTGTATAGCACCGACTTCTGTCACAGGCTGAGTGATACCAAATGTACTGCGCCTGTGTCTGGAGAGATAAAACGGGAAGCATTGGCTCTGCTCTCTACTGCAGCCACATGCTTCCTTCCGTCACACTAATGCTTGGGGATGGCGGGTAGGGAACCCACGATCTGGGACAACAGCACCTGCCACAGTACCCTCCAGCAGTACCTCCAGCAGTATCAGCCAGCACCATCCAGCAGTACCCCCAGCAGCACCATCCAGCAGTGCCCCTAGCAGTACCAGCCAGCAATACCAGGCAATAGTACCAGCCAGCAGTACCTGCCAGTAGTACCAGCCAGGAGAACCCGTCAGCAGTACCAGCCCTGGAGGACAGCCAGCAGCAGCCATGCCCACCTGGGGAACAGCAGCCAGCGAAACCTGCAGGAATCCTGAAGAAGAATTGAAGATTGAGGTCAGTTGAGGTCCAGGTACCGCAGTGCATCAGTGTGAAAGCAACCTTAGGCCTCTTTCATACGATTGGTCTGATCGGGTCCGCCTGTCCGTTTTTCATACGGATCCAAACAGACTCTCCATTCACCTCCTATAGAGCAGCAGATGTAAAGAAAGATCGGATCGGAGGGCTCAGAGTAGAGTGGGCCATGTCCGTGACTGCTCTACATATGTAGAGTGGACACAGACCTGTCATCTGCCTGTTCATTGTGGCCCGCAACTGGTTTCCAAGTCGCCAAGGCCCCTTTCACACTTGTGCGACTTGTCCTGCGACTTGGGACTGCAAAATCACATGACAAGACGTAATCCATGATTTCCAATGAGTACCATTCATTTTTGTGCGACTTCAAAGTAGTCCCTGCATTACTTTGGTCCAACTTTGATGCAATTTGAAGGTATATAGACCTCAAGATTACACAGGAATTGCTTAAAGTGGATGTAAACCCGAAAAAAAAAATTGAATTAATAATTCTGCCTGGTAGAGTATAGCATGTCATATCATCTGTGCCCAGTCTTGCCACAAAAAGTTAATCCAACTGTGAGTAATGAGCTTATCTTTTTTCAGGAAGAGAAAGTCTGACTAACAGGGAAATACACAGTCGTTCCGCCCCTTGCTCTGTGAGTGACAAGCAATTTGCTTATCTCCTTCACACAGCAAGGAAAGTTTTACACTCCCCCCTCCCTCCCTCCTCAATGTCTCAGTATAGAAGTGGGTGGGGAGGCTTGTGACATTACAACTCCACCCACCAAACTCCAGCAAACACAGACATCCTCTGATTTCCGAGTTTTACAGAGATGCTAGTGCTTACAGGAAGGACATTTGAAAGGTAGGGATAGATGCAGGAGGCTTGGATGCATATATACATTAATACTGTGTCATTAGTTTATACTGGGTGGGTGGTGGGTTTACATCCGCTTTAAAGTCGCATCAAAATCGCAGCAACAATTGATGCAAAATTGCACGATTTTCAGGTCGCACAAGCGTGAAAGGGGCCTAAAGTGGCCCTCGCTCTTCAAAAAGTTGGGCCCCCCTGATTTAAATTATAATTTTTAAAAAACTGTCATATCTGTCCCACAATGGCTGCTCCTCTGACCCGCTGTTGATTCCCCCACAGTCCCATTCACTTTAATGGGACAGCTGTTGATGAGGCAGTGACACAACAAGGTGAGGGACGTGGCGGCAGCAGGTGAGTGGATGATGGATCTGAAATGACAGGTGCTCTTTAAATGTAAGGACTTATTCTGCTGGTAGTTGGAATCTTTAATATTTGCAAACAAAATGAAGGTTTCCTATTTAGAATAATAAGCTGTCAGGTTAGTAAAACAGATATCAAAATGATTCACTCCTACAGTTTGTAGTGTACATAGATTTGCAAAACAATGGGATAAAGGAATATTCCTGAACTTTGTTACTACTGTGAAATTGTGTGACTGCATCAATGCAGTGCATGTTATCTCAGCTTGCATTCATTGAATGAGTTTACCAAAAATGTAAATATTGCAGAATATACAGCCTTATGCTACATAACTAAGCTCCATTTCATGCTGAATAAACTAAATTATTAATGTATCCTAAATAGAAAACTCTCTTTAGATAGATTTTTACTCCAAAAGCATTTATTAAAATAAATTTGATAAAAATAAAAAAAAAATCTGATTTAAATTAAAAAAAAAATTACTTTTTTTTAATTTTATTTTTAAAAGCATTAATTTTTATTCACCCTGATGATAAGTTAAAGTAGAACTACATGCAAAACTTTTATATCATTTTGGATAGAGCAAGGGAGGGTTATAACCCTATTTGTCGCCTGTGACCCATTGGAGAAATGTCCCTTAATTTCCTGTCCCAGAGCCAAACAGGAAGTCCTTGCAAATTAAGGGAATCCTTTGAGGCCCCCCAGGTCACCAGAACGAGTGTCCCCATTGGAAGATTTCCACTCTATTACTATTCTGGGGACAACTCAAAATTTGGGATTTTCTTTTACTTTCAATGATGATAGTAAACCGGACAAATGGAGAGGATGAATCTCCCTAACCCGACAGGGGTTCTAATCCCTCTGCACTCTACCCAAAATTAAAAAAAAAGTTTTGCCTTTGACGATTCACAAATCTCATCAAGAAAATATGAGGCACATCACAACAAGCATACCGCCATATAAATACAATATATATTGAAGAAGTCACATTACATCCTGGACCAATGGAGATAGGGCGTCATTTTTCTCAGGCTGGTTTGCCATTTCGGAGCCCTCTTTACATTGCACTCATCTCTACTACTTGTTTGAGGACTGCCTATATCTATAGAGTATCCATATCTGTAGGTTTTGCCTCATATGGTACAATGGAGTACAAGGAGTCAATAAGTTCATGTGCTGATAAGAAGCATGTTGATAGGAGGAGAGGGCAGAGTGACAGAGAGATGAGCTCATCACTGTGCTGCTTCTTCCTTCACTGTCCAACCACAGGCTGGAGGCAAATCCAAGGTGACTGGAGTTCAGAGGAAGTGGGTTGAATGATGTTTGTTACCAGACTGAGGACATCTAGTGGCAGAAAAAAGTACAGCATGGGAAACCTCAATTAAAAGTGAATGTTGCAGCATAGGCTGTTTTTTTTATTTTTATCATTTAGTGGACTATTCATTTTTATCTTGTTATTTTTGGCTGCCGTTCTGCTTTAAAAAGCAACACAAAGAGGAGAAGCGACAGAGGGATGAGATGGTTTTGGGGCAGCGCTAGGTACAGGTGGTCATGGATCCAGGATGGGCAGGTATGTAGGTACTCATACATCATATTGGTTGCAATTTTTCTCTTTCCCCTCCTCCACTCCTAACCGTGATTGCAGTGGGCAGGCTCACCTACTTGGCACAAGTAGGGATCTGTTATGTTCACATGGCTGCCCTGTTGTGCATTATTCTGCAGTAGCACTTTAACCGCCTAACGTAGGAGTAAGGCGGCAGAGCGGCTCTCCTGTGCTGGATCAGTTATCCAAACCATGATCCAGCACTCCTGAGCAGGGGGCGCGCCGGCTGTGCTGTCATTAGTCACAGCACAAGCCGATCAGCAGGTGCCAGCCAATGATTGACCACCGGCACCCGCTGATCGGCGAGGAGGTAAAAGCAGCACACATAGTACAGTAAAACACTGGCCAAGCACATATTTAACCTATGATCACCCTATGTTCAACCTCTTCCCAGCCAGTGTCTTTAGTACAGTGACAGTGCATATTTTTAACATTGATCACTGTGTTAGTGTCACTGGTTCCCACAAAGTGTCAGTTAGTGTCAGATTGCCCGCCATACTATCGCAATGCCGCTATAAGTCGCTGATCGCCACCATTACTAATATTAAAAAGAAAAAACAAAAACATTCCAGTATATACTATATACCATAGTTTGTAGACACTTTGCATAGTGCAGTTACTCCAGAGCTTAGTAAATGAGGTAAGGTCTCACTTTGCAAAGAATACCCAATCACGCAAAGTGCACAGTCTATTTGCCTTTAGTAAATCAATCCCTATAACTTTCATGCAAACCAGCACATCTCTTAGTAAAAGCACCTCACGATAAAACACAAACACAGGTTAGGCACTTGTTTAACCCCTTGATTGCCCTTGGTGTTAACCATTTCCCAGCCAGTGCCATTAGTACAGTGACAGTGCATTTTTTGGCACTGATCACTGTATTAGTGTCAGTGGTTCCCATAAAGTGTCAGTTAGTGTCCAATTGTCCGTTGCAATATCGCTGCCCCACTATAAGTCACTGATCGCCACCATTACTAGTATAAATAAATAAAAATTCCAGTATATATATCCCATAGTTTGTAGACGCTATAACATTTGTGCAAACCAATCAATATACTCTTATTGGGATTTTTTTTTACCAAAAATATGTAGCTGAATACATATTGGCCTAAATTTATGCAGAAATTTGATTTTTTTTTTTTTTTTTTTTGGATATGTGTTTTAGCAGAAAGTAAAAAATATTTTTTTTTTCCCCAAAATGAATCAGACTTTTTTTTTTGTATATAGCGCAAAAAATAAGAAAAACCCAGTGGTGATCAAATACCACTAAAAGAAAGCTGTATTTGTGTGAAAAAAATGATGATTTGAATTTTGTTTGTGTACAGCGTTTGATGACCGCACAATTGTCAGTTAAAGTAACGCAGTGCCAAAAAAAGCAAAAAAAGGTCATGAAAGGGGGGGGGGGGTAAAATCTTCTAGAGCTGCAGTTGTTAATAAGTACCCACTGTTTTTCTTTTCACAAAATCCCCGCCTATATAACACCATTACTTAAATGCAGCCGATAAAGGGCAATTTCCATATAGAACACTTGCAGCCGGGTTCTGGTGAAGATTCATTCTATTTCGTGGCAGCAGGAGAGACAATTGCATCCATCTCAGGCAGGAGGAGGCTGGCACGGTGCCAATGCCGCTAATGTATCCAGCAATGATGGATGGACCTTAAAGTTATTCAAACCTATGGAAATCAGTAATTGCTGCCAGAGAAATAAAATCAATCGGCTGGCCAAAATTTTCTAGCGAGAAGCGGTTTAATGGCTAAAGAAAAAAAAAATTGATTTGCGTTCTAAATCTCAGTTTCTAACTCCGTTTTACATAATCCGCCCCCTTGCACATTTCTACCATCGCTTTCATGGATTTGGACTTGAAAAACACCGGCTGATGCAGAAAACACGCGGCGTGCGTTTCGAGGGCGAGATGATGATGGGACGAGCCTTGCTCAACACAATGGATATTCTCATGTCTGTGCATTATGCCCATGTGGCAGAATGGAGAATGGTGTGTCAGGTGGCAAGGCCTAACAAAGCACTCGCAGGGCCGCCAGTTCTGACCACACACACTACATATGAAAAACAGGGTCCGGCCTCCCTGGCAGTGATAAGGTGGGTATGGGGCCTAACCACTTGACCTCCCGGAAGATTTACCACCCCCACCTTCATAACCAGGCCATTTTTGCGATACGGCACGGTGTTACTTTAAATGACAATTGCGCGGTCATGCAACGCTGTACCCAAATAAAATGCATTTCCTTTCTTTTGGTGGTAACAATAAAAGACCAGCAATTAAAAAAAAATATATATTATTATATATTATTATTTTTATTTTATTCATTATTTACTAGTAATGGCGGTGATCAGTGACTTCTAGTGGGACTGCGATATTGCGGCTGACAAATTGGACACTTGGACCCCTTTCACACGGCCGTGTCTGTGGTCTGTTGTTGCTCAGCGCGGATCGCTCTGCTGATCCCCGCTGAGCCGGTGGATGACAGATCCGTCTCCGCTCATTGTGCAGAGACAGATCTGTCAGAGCCCTGCTCTCCTCTATTGGAAATGGGATAACAACGGACCGTCTGTCCGTTGTCATCCGATCGCCAGACGAGTGGCAAAATAGGGTTTCCATCCACCAGACTTTATGGATGGGATCGGAGAGCGGTGCATGTCAGTGGACATGTCAACGCTGACATCTGTCGCTCCATAGAGGAGAATGGGGCGTCCGTTCAGGTCCGCCTGAAGAACAGATAGGAGGACCTGAAGGGACCGCCCATGTGAAAGGGTCCTAACTGACACCTTTTTTGGGGACCAGTGACATTAATACAGTGATCAGTGCTAAAAATATGCACTGTCACTGTACTAATGACACCGGCTGGCAAGGGGTTAACATCAGGGGCGATCAAAGGGTTAAATGTGTTCCTAGCTGGTGTTTCAGTGTAGTGGGGGAGGTGCTTTTACCAGTGGAAGGCATGGATTGGTGTTCCTGATATAAAGAAACACAGAATCCATGCCTTCTGTACTGACAGAACGGCAATCTGCCTTGTTTACATAGCCAGACTGCCGTTCTGCCTTGGTGGGTGCTGACGGACATTGGGTCCACTGTACCCGCCGATCAGCTCCTGCTTTGTATAATCACAGCTGGAGTGGGCCGCAGCGCATGCCCCAGATCCGGGAGTGCAGGATCAAACACTAAGTATGTTTTCCTGCACAGCAGACCAGCTTTGCTGCTGTATATGGAAGTTATACGGTCGGCAAGCGATCAACTGCTCACCAAGAAATGCTGTAAAAATACAGAAAATTCAAATGCTTTAAATGCTTATTCCTTTTTTTTTTTTTTTTATCAACTCTGGACTTGCTTCAAAATTTAACCGTTTCAGAAAGAGTCAATTCCCTGGCACATCATAGCCCTCTTCTCTACTGGGAGTGTCTTATTACTGCCTGTGCTGACCCAGCTTCTTTGCCCCTCCCCTCTTTAGACTGTATAGCTTTTTAGGCAGCAGGTAAGGGAGAAGTGATGGGGAATAACAAAAAGCAGCCATGGAGTTCAGTGGAACCCTAGAGTTCCTCAAGACGTTTCTGGGGGTTCCTTAAAGCGGAGTTCCACCTTTCCTTAGGTTTATTAAAAGTCAGCAGCTACAAAAAGTGTAGCTGCTGACTTTTAATAAACCGACACTTACCTGTCTCCCGGGCCAGCGATGGAGCCGCACGGAGCCTCGCTCCTCTCCCCCTCGCCTCCGCGGCGCCGGCATTGCTACTGTGGGCACCCGGCTTCACGGCCGGGCGCACACTGCGCATGCGCGAGCGGCGCTGCGCATTGTGATTGGTCCCGAAGTCTTCTAGGACCTGTCCTGTGTCCCAGAAGACTTCGGGAGGGAGGGGGAAGGAGACCTTCCACTTCCGATCGCCTAAGGCGACCGGGGCGGAAGTACCCCTAAAAATAGGGTATCCCCACCCCCCCTCCTCCCCAAAAGCTCAGTTTCAGCATCTGGAGCTGGGGAGGAGGACTTAAAGCGGAAGTTCCACTTTTGGGTGGAACTCCACTTTAAGCACTTGCTCACTGCCAGAAGTTCAGTTACTGCTGGCGGACAGCTCCCCCAGGCACTGCGACATACCCATACGTCACGGTGAGTTTAGAGGTGGCATGTCTGTGCCCCCTGCTGGTCTGTGCTGTGATTGCACATAGCACACATTTGTCAGCAGGTTACAGCCAATGATTTTGGCTGTATGTCTGCTGATCGGCTGTTACTAATCACAGCATGGAGATCTGTGTGTTTTAAATTTAACACATGGATTCTGGCTGGATTTCTACCAGCTTTTGGTTACCGTTTAGAACTAAAAGCAAGGAAAGACTCCAGCTGTAGGTAAAAGCAGCAAACATACACTTGTCAGGCACACAGTTAAAGCGTTTGTTACCCCAACATTTCATATTCCTGATAGGTGTCTGCTGTACCATTTACATGTATGAGAAAGTCTCCTGTTCTCTTTGTATTGCTTCATTTGAGTGAAATCCCTGGTGATCCTGTCAGTCCCTTTGCTTTCCTATTATAACTGACCACACTAAGCAGGAGTTCACACCGTGGTCAGTTCTCTAACTGTGCTGGGAACTCAGCCTGCTCTCCTCCAATGATCAAACTTGTCCTGACACCCCCCCCCCCCCCCCACATCCTTTCACTGGGAAGCTCAGTGTGCTGCAGCTTTTCCTTCCCCAGCACTTATGCAGCTGAGAACAGGGGGATTGTTTATAGAAAAGGGAAAAAATAGTATTTATAATGTTTCTTTATATCTATACACAAAGGTGTTGCCTTTCATATCTATTTCAAACTGAATGGGTTTTTTTCCAAGGTGATCATTTACAATCACTTTAACCCCTTGATTGCCCTCCTGATCACTCATGTCACCCAGCCAGTGTCATTAATACAGTATTATCACTGATCACTGTATTAGTGTAACTAGCGACAGCAATGTCAGTTAGTATCCCTCCCAGCCAGTGTCAGTTAGCACCAGACTGCCCGCCACCCTATCACAGTCACACTATATGTTGCTGATGACCGCCATTACTAGTATAGTGTCTGTAGGAATCAGTATATTGATCACAATCGGAACTATACTAGTGTCCCCAATAGTATAGTGTCCCCAAATATGCAATTTGATTTTTAGCCAAGAATTTTGATTTTATTGGATATGTTTTATAACTGAAAGAAGAAAATATTGGTTTTTTTTTCCCAAAATTTTTTTTGCTATTTTCTATGTTTATAAAATAAAACAATAAAAGAGTGGACCAAAATCCCTCCTGAGATGTGTGCAAACTTGTAGGATGAGGTTTCATTCTCCTCTGTCCTATGAGGCTGCAGAATCCCTGACTGTCTGGACAGTGCTGATCGGCCCTGTGCTGATCATGTGCACGCTCCCCAAAACAAATCTCTAGCAATACACACCAAACTGAGCATGTGCAGAGTGCCTTCAAGGTTCTGTACGATCAGGAGATGCATTGGGAACAGTGAAAGAAGGGGAGGATCAGAGAAGACCGGATCAAGCAGCCTTTTTACAGAATGCAGAGGATAACCCCGTAGGTTCCACAGTGAGTATAACAAGCATGCTTTACTGCATATACACATTGATTGTGCTGCTGTGGGTTTAGCAACACTTTAAATCTCTCAGCTCCACCAGAGGCCAATGGCAATGATTTTCCCGTATAGAGCTGTACATACAGGGGATTCAGTCTTTATGGTGTACTCCAGGGCTCGACAATTCCCGGTCGCCAGGTCACCATGGTGACCAGAAATTGCGCCCTGGCAAGCGGCACCCGATCCTTCTCTTCCCTCACTATCTAACCGCATCTCAGACTAAGTGAAGAGCTGTTCTCTGCCTCAGACTAGCTGACAGCTGTGAAATCTGGCCGTCTGCCAAATTCGCTGATAACTATAAACACAAAAGATACAAAAGTATTTTTTTTTTACTTATCAAAGTAATAAACTCTGCTCTAGATAAGGAACGTTTATCCACAAGACTAAACCTTTTTTTTTACATTTGTTGCTTACAAGTAAAAATCCAGTATTTTCTTTGCTAGAAAATGAAAAAGAAAACTCCCAAACATTATATATTTTTTTGTTAGCAGAGACCCTAGAGCAGCCTTTCTTAACCTTTTCAACACCCTTGAAATGATTCTCCGGTCTCGGGGAACCCCTGCTAAAAATGAAAAATCTACAACTCATGATACATTAGTGTGATGGTCAATGGGAAGAATGCTCCTTGCACTTGTGGTCATTGGGAAGAATTACCCCTTACAGCAGGGCTTGACAAATTTGCCTTGAATCTAGGAGCCGGCTGAAAAAGTTAGGAGCCAGTTTTTTATAGCGTAGTGTGGGGTTGTCAGCGCCAGGGGTAAGACAGAGGATCTAAGTTCCGTTTAAACAGTTCGGGACGACATTCCCCATTAAGAAGGGTTACTGGTGTTCACGTTCCTCGTAAGAAGGGTAACTGGTAGTGTGATTACATAGTACTCAACATCTAAAAAGTAAAAATCGTCCCCAAGGGGCTCTGGCCTCTTAGTAAAGTTCCCACAACTTTTCCAATTCTTTCCGACGAGATCCCAGAGACGATTGTTTTTTTATATATTACAAACCCTCAAAAGAAAAAGTAAAAGATCGTTT
>BLSH010016225.1:40415-53081 GCA_018402905.1 Glandirana rugosa | reverse complement strand
ACTTTTCATTGCTCTGGTGGGTTTCCGGTCACCATGAAATACTGGAGCCCAGCTGCACATAGAGTGGTATTTGTTGATGGCACACAGGGCTTTATCACAATTTTGTTGCTTAGAATAAAGGTCACGTTTCTCGCGGTGTAACATCATCTTTCATATTATACAAAAAAATAATGGGCTAACTTTACTGTTTAGTTTTTTTTTTATTCATTAAAAGTGTATTTTTTTCCAAAAAATTGCGCTTGAAAGACCGCTGCGCAAATACCATGTGACATAAAATATTGCAGCAACCGCCATTTTATTCTCTAGGGTCTCTGCTAAAAAATAATATATAATGTTTGGGGGTTCCAAGTCATTTTCTAGCAGAAAACACTGGATATTTAATTGTAAGCCACTAATGTGAGAGAGGGTTTAATATTTAAATGGTTAAACTTTCCTGATAACAGCCCGGGAGATAATTGCTTTGAAAGAAGAAGATACATTGTTGTTCCTTTATTCTTGTAACTCTCAACAACTAGAAGAAGATACATTGTTTGTTACTTTTCTTCATTCTAAGTAGAAACAAATATCCCGGGAAGCCGGGCAGCCGGCCAAGTTTAACAGCTGTTCGATTAGCAGAGAAGGCTCTCGGCTCTCGCTGAATCTGACACGCTGTTTTAACATAGGGAGAGAAGGAACGGCTGACACTCGCCAGGACGCGATTTCTGGTCGCCATGGCGACCTGGCGCCTGGGGTTTGTCGAGGCCTGCCTTACAGATAGCTAAAAAGATCAAGGATGTCATTGGGAATTTATCTGAGAGGTAGAATTTGACCATTGCTCAAGGAACCCCTAGCAACCTCTGGAGCAGGGGTAGGGAACCTGCGGCTCTCCAGCTGTTGTAGAACTACATTTCCCATCATGCTTCTGGGAGTAATTGTATCCTTCAGCCTTGCAATGCCTCATGGGAAATGTAGTTCTACAACAGCTGGAGAGCCGCAGGTTCCCTACCCCTGCTCTGGAGGAACCCTAGGGTTCCACGGAACCCTGGTTGATAAACCCTGCCCTAGAGAATAACATGGTGGTTGTTACAATATTTTATGTTGCACGATATTTGTGCAGCGGTCTTTCAAATGCATTTTTTTTTAGGAAAAAATACACTTTAATGAATTAAAAAAAAACTAAACAGTAAAGTAAGCCCTTTTTTTTTTATAATGCGAAATATGATGTTACACTGCGAGAATCGTGATCTTTATTCTAAGCAACAAAATTGTGATTCTCATTTTAGCCAGAATCGTGCAGCTCTACTGTGTGCTGTGAGGTGGAGGAGGGGAGATGAGGCAGCTGGAGATGCTTTAGAAGAGTCTATGTCCTCTGATAAAGCCCTGTGTACCATCAACAATTAACACACTTTATATGCAGCTGGGCTCCAGTATTTCATGGTGACCGGAAACCCACCAGAGCAATGAAAAGTCACAGTGGGGGACACACATGTAGGCAAGAAGTGGCTGCAAAGAGGCAGTAGAAGATCAGCAGCACTGGAATACTTCTTTCACTTTCTTTTGCATTTTATTTAACCACTTCACCCCCAGCGCCGTAAATAGGCAGCGGCTACTTTGAGTGGATGGTATCGGGATATAGCCTGCAGCTGCAGGCTATATCCCGGTACCGTTTTTTTTTTGGGGCGGACGGTCGGCTATCCAGGGATAACGGCCGATCCGGCTCAGGAGCCACTCGATCTTTATGCCCGGGGGCGGGAGGGGACATCCCCCCCTCCCACCGCTCTTCTCCGGCCTCCCGTCCAACCGGGAGACCGGAACTACGATCCCGCGCGTCCTCCGGCTCAGAGGAGACCTGAAGGAAGCCGGAATCGGCTCCGATCAGGTCTCCTTCGGCAAATTCCGGAAAGAGACGTCATAACATCACTTCTGGTTTACTCGGCGGCTAACGGCGCCATTTTTAAAAAAAATGACAGTATTCAGAATCGCTGTTTTTGGCGATCTGAATACTGTGAAGTGCAAAGGAGGAATGGGAGGTCTCCAGCCCTCCATAAAGAGTACCTGTCACCATATATTACTATCACAAGGGATGTTTACATTCCTTGTGATAGCAATAAAAGTGATCAGTTTTTTTTAAAGGAACAGTGTTAAAAATAAATAAATAAAATTAACAAAAAAAAAATTCAAAGCGCCACCATCCCCACGAGCTTGCACAGCAAAGAAAAAACATACGCAAGTCGCGCCCGCATATGAACACGGTGTTCAAACCACACATGTGAGGTATCGCCGCGATCGCCAGAGTGTGAGCAATAATTATAGCAAAAGACCTCCTCTGCACCTCTAACCTGGTTACCGTTAAAAAAATCTCCATAGGCGACGCTTTAAAAGATTTTAAGTACTTTTGTCGCCATTCCGCGAGTGCGCAATTTTCAACCGTAACATGTATGGTATCTGTTTATTTGGCGTAACATCCTCTTTCACAATATACAAAAAAATTGGGCAAACTTTACTGTCGTCTTATTTTTTAACTCAAAAAAGTGACATTTTTCCAAAAAAAAAAAGACCGCTGTGCAAATACCATGTGACAAAAAGTATTGCAACAATCGCCATTTTATTCTCTATATAAAAAAAATTATATATATATATATATATATATATGTATGTATATATAATGTTTGGGGGTTCAAAGTAATTTTCTAGCAAAAAAAACTGTTTTTAACTTGTAACCAACAAATGTAAAAAAGGGCCCCGTTTTTGCCACCCACCAACGGCCATCCTTAAGCTCCAATGAGGAGCGTTTTACATGCCACAGTCACAATGCATTAGGCATAATAAGGAGTTTCCCCCTATAACAGGTTTTTAGTGTCACTCTTTCTGGCCAGCCTATAACCCTGATGTAACGGTGTTATATTGGAGTTATTGACTGTATGCTCTGCTGTAAGTTAGGGTTAGGGGGGGCGCAAATTACTTTCCTTACTGAGGGGGGGGGCACTGACATCCCCACACTATGCTAAAAAAAAACTGGCTCCTAACTTTTTTTAGCTGGCGCCTAGATTCAAAGCAAATTTGTCAAGCCCTGGTGTACTCTATGCCAGCATCCTAAAACAGCGTGGCGCTGCCCTTTCCCGAGTGAACAAACTCCTATATCAATAATCGGGGTCACTTGCCAAGCTGCCACTTTGCTATTTGCACAAGGCACAGCGAGATATTCGATAAATAAGTCCTCTGTTGCCTGCTCATAGCACAGCACTGTCTTCTGAACTGTTTGGAATTTCTTTAACCCCGCAGAGCTTGGTAGGGTCACCAAAGGGAGGCAGAAGAATGCAGAATAGGAGGCAGACATGGCACCGGTACAGGGCACAGCAGATGTGCCATCAAGGGTTCAGAGACCTCGGATATCCATGCAATGGGAGCACGTCCGGATGGCAGTCAGGAACTGTGTGGGTGGGTCCTTGGCTGCTGTCATGGAGACTTTCTGCCCATTCCCTCTTGTTCTTCACTGTGAAGGTGTAGGACAACTGCAGAAGTCATTAAAGCTGAACTCCGACCTTACTTTACATCTTGCACAGTTGTGCAGGCTCCTCTCCTGTACTAAAGTGTCTTACTCATTTCATTGCATACTGTGAGCTTCTCTGTGTGTTCTCTAGAAGCTGCAGCCAGTCAGACACAGACCGCCTCATTTCCTGGTTGCCTTGCGCCAGCAGCAAAATTTACCCAACATGCAGCTGCTAAAGCATTATGCATAACTTCTCCCGACTAACTGTTTCCAGGATTCCACTTTAATTAAGACAGTGCAAACCCCGCATGGTTTATGGCAGCTCTGTGCAGGATTACTTGTATATACACGTGATCCTGCACTTCTGTCTGCAGGTGGCGCGTGCGCGCCAACAGCTGGAAGCTTCTGCTTTCATTTTTCACAGCAGAAGCCGATCTGTGGGTGCCGGGCACTCAATGTCCTCTGGCACCCACTGATCGTCAATGAAAACAGAACAGGGATCTACAATGTAAACAAGGCAGATTGTCGTTCTGAAAGGGGGAAAAATGTATTCTGTGTTCCTGCAAAGCAGAGACTAGAATCCGGCTCTTCCCCTAGTAAAAGCAGCACACTCTGTATGCAAAAACACTGGCAGTTAACCCTTCAATCACCCCTGATATTTAACCCCTTCCCAGCCAGTGTCAATAGTACAGTGACAGTACATATTTTTAGCACTGATCACTGTATTGGTGTCACTGGTCCCCAAAAGGTGTCAGTTAGTGCCCAATTGTCTGCCGCAATATCGCAGTTCCGCTATAACTCGCTGATCGCCACCATTACTAGTATACAAAAAAATAAAAATTCCATAAATATATCTCATAGTTTGTAGAGGCTATAACGTTCATGTAAACCAATCATGATATGCTTACTAGCAGAATACATATTGGCCTAAATATATGAAGAAATTAGATTGTTTTAATTTGTATTGGATATGTTTTATAGCAGAAAGTAAAATATATTGTTTTTTTTTTTTTTTTTAATTGTTGATCTGTTTTTGTTTATAGTGCCAAAATAAAAACGAAGAGGTGATCAAATACCACCAAAAGAAAGCTCTACTTGTGGGAAAAAATGGACATAAATTTTATTTGGGTACAATGTGCACAACAGCGCAAATGTCAGTTAAAGGAACATAGTGCCGTATCGCAAAAAAATGGCCTGGTTAGGAGGAGGGGTAAATCTTCTGGACGGCAAGTGGTTAAATCAATGAAGGCGTCTCCCCCCCCCCCCCCATATGCTTAATTCTGCATCTTCCCTGCTTGGAGCTGCAGATTATTATTCCGATCTTGCACTGCACTTGTGTAATCACTGGGGAACATTACAGCAAACTGCTAAGAGCAGACATTCCCTGGCTTCATTCACTCTGGCGTATGCATATATTATGCAGGTTCTTACTCACGGAGTTAGCAGAAGATCCTGCCTAATACGCGTTTAGATGCATAAAATTCTTATTATGAATTTAGGGCTCATTCACACGGGCGTATAAAACCGGAATGTTTAGATACATAGAGTTTTGTATGCATCTCTATGCGCTACTCTAGGAATCTGTTACACGTGCAGAAAATATACATATGCCTGTGAGAAGGAGCCCTAGAATACAGTGCAGGAAGGACGCATTTCCCGCACCACATTCAAACGCACTGCCATTGCAAAAAGAGCCGTGTACTTACCTATTTTTACTTCGCTCTGGTCATGCGACTTGCAGCTTTGGCTCCGCGAGCACCGGACAATAGTTGTTAATTTCATCACCCATTGGCTCCTACAGCCCGGCTGTTGTCCGTGCTCCCTCCTCTCCTCTGCAGCAGCTGCTCACTGACACAGGGGAGCCGGAGCTGTAGGATCACACGGCCAGACCATAGTGTATTAAAATTAGCTAAGTATACAGATCTTTTTTTTTTTTAATACAGGTTAGGTAGGAGGAGGCAGAACAATTTTTACATTAGTTAGCCATTTCTTCTCCTTTAACCACTTGCTGACCAGGCCTTTTTTTCCCCGACACTTGGGGATTACGGGTAAAAAAAAAAAAATCTGTATTTTTTGCTAGAAAATTACTTAGGACCTCCAAATATTATACATTTTTGTTTTTCAATAGAGAACCTAGAGAATAAAATGGTGGCCGTTGCAATTTTTTTTATGTCACTTGGTTTTTGCGCAGCGGTTTCAAACACAATTTAAAAAAAAAAAAATACACTTTAATGAATTAAGAAAAGAACAAAACAGAATATATACTTAAAAATCTCCATAGGTAATAATTTAAAAATTTCTACAGGTTACCAGTTTAGAGTCACAGAGAAGGTCTATTGGTAGAATTATTGCTCTCCTTCAGATGTTTACAGCGATACCTCACATGCGTGGTGTATGCGTTTACATATGTGGGAGTGACCTACGTATGCGTTCATTACTGCAAGCACGCACGCGGGTGCTTTAAAAAATAATAATAATAATTAAATCTATTTTTTTACCTTTTTTTACACTGCCCCTTAAAAAAAATTAGTTTGATCACTTGTATTGCTCTCGCGAGGTATATAAACATCCCTTGTGTTAACAATATAGCATGACGGGTCCTCTTTATGGAGAGATATGGGGTCTAAAAGACCCCAGATATCTCCTCTACCCTTAAAAAGATCTAAAACATTTTTTCCCCCTTTTGCTGGAAGAAAAAGAGAACCGGAAGTGATGTCATGATGTCATTCTGGTCCTCCAAGGGCATAGGGATGAGTGGCAGCAACCATCTTGCTATTGCTTATCTCTATGGCAAGCCACCACCGGTGCCAGATGAAGTCCCGGGCTCAATGATTGGTAAGGTAAGCCCGGGAAGCGGGCATTTGGTGGGGCACCCCTCCCGCTGCTTAAGTAATTCGCCACGGGGATCACCTTTTCCTGATAGTTGGCATTGGAGGGAAAAGAAAATACTGGGGTTATGGCATCTAGCGGCAGCCATTACCCCAGTATTAAACAGTTAAGCGGTCGGCAAGTGGTTAAATATGAACACCAGGCAGATATAAAATACAAAAAATAACAATTTTACATATTTTATTGTATTCTTTATTAAAAACCTTTATGTAATTAGCACAAGTCCCTCAGTTTAGCTTGCCATCAGACTCTTGCAATCTATTGTACAGCAGAGCTCAGACTGGGAAAGAGTGAAACAGTACCAGGAGCCAATCAGTTTTGCTGGAGTGCTGATGTGCTAACAAGATACATGATAATAGGAGAAAGACTTTGTCTCATGCTCTGCCAGACAGGGCTGTGCTGTGAGGCAGAGCTGTACAAATCTTAGGACTGGATGGACAAATACTACTCATTTGGCAGTTAAAACACCCCCCTTATTGGAGCGGTGTGCCCGGGGGGGTTCAGCATTACCGGTCAGGGATGAATGTACGTGAAAGCAATCTCTGGCAACAGAAGGTGCACTTCACTATTCAAACATAAGAGGAAGAGGTCACACGGGAAATTTCTGTTTGAACGATTGTTTTTTTTTTTCCAGCAGCATCACATGGAGAAAAAATCATCCCGACACACCGCTTCCAGGAGAAGAAAATACAAATCATTAATTAGTGATTCCTGTAACTCTGTGTACATACAAATGTTGGGCTGTTCCACAGACTTTTTGTTTGCTAACAACATAGATTTTGGATTCATTACAAAATTCAAAATGGAAAAAAAAAATGCCTTAAGCCCTCGTTCACATTGAATGCAAATCGTGTGACTTCATCTGAAATGGCACAATTCCAAAGCTACATGTCAGTGCGACTTTGAAGCCATCGGTGTGATTTCATATACAGGAGGTCTTTGCAAGTCGTACCCAAAATCGGCAGGAACTACTTTTTCAAATCAATGCGGCACCACAAATTCGGCGTCAAAACGATTAGAAGAGTGCCATTGCCGACAACAGGGTGCGACTTGTCATGCGATTTGGCCTGACAAATGCACGACAAGTTGCTCAAATGAGAACGAGGGCTTAGTCCTATGTTAAGGTGTAAGCTCACCTATTCAGAGAAAATTAAAAGGCGAACACCGTACACCCTCCCCTCGGTCCCTGCTGTACTTACCTCCATGGGTGATCAGCTGTCTGTGCCAATGCAGTCCAGGGATTTTAAATCCTTGCTCTTCTCACTCTTCTCTGTCCAGCGCTTACAGGATGGATCAGAGAAACGTTCTGCACCGGCGCCGCCCAATCAGAGTCACTCTGATCTGTCCTGGACTACTGCAATGACTGCGTGGGCACGGACAGCTCATCACCTACAGAGGTAAGTACACTGGGGCCCGGGGGAATGGGGAAGGTGCACGGTGTCCGTTCAGACTTTTCTTTCTTCTGAAATGCAACACTGTACCCAAGCTATATTTTAATCATTTTTTTGAGACAGAGCTTTCTTTTGGTGGTATATAACAACCACTGGGGGTTTTTTTATCTTTTGCTAAACAAATGAAAAAAGACCAAACATTTTGAAAAAAAGTTTAGTTTAAAAATTTTTCTAAATAAGTAGTTTTTATCCTTCACTGATGGGCACTGCCAGGCAGCACTTGTGGGCACTGCTGGGGCTTCACTAATAATCAGGACACTGATGATCAGTGCCCTGATTATCAGTGTAGATGTCCGGTTATCGGCTCTCCTCATGCGCTGTCAGCGTGAGGATAGGACTGCTGATAACCGTTATTAATGTTGATATGGGACGCGCAAACTGCGCATGCGTGTGAGACATACAATCTTCCGGGAATGCGTTCCACTTTCGTTCCGCGTTCCACTCACACTGCGACAGGTGTTCTGACGATTTAATGCGCATTTAAATAAAAGCCGCCTATAAATAAACAAAGCAGCAGCTTTTCTTTAAATGTCGCTTGTAGCTGCGCATGCGCTATTGAGAGCATTCAATAATCGACAGAACACCGTCAAAAAGCAAGGGTATGGGACACACACTGGAAGATTGTATGTCTCACGTTGCGAGCGTCCCATACCTACAGAGTGTCACTCATCGACAACGCCGGCGAATATTGTTTACACTGTGATTGGACACAGCTAGTCACATGGTAAAGAGCCGCTGTGATTGGCTCTTTACCCCGATCTGTGATCAGCTGTGTCCAAAGGACACAGCAATCGCAGATCTGTGTTGATGCACGCCGCAGGTGCTGCGCGGGAAGTGCAATCACAGGAGGACATCAAAAAGACGCCCTCACGGGAATGTGAGGTGGTCAAACTAGAACATACTACATGCAGTTTTTCTGATAATGTACTTGTTCTTTTAGGCAGCAACTGTGGCCTGCCATTTTGTACTCCTAGATCTTATGCCCTGTCTGTATGCAACTTCTTTATAAATAAAGAATTTAAATAAAAAAAAGGAACTAAAGGCTAAGTTTTTTCATTATTCATTTTATTTTTTCCTTTCATTCATTTTTTTTTTCATTTTGGATAGCATAAGGGAGGGTTATAACCCGTGTAAGGTGTTTTTTTTTTCCTCTGTCCCATTTGGGAGATTTCCCTTCACCTTCTGTCCCATAGCCAAACCAGGAAGTGAGAGGAAATCTCTTCAAAATCAGGGAAATCCCTGACCGTAACTAGTGTCCCCATTGGAACACTTCTCCTCTATTCTGGTTCTGGTGACAACCCAAATGCGTTTCATCATTCTGCTTTGGATTGCTATTCAGGAGAAGTTTGACCGCCTGCTTTAACCTTCAAAATGCTAACCCACCAGACCACAACTACACGTGATTGTACAACAAATCGCCATAAAATCATTAAGTGAAAACAAATAATAAAATACTAAGCGTGAAACTTCTTGAGGGCTCGTGGACACGCAAAACTGATCATAACATGCGCCCGCTGGTGTAAGGCTGTTTGCCTTTCTTTTTTTCAGTGCCAAGATGGTGCAAATGGAAACAATAGGACATAAAGCCATGTCCTGCCATGCGTTAGGGATGCACTGGACAACATTGTTCAATGCATATGATGGAAATAGGTCAAAAAAAAAAAATCAATCTGACATGGCCCTGACGCAATAATAGCGTTAAATAAAACAGCCCCTCCAGTGGGTGACATTTCTCAGATCTGGGGGCTCCTATCTGTCACAGCCATAGACGGCAGTGCTAGGATTTCATACAAATTTTGCAGTCAATGATCCCGGAATTCAGCGGTCACTCTGCCAATCATTACTGAATCCCAAGTTAAAGCAGCAAATACCTCCTGCTGGGTTATGTATTCATTGCATGCCGACACTTTAACCACTTGTTCCCTGGGCGTTTTTTAACATTTCTCACACAAACTAAAATCTGCATTTTTTTAGCTACAAGTTACTTTTACACCCCCCAAGTAAATAGATACCAAGCATGTTAAGCCCTAAAAATGCATGCACCTGTGAAAATCGCAAAAAAGAAAGAAAGAAGAGAGAAAGGAGAAGAGAGAAGGGAGAAGGGAGAAGGAGAGAAGGAGAGAAGGGAGAAGGAGAGAAGGGAGAAGGAGAGAAGGGAGAAGGAGAGAAGGGAGAAGGGAGAAGAGAGAATGGAGAAGAGAGAAGAGGGAAGAGGGAAGGGAGAAGGGAGAAGAGAGAAGGGAGAAGAGAGAAGGGAGAAGAGAGAAAGGAGAAGAGAGAAGGGAGAAAGGAGAAGAGAGAAGGGAGAAGAGAGAATGAAGAAAGGAGAAGAGAGAAGGAAGGGAGAAGAGAGAAGGGAGAAGGGAGAAGGGAGAAGAGAAAAGGGAGAAGAGAGAAGGGAGAAGAGAGAAGGGAGAAGAGAGAATGGAGAAGGGAGAAGAGAGAAGAGAGAAGGGAGAAAGCGAGAAGGGAGAAGAGAGAAGAAGGAAGAAACCAAACCTGTCAATAGGCAACACTTTAAAAGCCTTTAGAGCAGGGGTGTCCAACCTGCGGCCCACACTTGCGCACCAACACAAAATCGTAAAACTTACTTAAAAATGTTTATTTTGTTATTGGGTGGGGGAGGGGGGGTGGGTGTTGTAAAAATACGTTTACACTTAGTGAACACAGGCGACCAAAGAAAAAATTTGACAGTGTCTCTTTACTGGACTTTTATAAATTTTATCTTGCCAAAGAAAAATCTCCCACTCTTCACAATCACTCCTTTAGCCCAGGTTCACACTGACTGCGGTAATGAAATGGTGCGAGTTTCCACATGTCAGTCCCGATTTCAGAGATATCTGTGTAGGTTTCTGCACAGATGTCAATGGCAATCGCACCCCGAAGTCGCCAAAAGTAGTACAAGAACTACTTTTGGGAATCTACAGCGTCGCGCCCATTAGGACAGTTCCATTGCCGGCAATTGTCGCCGATTTGGCATGCGATTTGACATGTCAAATTCCATGCCAAATCCCAATGTGAACCTAGGGCTCAGCCTGGTACACACTTTAACCACTTGCCTACTGCCCACTTTAACCCCTTTCCTGCCCAGGCCAATTTTCAGCACTGTCACAATTTGAACGACAATTGCGCAGTCCCCACAAATAGAGCTTTCTTTTGGTGGTATTTAATCACCTCTGGGTTTTTTTTTATTTCTTGCTAACTAAACGAAGACTGTAAATTTTGAAAAAAAAACCCAACTTTTTTGTAGTTTATTATAAAAATTTAGCAAACCGGTATTTTTCTCCTTCACTGCACTGATAGGCTGCAATGATGAGGTGGCACTGGTGAGTACTGATAGGTGGCACCAATTGGCAGCACTGGTGGGCACGGTTGGGACTGCGCTGATGATCAGTGCCCCAATTATCAGTGTACATGTCCCTTTTACAAAAGTCGGTTATTGGCTCTCTTCTCCTCTACTCATGCTGTCAGTATGAGGAAAGGAGTGGCAATAACCGGTTTCTGTTTACCTCCGTTGATTATCTGTGATTGGACACAGGTGATCACATGGTAGAGTCACTGATTGGCTCTTTACGTCAATCTGTGATCAGCAGTGTCTCCCTACACCCCACTTCAGCTAATCAAGGATCGTAGCTGGGGAATGACAGCTGTGAACCTGACATAATACACACTGCTTCAGGGTTCACTAGACCAGTGTTTCTCAACTCCAGTCCTCAAGGCGCCCCAACAGTTCATGTTTTCAGGATTTCCCTCAGATCAAACGGCTGTGGTAATTACTAAGGCATTGAAACTGATCAAATCACCTGTGCAAAATAATGGAAATCCTGAAAACATGACCTGTTGGGGCGCCTTGAGGACTAAAGTTGAGGAACACTGCCCTAGACCAGTGGCTCTCAACCTCAGTCCTCAAGTACCCCCAACGGGCCAGGTTTTCCTTTACTTTCTTTGCACAACTGCTTTAAATCAAGATCAATGACATGGTATTGATAAGAGCTATTTTATCTAAGGGAAGTTCCCTAAACATGGCCCGTTGGGAGTACTTGAGGACTGAGGGTGAGAACCACTGCACTAGACACAAGGGGGATCGGAGAACAGATGTTTCCAATGCTTCTCTAAATGTTGGGCCATTTTACCGCAGTTCCTGGGCTCCGTGGAAGAACAGGAGAGGCCAGGAACCATCGCAGGCAGCGCTATTAAATCTCCTTTACTTGAAAGCTGATCACCGCAATCAATAAATCAATAACAAGAAGCAGCCGCCATGAGCTTGCTTTAGGCTGGATTCACACCTATGCATTTTTAGTGCTTTTTGCAGATTTGCACTACAGAACGTGTTCCATAGGAAACCATGTTACACTGACTGTAGTGCAAATCTGCAAAATGCACTAAAAATGCATAGGTGTGAATCCAGCCTTACTCTTTGAATGCCAGGACAGTTATAAAATGTTTGTAGACAAGGGGTTCAATCAGAACTCCAGCCAAAATCCTTTTTGATAGAATATATATATATATATATATATATAAAAAATTAGAACTTTCCCCAAGCATTAAATGGTTAGTTCAAGCACAGTAGCTGGGGACTGACAGCTGTGAACCTGGAAGTGACGCAACACTCGCTGCTTCAGGGTTCATTAGTGGTATTGGGGGGGCGGGGGGAAATCAGGAAACAAACATTAATCCGCCCCCCCTGAAAAAAATAAGAACAGTGCAGTTTTCAAACCCCAAGTTTACAGCACTGGGTTGCATAGATGGTGAAACTATATCACCGAAAGAGGTAAGGTAAGGTGGTGGTGGTGGTGGTGGTGGTGGTGAAACCGACCTCAAGACTAACTTGGGGAACAGATGTTTGTAAAATATTGA
>BLSH010016225.1:29246-40405 GCA_018402905.1 Glandirana rugosa | reverse complement strand
AGGTGTGAATCCAGCCTTACTCTTTGAATGCCAGGACAGTTATAAAATGTTTGTAGACAAGGGGTTCAATCAGAACTCCAGCCAAAATCCTTTTTGATAGAATATATATATATATATATATATATAAAAAATTAGAACTTTCCCCAAGCATTAAATGGTTAGTTCAAGCACAGTAGCTGGGGACTGACAGCTGTGAACCTGGAAGTGACGCAACACTCGCTGCTTCAGGGTTCATTAGTGGTATTGGGGGGGCGGGGGGAAATCAGGAAACAAACATTAATCCGCCCCCCCTGAAAAAAATAAGAACAGTGCAGTTTTCAAACCCCAAGTTTACAGCACTGGGTTGCATAGATGGTGAAACTATATCACCGAAAGAGGTAAGGTAAGGTGGTGGTGGTGGTGGTGGTGGTGGTGGGGGGGGGAAGGGGGGTGGGGGGTTTAGCTCGCATTTTTTATTTTTTCTGAAAATATGGCAACACAAATTGCCATCTCTATACGCCACTATTTCTCCTGTGATTGCTGTCTTAGGGGCAGAAAAAGAAATAGAGTCAAAGTGTTCAATGCTAAATGTCGGCGACTGGATTGTCTGCATTACTAAAAAGGCAAAAATATATATTTTTTTTTAAATTTTGGATAAAGTAAGGGAAGGATATAACCCCATGTGTTGTTCCATCATTAGTAAGTGCATACGATCATTGTAATAATCATACAATCAAATAAAAAAGAAAAAATGTGACACGCAGATTGTGCACACCCCGCTCACTGGGCGCTTACCAGCTATTAAGACCCCAGGATGCTGCACCATATCCCAATACCCCTATGGGATGGACGGATGCCAGGAGCCAGGATTCCAAAAAGGGACAAAACCAGGCAAACGGGATGATCCAAAATCAACAGCTGGGACCCAAGGTGGAAGGATAACTGCGCCTAAACCAATATCCCTATGGGATGGATGGATGCCAGGAGCAAGGGTTCCAAGATGGATAGACCATGCAGTCAAAACAATTCAGCAGTGCACTCATTGAGAAGGGGAAACAGAGGAGGAACGCATAGCGTAGTATTAAACGTTCACGTTTTTAATAAAGCTTAAAACTACTTACAACAAGCAGGAGTAAACTTCCGCATCCTGGCGGGCGTGATGGCCTCACTGCTGTAGCTCTTCCCAACGCGTTTCATTCAAAGGAATCATATTAAGGGATAAAGGGGTTACCCCTTAAAAAACCTCGTTGGGTTTTATTTTTTCCTTGCCATTGTTTCCCATTGGATAGATTTCCCTCACGTCCTGCCTTATAGTCGAAACAGAAAGTGAGAGGGAATCCCTCAAAGGTGAGGGAATCCTGGTGGGTGTCACCAGAACGAGTGTCCCCATTGGAAGATTTCCCCTCTATTCCTGTTCTGATGACAACCCAAAATTTGGGATTTTCACTTTCATTGATGACCATAAACAGGACAAACAGAGAGGGTGGATCTCCCTAACGGGGGCACAGACAGCAATAACAACTGACAGGGGTTCTAATCCCTCTCCACTCTATCCAAAACTAAAAAAAAAAAGTTTTGTCTTTACTTCTACTTTAAATAGGGGAGATTTTCCATCCCCCTACAAATATTTGTTAGGGGATTTTAATGGGAAACTCCAAAAACAGGTTTAACTTTCCAGGAAAATACCCGCGTCTGGGGATCTTATATTTATTTGCTTGTAACTTACCCGTCAAGTGAGTTCTGTGAACATTGACTTATTAGATCTATGAGTCATATATTATAGATTTTTGCTTTCACTTTACATTTATTAAAGATGATGTCCGGTTGGAAAAAGAAAAGCAACTTAAAATCAGGCTGGCGACTAAGTAAAAATATTACTTTTTATTATCAGCCAGTCAGTGGTCCCATCAATGTCTGCCAGCTCAGGGCTCATTCACACCAGCATTGATCTCTCTGAACTGCGGTTTGGGTCATTGTTCAGGAAGCACTTGATAGGCAGCTGCTGCTGTGGCCGCTTTAACCCCCTTGGACCTCACACTTGTGAGGCGCTTGCAGATATAATTCTTGCCACAGCATGTGTACACCCCTGGCTGCTGCAACTAAAGGGGTTGCGGTGAAAGTGCAGCTTGATTGCAGGGTTTTACCACCCCCCAATCACTAGTGTGAATGAGTCCTCAGAAAGAGGGAGAGAGAAGCACAGGGAATCAGGTGTGCTGAAATGCAAGAAGCATGCTGATAGGAGGAGAGAGCAGAGTGAAGTAGAGATGAGCTCATCAATGTGCAGCTTCTCTTTTCACGGTCCAGTCCCAGGCTGAGGGGAAGACCTGGAAGTGGAACATCCTTTGGCAGGCAGAACAGCTCTCATACATTCTTCTGTGTATTTAGCCATCTGCCTGGAGTCCAGCTTCAGCTTTAGGGTCACACCAAGTGCAGTAGCGTTGGTTGGCTACTCCAGGGCAGATCCTAAAGTGAGACAAAATAGCGCAGTCACAACTTCGAGTCCTTAACCGCTTGTCAACCGCCTCATGCAGACGTATGGAGGCACACCGGCTCTTATGTGCCAGATCATGTACCTAGTACGTGATCCAACACTTCCGGGCAGGGGGCACATGCATTCAGCTGTGCTGTGATTAGTCAAAGCACAAGCCGATCAGCAGGTGCCAGCCAATGATTGACCGTCTGGCCCCAGTGATCGGCGAGGAGGACAGGACAGAGCTCTGTGGATGGAAACAATACCGAGTTCCGTCCGGTCAGCGCGAACGTAACGGTTTTGTTTCCCTGCAAAGCACATTCCTTAGTGAAAGCAGCACATAGTACACACATCAACACTGGCAAGGCACACATTAAACCCTTTGATCGCCCTAGAGTTTTAACCCCTTCCCAGCCAGTGTCATTAGTACAGTGACAGTGCATATTTTAACACTGATCACTGTATTGGTGTCACCGTTTCCCACAAAGTGTCAGTTAGTGTCAGATTTTCCGCCGCAATATCGCTGTCCCACTATAAGTCGCTGATCACCATCATTCATATTAAAAAAAAAAACAAAAAAAAAACCTCCAATATATATCCCATAGTTTGTAGACGCTATAACATTTGTGTAAACCAACCAGCCAATATATGCTTATTGGGATTTTTTTTTACCAAAAATATGTAGCAGAAAACATACCGGCCTAAATTGATGAAGAAGTTAGATTTTTTTTACTTTTTTTTTTTTTTATTTGTTTCAGATTTATAACAGAAAGTAAAAAATATTGTTTTGTTTTTTTTTCAAAATGTTCAGTCTTTTTTCATTGACAGCACAAAAAAAAAAAAAAAAACGAAGTGAAGTGGTGATCAAATACCACCAAAAGAAACAAATTTCATTTGGGTACAACGTTGCATGACTATACAATTGTGAGTTAAAAGTAACGCAGTGCCAAAAAGCAAACAAAAAACCGGATTGGTCATGATGGGGGGGTAAATCTATAAGGCCTCATACACACGGACGTTTCTAAAAAAAAATAAACAAAACGTCGGGCCTGACGTCAAGGAAAAAAAGTCGGCGTTTTCGGCGTTATGCATCTGCGTTTTTGAGCGTTAGTGAGCGTCGGCGTCAATAGGCGTCTTTTAAAAAAAATCATCCCTCTGCTATTTTTCAACCTAGAAACATCGGCGTCAAAAAATGCCAGAAAACGCCGGTATAATATTAGGTGGCATTTATTGGCGTTTGTTGGCATATTGTGGCGTCGGCGTCAAAAAATGCCAAAACGTTACAGCCTCAGAACGCGATGGCTGTGGGTTCTAGTTTCAGCTCACTAACGCCGACGTCATCTACAGCTCAAAAATGCTGACGTTTTTATGGGGCCATTGACTAACATGGAGAGCTGCAAAACACGTCAGAAAACGCCGGCGTACAAAAACGTCCGTGTGTATGAGGCCTTAGACAAAACAAAATGCCTCGTCTCCTACCTGGCCAGTTCACACCACTGCAACGAGCTGGAGGGGGAAAAAAAAAATCATGGCTTGCAGTACTTTCTTTCAGCAAAGTTTGACATAATCCGCCACCCTGCACTGCTGCCAACAGAATTTGACATTTCAATAAAGTTAATTTAAAAAAAGTTAATGTGATGTGCTGCCATTGGTGTATCGGCACTGCTGCCATTCGAACGCACACCTGCGACTGAGCTCTAACGCAGCTGTGGTGTGAACAAGCCCTTAAAAAGATTATTATGGTATATATATATATATATAACATTTCATTGGCTCAAGCCCTAAACATGCCTAAATGCATATAGGCACGTTGAGTGTTTTTGTGCCCAAACGTTGCTCTCCTGAATGCGATTTTGGTGCGTTCTGATTTCTGCCCCTAAATTACTCTGTCCTGACATCCTTGGACAGCTCTTTGGTCTTACCCATGGTGGAGAGATTGGAATCTGATTGTTTCTGTAGACAGGTGTCTTTTATACAGGTAACAAGCTGAGATTACGAGCACTCCCTTTAAGTCTAGGTTCACATCTATGCGGCTGCGCAGTGTTTTTTTTCCCCTGTGTTTTTACCGTGATTTGCCTTTTTTTTTTTTTTTTTTTTTTTTTGGGGGGATGGGGGGATTTGTTGCTAGGCAGATTTAAAAATGCAAAAGGCAAATCGCAGCAAGAATCGCTGTAAAAACACATCAATAAAACAACACCTGTGTTTCTGGTGCAGCTCCATTGAAGTCTATTGCATGCAAAACGCAAGCTGCAGTGACAAAAAAAAAAGGCCTCGAACCTTTAAAAAAAAAACGCAACACCGCAAAACGCACCGATGTGAACTACATTCATAGGAAACCATGTTAAATGGACTGTAGTGTGTTTCTGCAAAACGCGGTAAGAGAACGCATAGGTGGGAACCTAGGGTAAGGGAGTGCTCCTAATCTCAGCTCGTTACCTGTATAGAAGACACCTGGGAGCCAGAAATCGTATTGATTGATAGGGGATCAAATATTTATTTCATTCATTAAAATGCAAATCAATCAATTCATAACTTTTCTGAAATGCGTTTTTCTGGGTATTTTTGTTGTTATTCAGTCTCTCACTGATAAAATAAACCGACCATTATAATTATAGACTGATCTTTTCTTTGTCAGTGGGCAAACATACAAAATCAGCAGGGGATCAAATACTTTTTCCCCTCACTGTATGTGTGATACGCTTTCCGGTCTTAGCTAGTTCTAAAAACAGGTTATTTGTTGGTGTTGGGTACCTGCACAGGGACATTTTGTATACATCATTACTAAAGCTATGACTCATAAATTATTGATTTCACTTCGCATTTATCAAAGACAACGCCCTGTTGGAAGAAGAAAAAGAAAAGCAACTTAAAATCAGATTGGCTGCAGCAAAAAAAAATCAGTTGCTGGTCCTGTCAATGTCTGCCGGCTCAGAATGGGGGAGGGCAAAGCAGCACAAGATACTCTTCAGGTGTGCTGCAGGGCAAGAAGCATGCTGATAGGAGGAGAGAGCAGAGTGACAGAGAGATGAGATCATCAGTGTGCTGCTTTTCCTTCCACTGTCCAGTTACTGGGTGGGGGGAGACCTGAAAGTGAAAAGTGAAACTGCAGACGACTGTGCTGTGGATCAGAGCAGTGTAAAACTCAGGGTTGAATGGACAGAAGTACAAATGCTTTGGCAGGTAAAACAGCTCTCATATATTCTTCTGTGTATTTAGCAGTTTGCTTTAAAGTGAAATTCCAGTCAAATCCTAACTAAACGCTAAACCTACCCTCTGCCACATTCTAAATCAAATCTATCCAAGCCGAGGTTCACACTGACAGTGTTCAGCTGAACTCGCACCATTTCATTCCCGCATGTCAGTCCTGACTTCAGAGACATCGGTGTGGGTTTTTGCACTGATGTCTATGGAAATAACACCCAAAGTCACCAAAAGTACTACAAGAACTACTTTTGGGAATCGGTGCGGCGCCACAAATGCAGCATCACATCAATTTGGACGGTGCCATTGACGGCAATTGCTGCCGATTTGGCATGTCAAATCGCATGCCAAATCCCTCCAATGTAAAACCTAAGCTAAACCTGTAAAGCAAAAATCGCTATACATACCTTTTCTGCAGCCGATCCGGTCCGATCTCCAGCGGGGGATGCTGTGTGCAGGAAAGAACCGACAGCGGCTGGGAAATGCCTGGGAAGTGACGTCACCCATAGACTTACTATGAGGCCTCTGTAGTTGGCTGCATCTCCTACACACTGAAGACGCCGCTGCCAGCTCAGCCTGGGACCGGATTGGCTGCAGAACAGGTAAGTACAGCGATTTTTGCTTTACAGGGCTAAATAGGTTAGTCTTAGAGTCAGTTCACACAGGGGCGACGTGCCTCAAGCCGTTTGACATCAGAAATCCCATTGAAGTGGAAGGGAGCATTCTTAATGTACACTACTGAAGTCGCTCCGACTTCAGAAAAGGTTCCTGTACTACTTCAAGGCGACTTCTATCCCACTTGTGCCCATAGAATTGAATAGAAGTCGCCTCCAACTCGTATCCCCCATCTATATGGAAGCGACTTTACAGTGAAAAGAAAATAATTTATCCAGGGCAACCCCCTCCCTCCCTTCTCTGATTGGCCACAGGCAAAGTCGCCTGGCATGAAGTTGTGTTGTAAGTCACCTGAAGTCGCGCTGAAAGTCGCCTAGCAAAGTCCACCAAAGTCGGATCGCCCCTCGTTCACACTGAAGGCAGGTTTGAAATGGTATGTGTTAAGCTGAACTCGCTCAATTTCTAACCCGCGTGTCAGTGCGAGTTCATTTGAAAGACATCTGTGGGGTTTCATGCACAAATGTCTATTGGAATCGCCCCTGAAGTCACCAAAAGTAGTGCAGGAACTACTTTTGGAAATCGGAGTCGCACCGATTGAGACAGTGCCGTTGCCGGCAATAGGCTGCAATACTGCATGTCAAATCACTCCGATGTGAACGGGGGCCTTACAGCTAGTTCAGTTCTGATTGGAGTTCCACTTTAGGGCTGATTCACACCAGGTGTGGTAGAACTGCGTTGGGCAGCCATTCCTGCACAGTCCAACCACAAGACAAGACAAAATGCCTCATCTCCTACCAGGCGCTGATAAAAGTACAGATTGCAATACTTTTTATCCGGCAGTGCGACGCAATCCACAGCCTCGCACCTGAGGCGGATAGAACAATGAAATGTCACCGTGGGACTGATTTACTAAAACTGCAGAGGACAAAATAAGGTGCAGCTCTGCATAGAAACCAATCAGTTAAAGCTTGAAGTGGAGCTCCACTTGTTTGCTTCCTCCCCCCCTCCGCTGCCACATTTGGCACTAACAGGTACCAACCCCACTTCCGGGTGACATCGCCGCAGCGAAGTCCCCAAAAGTTTGGCCCCCCCTCCTCTTTCCCCTGTCGCCGGGCCATTCACAAAGTGCAGCGTGCTTCGCGTATGCGCTGTAGGGATCGGCTGTAAAGCTGCATGGCTTCACTGCCGGTTTCCCTTACAAGAAATGGCGGTGGCAGCACCCAAGGGCCGATTGAAAAATCGGCTTGGCTGCCGACATTGCGGGATCCCTGGACAGGTAGGTGTCCTAATATTAAAAGTCAGCAGCTACAGTAGTGGTGGCTGGTAGAATATTTTTTAGGAGGGGGGGGCGGGAAACAATCCAAAGGCTTCACCTTGGGTCTCCTCCTCCTCGGCTTCACAGCAGCTTCCTCCCCTGCACCTCCTCCTCAGCGGCCAATAGGATTGCTTCTCCTCTCAGCCAATCAGGCCTCAGGAACAGCTGAGAATTTAGTTAGACAATAGCAAATATTGAAGGGTGGGCACAGTTCCCAGAGATGGTCAGATATCTTGTTATAGAGATGGTCAATGTGAAGACAGAATCCAGTCACCGGGAAAAATCAAAATATGTCACCAAGTGTAGCATGCAGGTCCACAATCTGCTTACCAGAAAGTGAGAATATTAGAGACCTGTATTCAGCTGGTATGCTGTATTGTGCCGCGGACTCTGGACCTTCTGCCTATCTCTGCCTCTTGTCAGTAATCTCCATCCATGTTATTCGATCATATTATGGAAGAGAGGACACATACCATAGCGTAATCCCATAAAAACTGTTTTATTGCCAACCCGCCTTAAAATCACACTTACAAACATGCAATGTAAACTCGCAATTTCATCTGTAAAATAAGCACTGTGTGGACGTCTCACCGCTCCACGCTTAGATCCAGCGTGCGTGTCTTTTGTTGCTTTCACTTCGCGTCCTGGAGCGCAAAACGTCACTTCCGGTCGTGGCACACAGTGCTTATTTTACAGATGAAATTGCGAGTTTACATTGCATGTTTGTAAGTGTGATTTTAAGGCGGGTTGGCAATAAAACAGTTTTTATGGGATTACGCTATGGTATGTGTCCTCTCTTCCATAATATGATCGAATAACATGGATGGAGATTACTGACAAGAGGCAGAGATAGGCAGAAGGTCCGGAGTCCGCGGCACAATACAGCATACCAGCTGAATACAGGTCTCTAATATTCTCACTTTCTGGTAAGCAGATTGTGGACCTGCATGCTACACTTGGTGACATATTTTGATTTTTCCGGGTGACTGGATTCTGTCTTCACATTGACCATCTCTATAACAAGATATCTGACCATCTCTGGGAACTGTGCCCACCCTTCATACTTTGTGTTGAAATTTTTCTGGGACTTTTTTTAGCGCTGTTTGCACTGCAGGGTGGTGGCTTGTCATAGTCACATAGATATTGTGCACTTTATATTGTATTGTCTGTGTAATTTTTAATGGCAGCTTTATAAGTCCTTTCCTCATCAAGATTCGTTCCCTTTAGAGACCCAATAACTCCATATTCGCGCTGATTGGTGGGTCTAGAGACGGCAACTATAGGTGACATCACCATTAATTGATAGCAAATATTAATTTGCTAATGTCACACAACTGGGGGGGTACAGGGCGCAGAGCTCTGCACCCCGAGTCCACCCTTTTTTTAAGTCAATCAGAGCCTCAGGCCCTAATCAGGTGCTTCTAAAATAAAAAAGAAAACCCCATTGGAATCCATGCATCCAGTGCCCTGCATGTAGACTAGGGGCCGGGTGCATGGACCAGGAGTCGGTGCCCCTGCGGCCTGTATGTACGGGCCGCCGCTGAACTACAGTATTTTGTAGCTGCTCTTTAATTGAACAAACTTAATTTAAAGCAGAGTTCCACCCCATTTTCACAGGGTCCCAGGTCCACTTCCGCTCCTGGTGCCACAGAACCAGAAGGAAGTTCTCCTCCCCCCACCCCCTCCATCTCGACGATCTTCTGGGACACGTCACAGAAGATATGCCGGCCATTCACAGTGCGCAGCGCGACTCGCGTATGCACAGTGTGCACCCAGCTTAGAAGCCAAAGCCGGGTGCCCACACTTCTGATGCCGGCGCCGTACAGAGAAGGGGGGAGAAGAGCGACGCTGTGGGCGGCTGCATCACTGGAGCGAGGGACAGGTGAGTGTCCGATTATACTCCGGTTTCCTCCCACACTCCAAAGACATGCTGGTAGGTTAATTGGATCCTGCCTAAATTTTCCCTAGTATATGTATGGATGGGAGTTAGGGACCTTAGATTGTAAGCTCATTGAGGGTAGGGACTGGTGTGAATGTACAATGTATATGTAAAGCGCTGTGTAAATTGACGGTGATATAGAAGTAGCTAAAATAAATAAATAAAAGAAAATAAATTAAAAGTCAGCAGCTACACTTTTTGTAGCTGCTGACTTTTAATAGGGTGGCACTCCATTTTAAAAACTGATTGGTTTCTATGCACAGCTGCACCAGATTTTTCACCCTCCAGTTTTAGTAAATCAACCCCAGTGTGGCATTTCAATAAAGTTTGTTTGGAAAAAAAAAAAACTTAATAGCTTTAACCACTTGCCGACTGTCAACCACAGGTTGACAGAGACAAGATGGCTCGATATCGCAAAACGCCGTCATACGACGGCGGCTGCGAGATCGTGCACTGTGAGCGCGCGCGCGCCTCCGGCGCACTCACTGTGTTCGGGGGGGGGCAGGGAGCGGGTGCGGCGGACTCGATCTCCGCCGGCTACCCGCGATGCCCCCCCGCAGTGTAAGAACGGAGGTCCGTGTAAGTAAACATGGGTCTCCGTTCTGTGAGAGGGGGAAGGGCTGTGATCACAGGCTTCCTCTATATGGAAGCTGTGATCGCTCCCCTTCCCCTGCTAGGGCAGCCCACATACAGTTAGAACACGCCCAGGGAACACAGTTAACCCTTACAGCGCCCCCTGCAGGTTAACCCCTTCACTGCCAATGGCATTTACACAGTAATCAGTGCATTTTTATAGCACTGATCGCTGTATAAATGCCAATGGCCCCAAAAAAGTATCAAAATGGTCTGATATGTCCGCTGCAATATCACAGTACCGTTAAAAATCGCAGATCACCACCATTACTAGTAAAAAATTTTAAAAAAATCGTCCATAAACGCGGCCACTTTTGTGCAAACCAATCAATAAAACGGCAATTGCGATTTTTTTTTTTTATCACAAATATGAAGAATATAAATCGGCCAAAACCGATGAAAAAAAATGTTTTTTTATATTTTTTTTGTTTGGATTTGTATTTTAGCAAAAAGTAAGAAATTTGGGTTTTTTTGCAAAATTGTCGCTCTTCTTTTGTTTATAGCGGCGATCAGAAATGACGCAGAAGTGATCAAATACCACCAAAAGAAAGCTCTATTTGTGGGAAAAAAAATTTGTTTGGGTACAACGTCGCACGACCGCACAATTGTCAGTTAAAGCGACGCAGTGCCGAATCGCAAAAAGGGCTCTAGTCCTAAAGTGTGAAATCCTTCCGGGGCTGAAGTGCTTAAGCATTGGCATTTCTGGCAAACCCAGGAGGCATCATGGCCCCGTGTGAAATCCTGATCTCGGGAAAAACGCTAAGCCGTGACGCAGCGAAATTGACTGTTAACACGCCAGCACGCTGCAACATGGGTTTGTTTAAAAAAAAGGGTGTTTATCTCGAAAGAAAACCACCATAAACTAGTGAAGACGCAGTAAAGACTAGCGGCGATATTTGTTTTCTTCTCGCTGTTAAAACGTTTTTTTGGGTTTAAAGAATGAAAAACGATTTTATGTTTAGGTTTGTTTTTTTTATATTTTTTTGTAAAAAAAAGTAGCCAAAACC
>BLSH010016179.1:3252386-3262923 GCA_018402905.1 Glandirana rugosa | reverse complement strand
TCTCTCTTACCCCCTCTCTCTTTCTCACCTCCCTTCAATCCCACTCTCTTTCCCCCCTCCCCTTCCTCCATCTCTCTCCTACTTTCCCATCTCCCCATCTCTTCTCCCCCTCACCCTCTTCCCTTCTGTCTGTATCTCATCATCCCCCTCTTCACCTTCACCATTAGTTTCTAACAAGCATGTTCTACTTCCCTGCTCTGTTGCAGTGGTTTTGCACAGAGCAGCACAAATCCTCTTCTTAGGTCCCTCACTGGTGCTACTGACCCCTCTTTCCTGCCAAGTGCCTTGCTTTGGGGGTACTCGAGCCGGGGCAACAGGACAGGGATAGGGAGGTGGCATGTAGGAGAACCAATGCCCTCCATTACCCTCCTGTAGGTGGAGCTATGTGTGGGTGTGTCTTGATTGTGGGTGGGGATACAGGGGCCCCATGATCTCCTATTGCCCGGGGGCCCCTTGAGCTGTCAGTCCACCCCTGGGTGGAGGAGGGGAGATGAGGCAGCTGGATATGCAGAAGAGTCTTTTTCTATGTCCTCTGATAAAGCCCTATGTATGGTCAACAATTACCACTCTTTATGTGCAGCTGGGCTCCAGTATTTCATTGTGATCGGAAACCCACCAGATCAATGAAAAGTGACCGCGGGGGACACACAAGTAGGCAAGAAGTGCCTGCAAAGAGGCATCAGTAGATCAGCACTGGAATACTTCTTTCACCTTTTTTTGTATTTTATTTAAAGTGTCACTAAGGCTTCATTTAGACGTGTGCAGTTGGATGTTAAAAATGTGCAGTAAAGACATTTTTTTGCCACCCACCAACGGCCACCCTTTAGCTCCTTTAGACAGCAGATGAGGGCGTTTTACATACCACAGTCACAATGCATTAGGCATAATAAGAAGTTTCCCCCTATAACAGTTTTTTAGTGTCACTCCTTCTGCCAGCCTATAACCCTGATGTAACTGTGTTATTTTGGAGTTATTGACTGGCTGCTCTGCTGTGAGTAAGTTAGGGTTAGGGGGCGCAAATTACTTGCCTTACCCCAGGCGCTGACAACCCACACTATGCTAAAAAAATTGGCTCCTAACTTTTTTAGCTGGCTCCTAGATTCAAAGCAAATTTGTCAAGCCCTGGCTTACATCGTTTAAAACCACTATCTTTTTATTAAAACTCATAAAATCGGTACTCACATTTACCTGATGCTCCAACGCAGCAGGCTGCAACAGACCAATATGCAGTATGCGATCCGGTATCTCCGTGCAGATGCAGTAACCACTATCACCGAATGGGTTCCAAGTTCCACGTTGGATTCAGGTGCTGTCACCGCCCTTGTCCCTCCCCAACGTGTGTCAATACAGGGTAACGTGTCTTCCTAAGGGGGGTTTATCTTTTTTACCACCTACCACTGTATATATACGTCCTAGTAAGAAGGTGGTTATACTGGGAGGCTACAACCATGATTCCAGTGTCATTTTTTTCCAGCCGGCACCTCTCTTTCAGGTAAAAGTATTCCCAAGCGGCTGGGCAGCCACTGGAATACTTTTACAGGGGACGGAAGGGGGTTCCACCCCCCTCTGGCCGCTGGCATTACCTGGCTCTCCCGAGTGATCGGGAAGCCCAGGAGTGATGTGACTGGTGGCATCCACCCCGTCCTCACAGTGGGAGGAACTGAAGCTGTTTCTCCCACTGTATGATGTCAGAACGGGCAAGCATTGACAATTTTGTCACTTCTGGTTCCGGCAGACAGCGGCAGCAGCAAGTAGCAGCAGCTCCTCCCGGGGTCGGTAGGGCGCGATGGGGAGTCCTCCTGGGTGCCTCTGGGACCCTGTGTGATGGCAACTGGTGGGGTGGTGTGGGCCGCCCGGTCCAGTCTTCTCATAGGAGGGTGTTAAGGCCTTGCAGGTGTCCCGGGGTGCGGCGCAATGGCGGCTGAAGCTGATGCATCTACTTCAGAAGTCTCCGGTGGGGCTCCGGGCGCGCTGGGATCGGTGGTCCCTCTGGATAAGTTGACTGCAATCCTGAAGGAGCCGATCCGTGACCATCGGGTGGCGAGAAAACGGCCACCCCTCCCCCGTTTTCCGGGGAGGACTCGGAGCCGGAGGGGGGTTCCACGGTAACAGGGACCCCCCCTGGCGCTGTCGGAGGGCAAGTTGGGGGACCTCGCCAATGAGGAGGAGGCGTCCTCAGTGGCCACAGTGGCGCGTGAGAGGGCTCTGGTGGGCTCGTTAGTCTCAGCCGTCCGTGAGACACTGAGACGGGGCCCGGCTGGGGCAGCGCAGGAAGTGGAGTACACCTTTGGATTACACAAGCCGGCCCGGGCTCCTAAGGTGTTCCCTTATTTGCCATACTTTGATCAGTTTGTATATAAGGAATGGCAACGCCCTCAGAGTTCCTTCGCCATGCCAAAACGCTTTGCTGTACATTATCCGTTTGAGGATACCCTGCTACAGAAGTGGACATCCCCTGCGGTGGACCCGCCGGTTGCCCGCCTGAACAAGGCGACCACTATTCCGATGGAGGGCTCTCCATCTTTTAACCCCTCCAGGTCCGTGCTATTGCCAAAGTACGGATCTGTATTTCCGGGACGACGTCCATGGACGTTGTCCCCGTTGCACGCTCCCGCATCGCACAATTGTCATTCAAAATGCGACAGCGCTGAAAGCCGAAAATTGGTCTGGGCAGGAGGAGGGTTTAAGTGCCCAGTAAGGAAGTGGTTAAGGATCTGGTTGATAGACGGACTGAGGCGGTTTCCAAGGCGATGTTCCTGGTGGCGGCGTCGGCCATGCAGCTGGCACTAGCTTTGGCACTGGTGGCACAGTCGCTCACAGAATGGGCGACCATTTTGCACCGGGATTTGGGAGGCCTCCAGGTTCCTCCTGAGTCTGTGCAGCTGGCAGACCAGCTGGTGCAGGGCCTTAGGTATCTTTGTGTTGCGGCCTGGACATGGCCCCCATGCTGTCGAAGCTGTCTATTTTCGCAGTCATTATTAGATGGCTGCTTTGGCTGAGATGCTGGTTGGGCAACCAAGCATCAAAGAAGGGCCTTACGAACCTGCCTTTTCAGGGTGGTCGGCTGTTCGGGGCTTCTCTGGATGAGATCATTAAGGATTTCACAGGGGGGAAGAGTACTTTCCTCCCGGAGCCCAGACGGGGTAAGGAGTCCCGGCGTAAGCAGGGCCCCTCTTTCCCTACTCAGAAGAGGTTTTTTTCGTGCAAGGCCGCCGCAGGGGGCCAGAAGCGTCCTTGGCAGCGAAATCCCAAGAAGTCCTCCTCCACATGATGGGTCGCCCCGCCTGTTGCTGGGGTGGGGGGATGGCTCCTGGGGTTCGCAGACCAGTGGACCTCCCGCATCTCGGATCTCTGGGTGCGCGAGGTGGTCTCGTCTGGGTACAAGATGGAGTTCTGTACCCAGCCCCCGGACAGGTTCTTCGCCTCCAATCTGAGGCTCCCCCTGGGGCAACGGCAAGCCCTGTTAGGTGCTGTGCAAGACCTGCTCGATCAGGGGGTGATTGTTCCGGTTCCCTCGGTGGAACATTTCCGCGGGTTTTACTCAAACCTTTGTGGTCCCAAAGAAGGATGGGGTCAGGCCTGTCCTGGATCTGAAGGCGCTCAATCGTTTTGTGAGGGCGTGGAATTTCAGAATGGAGTCTGTCCGTCCTGTGGTGGCCAGGGAGACTTCTTGGCTTCCTTGGACATCAAGGACGCATGTTTGCACGTTCCCATATGTGCTCGTCACCAGCGCTTCCTGCGCTTTGCGGTGGGGGATCTCCACTACCAGTTTGTGTCCCTCCCGTTTGGCCTTGCCTCCACTCCCCGAGTCTTCACCAAGCTCTTGGCTCCAGTGCTGGCCCTGCTGTGGCAGAGGGGCATAGCGGTGCTGGCATATCTCGACGACCTTCTCCTGTGGGCGGAGTCTGCCTCGGCTATGAGGGACAACGTGGCCATCACCCTCAGCTCCCTGCGGGACTTCGGCTGGGTGATCAATCTCCAGAAGTTGGCGCTGACTCCGTCGTGTCAGCTGGAATATCTGGGCCTGATCTTGGACATGGAGCAGACAAGGGTGTTTCTCCCTCCGGCCAAGTTGCTGACGCTCCAAGCAGCAGTGCGGGCCCCGCTGTCGCAGCAGTGGTTCTCCTTACAGTTTTGCATGCGGGTGTTGGGGCTCATGGTGTCCACCATTGAGGCGGTTCCGTATGCCCAGAGTCACACCCGGTCCCTGTAGTGGGCGATTCTGCTGCGGTGGGACAAGTCACCGTCGTCCTTGGATCGGGCGATCAGGTTGGATCGCCAGACCCGGTTGACCCTCGCCTGGTGGCTGCGGGCCCTGGCATTGGGGCTTGGGAAGTCGTTCCTCCCCTTGGATTAGACGGTGGTCACGACGGATGCCAGCCTAACAGGCTGGGGAGGAGTCTTGGGGCTGTTGTCAGCCTAGGGTCGCTGGTCCCCGGAGGAGTCCTGTCTCCCGATCAATGTGCTGGAACTCCGAGCGATCAGGCTTTGCCTCTCCCACTGGTCGGGGAGGTTGCACGGTCGGCCTGTTCGGGTCCAGTCAGACAACGCCACGGCTGTGGCTTACGTGAACCATCAGGGCGGGACGAGAAGCTCGGCAGTGGCATCGGAAGTGGCCCACATTCTGAGGTGGGCAGAGCTTCACGTGCCGGAAATCTCCGCCGTTTACATTCCAGGCGTCAAAAAATGGCAGGCGGACTATCTCAGTCGGCAGAGGCTGGATCAGGGAGAGTGGTCTCTGCACCCGGAGGTGTTCTGACAGCTCTGTCTAAAGTGGGGCACGCCAGACGTGGACCTACTAGTGTCCCGGCTCAATGGGAAGGTGCAGACCTTCGTGAGCAGATTAAGGGATCCATTGGCAGATGCTGCGGGCGCCCTCATGGCTCTGTGGTCTCGGTACCGGCTCCTCTATGCCTTTTCCCCTCTCAAGCTGCTTCCGTGCCTGTTGTGCAGGATAGAGGCAGAGGGGATCCAAACCATTCTGGTAGCGCCGGATTGGCCTCGGCGTCCTTGGTACACCGACGTGGTGTGGATGGTGGTGGATGTTCCCTGGCGGCTTCCACTTTGCGAAGATCTGCTGTCACAGGGCCCCATCTTGCACCCTGCTTTACCCTCGCTGGCTTTAACGGCCTGGCCATTAAATCCCAGGTGTTGAGGGATAGGGGAGTCTCTGAATCGGTGATCCCCACCATGCTTAAGGCGCGTAAGTTCACTTCTCGCAAAATCTATCACCTCACCTGGAAGGCTTACATTGCCTGGTGCGAGGTGGGGGGGGGGTGGAACCCCCATTCTTTTTCAGTGGCTCGGGTGCTGGCCTTCCTTCAACAAGGCCTAGACCACAAGCTGGCATTGAGTACTCTCAAGGGACAGATTTCTGCCCTGGCGATTCTTTTTCAGCGTCCCTTGGCGACACATTCTTTGATTCGTACCTTTGTCCAGCGCGTGCGTCATGTTGCCCCCCCCCCCAGGTATGGTCGCCTTTGGCGCCATGGGACCTTAATTTGGTCCTCTCAATGCTTCAGAAGCCGCCCTTCGAAAATATCAGGGAAAACCCTTTACAGCTGCTTTCGCAGAAGGTGGCTTTCCTTGTGGCTATTACATCCACTAGGCGAGTGTCTGAGCTGGCGGCTCTGTCCTGTAGGTCTCCGTACTTGATCCTACATAGGAATAAGGCAGTCTTGCGCCCGTCTCCTTCCTTCCTGCCGAAGGTGGTATCTTCTTTTCACATTAATGAGGACATTGTCCTCCCTTCGCTGTGCCCGCGTCCGTTTCATCCTAAGGAGGTTGCTTTGCATTCTCTGGATGTGGTTAGGGCTCTGCGGGTGTATCTGGCAGCCACGGCCCCCTTTCGAAGGTCGGATGCTCTCTTTGTCGCGCTGGATGGTCCGCGCAAGGGGCTGGCGGCCTTGTCTGCCACTATTTCCCGTTGGATAAGATAGACAATGACCCGTGCGTATGCTGTTAGGGGCCAGGAGCCCCCCTTTCTGGTCACGGCTCACTCTACCAGGGCGATTAGCACCTCCTGGGCTTTCCGACATCAGGCGTCGGTATCTCAAGTGTGTAAGGCGGCTACTTGGACCTCTGTGCACACCTTTTCTAAGTTTTACAAGGTTGATGTTTCAGCATCCCTGGATGCTGCTTTTGGCCGCAAGGTCTTGCAGGCGGTGGTGTGAGGCGCGTCTGGCTCCTCACGGAGGGCTCTTCTGTTGGGTACAGTTATGTTGCGTTACCCACCCCACGTTTTGACACTGCTTTGGGACGTCCCCACAGGTCATGAGTAGAGGCTGCGTCCGTCAATGAACTAAAGAGAAAATAGGATTTTTTGACTTACCGTAAAATCCTTTTCTCTTGCGTACATTGACAGACGCAGCCTCTATTCATGACACATAGGGTTTATGCACATCCTACTAGGAGTAGACTAGGCAAAAAGAAAAAAGCCAGCTGGCCCCTCCCAGGGGGCCGTCCTCACTCAGCATAAAACCCCCCAGCTCTGCATAGCATATCACTTTCTTTATGCCTAGTGCAAGGAGTTAGACCTGCTTCCCTGCTGGGATCTGCGGTTCCCCATTTTTCTTCCTTTTGTTTTTTTCAAGCTATCTGATGAAGACTGCTATCAAGTAGCCGGCTGGGGCATAGAGGATACCTCGAATCCTGAAATTTCACCAGCGGGGCCGACCGATGTGAGCTACCCTTAGCTTTAGCGGGGTCCGCCACATCGTACCTGTTCCGTACGGGGGGCTAGTGGGTGGCACCTGGGGGGAGGAAGGTCTGCTACCGGGTGGCTACCCGCTGCGCCCGTCGGGAATGGTGAGTGACACCCCCCCTCTGGGGTGCGGGGGGGGGGCGGCGACTAGCGGTACCGTAAGTCCGGCGGAGGCTCATAGGGTCAAGGTTCCTGTATTATTTCCCCCCCATTTTGCCGTAGCCGCGGCCTTTTTAATGGAGGTTTTGGCCTCTAGTGACCGTGCGGCGGCCATTTTGCCGTAGTCGCGGCCTTTTTAGCATGTGCTTTTGGCCTCTTGTGACCGCTCAGTGGCCATCTTTGGTGGGCCTTGCTGTTAAAAACGTGCGTGTCAGCGTCGTTTTTTCTTCCTGAATCAGCGGTGCACACACAGCGGCAGCGGCAGCAAAAATGGCAGTGGCGAACAGCACACCTGCGGTGCTAAGAGGGGCATACAGTACAGCAGGTATGGCTGACTTTTCCCTGGGGTGTCGGTGGCGGCGGTGCAGAGTCCTCCTGGGCATACCCTGGTCGCTCTGTGGGGCAGTTTGGTGGGGCAGTTTGGTGGGGCAGCATTGTGAGATGTCATGGCCCATAGGTCCTAAAAGAGTTCCAGTGGTACAATGGTGGCCGAACCTGCGGGTTCTTCTCTGGGGGGGTCCGCAGAAGCGCAAGCTGCGCTGGGACCTCTGGTTCCCCTGAACCAGTTAACTTCCATTTGTGGAGAGTTTTTTGCTCAGGGGGGTACCGAGCCGTGCCAAGGGGGTGACTAAAAAGTGTCCACCCCCCCGCCTTCCTCTGAGGAGGAATCTGAACCGGATGGGGCCTCTGTGGTCACAGGGCCCCTCGTGGAGCTTCAGATGGTGAACTGGCGCCCTCGGACAGTGAGGAATACCAGGGGGCCTTGATGGCGCATGAAAGGGCACTGGTGGCCTCCCTGATCACCAATATCCATGAGTCATTGTGGCTGAACCCAGCCGTCACGGACCCCTAAGGCATGTCCTTATGTCCAATTTTTTGACTAGTTTTGTGTATATGGAATGACAGCGTCCGCAGAATTCCTTTTTCACTGCCCAAACATTTTCTCTGTGCGCTATCCTTTTGAGGACAGTTTTTTGCAGAAGTGGGCATCCCCCGCAGTGGACCCTCCGGTGGCTCTCCTGAATAAGGCAACAACCATTCCCTTGGAAGGGTCTCCATCTTTTAAGGTTCCGGCCGATAGGCGGACGGAGGGTATCCAAGGCTTTGTTCTTGGTGGTGGGGACGGCCATGAGGCCAGCTCTGGCGTCGGCCACGGCGGCACAGTCACTTACGAAATGTGCGACAGGATTGCACAGTGTTTGGGCTGCAGGTGCTCCCCTGAGGCCTTGCCCGGTGCCTGTGTGTCGCTGCCTTGGACCTGCTCCTCATGCTGTCGAAGATGTCTGTTTTTGCAGTCATTATCAGATGGTTGCTGGGGTTGTGGTGATGGTCGGGTGACCACGCGTCCAAAAAGGGCCTCATGGACCTTCCTTTTCAGGGTGGTCGGCTTTTCGGAGCGCAATTGGATGAAATCATTAAGGATTTCACCGGGGGGAAGAGTGCCTTTCTTCCAGAACCCAAGCGGCGGGATTCCCGACGTAAGCAGGGTCCTTTATTCTCGGCCCAGAAGCGTTTTTTTGTGCGGCCGGTTTAGTGGGCAGGGGGCTCAAGGCCTGGCAGTCTGCCTCGGGTCCAGTAAGCGTCCCTGGCAGCGCAAGCCCGAAAAGACTGAGGACAAACCCTCCTCCGCATGATGGGTTGCCCCGCCTGACTCTCGGGTGGGGGGCCGACTTCTGGGGTTCACAGACAGGTGGGCTGCTCGCAGTTCCGACCGGTGGGTACAGGAAGTGGTGTCCTCCGGGTACAGGATAGAGTTCAGCACTCTACCTCCAGACAGGTTCTTCACATCGAACCTGAGGCTTCCGCCGGGACGTCGGGAAGCTCTCTTAGGGGCTGTCCAGAAGCTGTCCGAACAAGGAGTGATTGTGCCTGTCCCTCCGTTGGAGAGGTTCCACGGCTTCTATTCAAACCTCTTTGTGGTGCCCCAAAAAGGGGTGGGGTAAGGCCAGTTCGGGACCTAAATGCGCTAAATCATTTTGTGAAAGCGTGAAAATTCAGGATGGAATCAGTCCTTTTCGGTCGTGGCCGCCCTTCACCAAGGGGACTTCATGGCATCCCTGGATATCAGGAACGCTTATCTGCATGTTCCCATTTGCCTCCGGCATCAGCGCTTCCTGCGCTTTGCGGTAGGGGACCTGCATTATCAATTTGTGGCACTCCCCTTCGGTCTGGCCTCTGCTCCACGGGTCTTCACCAAGTTGCTGGCTCCGGTGCTGGCTCTGTTGAGACAGAGAGGTATTGCTGTGGTAGCTTACCTGGACGATCTACTCCTGCAAGCGGAGTTGGCTCCAGCTCTGGAGGACAATGTTGCTATCACACTGACCTCCCTGCGAGACTCCGGCTGGTTGATCAACATACAGAAGTCAACACTGACCCCGTCCTGTCGCCTAGAATATCTGGGCCTGATATTGGACACAGAGCAGGTGAAGGTTTTCTACCTCCGGCCAAGTTGCCGACACTGCAAGCAGCAGTGCAAGCCCGGCTGTCACGTCGGTGGTCCTCTTTACGGGTCTGTATGCGGGTGTTAGGGCTCATGGTCTCGGCCTTCGAGGCGATACCGTACGCCCAGAGTCACACTCGGCTTCTGCAGCGAGCGATCCTGTTACGGTGGGACAAGTCTCCGTTGTCCCTGGACCAGCTGATCAAATTGGATCATCAAACCATGGGGTCTTTGGTCTGGTGGCTCTGGGCCCCAGCATTGACTTTGGGAAAGTCGCTCCTTCCCTTGAATTGGTCGATAGTCACGACGGACGCCAGCCTATCGGGCTGGGGAGGAATCCTGGGGCAGTTGTCTGCTCAGGGCCGTTAGTCGCCGCAGGAATTTCGCCTTCGAATAAATGTGCTGGAGCTGAGGGCAATCAGGCTCTGTCTCTCCCACTGGTCGGCAAGGCTGCGCGGCCTCCCGGTTCGAGTTCAGTCGGACAACGCCACGGCTGTGGCATACGTGAACCATCAGGGCGGAACAAGGAGCTCGGCACCAGCTGCGGAGGCGGCCCTCATTCTGAGGTGGGCAGAACTTTGCGTGCCGGCAATCTCCACCATCTACATTCCGGGCCTAGTAAACTGGCAAACGGACTTTCTCAGTCGCCAGACTCTGGATCAGGGGGAATGGTCTCTGCATTCAGAAGTGTTCCTCCAGATTTGCAAATGGTGGGGCACGCCAAACGTGGACCTAATGGCGTCCAGGTTCAATCACAAGTTGCAGACCTTTGTGTGCAGGACAAGGGACCCGTTGGCGGCCACCACGGACGCAGTGGTCGCACCTTGGTCCCGGTACAGGCTTCTTTACGCCTTTCCTCCTCTTTAGCTTCTACCGCGGCTCCTGCGCAGAATAGAAGCGGAGGGAATCCCGACAATCCTGGTGGCTTCGGATTGGCCTTGGCGCCCTTGGTACACCGACGTGGTGCGGATGGTATGACGCAGGCACCACCGGCGGTTGCCCAGGGAACAGGACGTGTGTTTCCAGACGTTGAACACTAACTTGGACCTGCGGTAATCCAGGTGCAAACCGCACGGGGTGGTAAACGTTTAGACCTCCTTGTGAAGACTTACGTCTCTGGTAAGGGGGACTAGGTCTCAGACCGCTGACTCTTTCAGGCAAACGGTCAAATGATCCGGGCCTTACATCTACCACCTCTAACGGCCGTGCGTTTCAAGACGGGTGGAGTCTTACTC
>BLSH010016179.1:3234124-3246453 GCA_018402905.1 Glandirana rugosa | reverse complement strand
ATATCCTGCCTAAAATGATTAATATTCTGCCCACTTTATGATAGATTTTTATGGCAGAAGTTTGCAAATATGTCAGCTGAAGTGATATTGGCTTTCAGATTTGCAAAGACCAATCCACAGCTTTTGTTTTTACTATTCCTGCAACAAAAAAGTCAGCAATTAGTTTTGCACATTTTCTCTTACAGTATACACATAGAGGCAACTTTACTAGGACTGGAGCAGCTGTGCATGGCAACCAATCAACTTCTAGCTTTAATTTTCAAAACTTAATTGAACAAGCTGAAGCTAGAAGCTAATTGGTTACCTTGCACAGCTACTTCAGATTCTGTCTACTCCAGTTTTAGTATATTAGCCCCAAAGAATTCTTAACCGGTTCCCGACTGGCTCACGTACATTTACTGCTGCAGAGTGGTGCTGTAGCGCGAATCATCGTTTGATAAATGGCAACTCGCTGGTGTGCGGCTAGCGGGCGGGAGTGTGCTGGCAATGGCACGCTCTTGTGCCAGCCGCATTCTGCAGCAGTATGGCCGTGGGTTTACCCGCGATGACCTGGCAGAGAAGAAAAACGGGGAACCACTGATGTAAACACGGTGCCTCCCAGCTCTGTCAGGCAGCATGTAAGAGATCGACTGATCTCTGTCACCGGGATCAGTTAGATCTCTTATGCCCCTGTCAGCCGAGCCCCCTCACAGTTAGAACATGCCTAGGGAACACAGTTAACCCCTAGATCAGCCCCTGCAGGTTAACCCCTTCCCTGCCAATGACATTTACACAGTAATCAGTGGATATTTACATTTCTGATCGCTGTATAAATGTCATTGGTCCCAAAAAAAGTGTCAAAAATGTCCGACATATCCACTGCAATATCAAAGTCCTGTTAAAAATAGTAAAAACGCCATAAATTAATTCTCATGGTTTGTAAACGCGGCAACTTTTGCGCAAACCAATCAATAAACGGCAATCACAATTATTTTTTTTTTACCACAAATATGAGGAAGAATATATATCCGCCAAAACTGATGAATACATTTGTTTTTTTATATTTTTTTTACTGGATATGTATTATAGCAAAAAGTAAAAAATATTGTTTTGTTTTTTTTTTCAAAATTGCCACTCTTTTTTTGTTAATAGCGGTGATCAGATGTGGCGCAGAGGGGATCAAATACCACCAAAAGAAAGCTCTATTTGTGGGAAAAAAAGGGCGTCAATTTCGTTTTGGTACAACGTCGCACAACTGCGCAATTGTCAGTTAAATCTACGCAGTGCCGAATCGCAAGAAGTGCTCTAGTCCTAATGTTTGAAATCCTTCCGATCTTTAAGTGGTTAATAGCTGTATAAGTAAGGAAAACAACATTTTCATACTCTGTTAGACTTGGATTCTGGGCGATTGGTATTTAACCAAATCACTTTATAATTGTTTCAAATGTTTTGGGGAATACTACAATGAGACTCACTTTTTGGTTGCATGAATGAATACACTTTTTTTCTTCTTGGAGCACTTCAAAAATGGTATTACTATTGTGGATCCATTATAAGATATGCAAATGCAAAATAAACTAATTTTCTGTTTCCTTCATTGACGGACACAGCTCTTAAATCGGTAGTAAACCGCAGCTCAAAAAATGTAAAAAAAAAATCCCCTGCAAGGCAATGTAATAATGTGCTAGTTTGCATCGCATTCTAGCACATTATGAGAGATTTACGTTTAAACAAATCCAGCGGTGCACCGTCACCGCTGAAGGGCTTCCATCTTCCACTGGTCTTCCTTCTGGGTTCACGGCCTCTGGCTACATTAGTGGCTGGGGCAGCAATGACGTCACTTCCGCACATACGCACGGGAGCCCTCGGCTGCAGCTCGCAGCTCTGAAGGTCTGGCATACCGGCTGCATGCAGTGTGAATATCTCCTAAACACTGCAAGTTTAGGATATATTCACTGTACCTACAGGTAAGCCTATAATACAACTTTAAAAACTGAGTTTACTAAGGGCTAGTTTACACTTGCTTCGGCTTCAACGCTCATTAAAGCTCATACAGCTTCAGCAAGCTTTTATGATGTGTTTTTGAGGCTTCGGTGGTGCTTCGAAGAGGCTTCAGTGAGGCTTCAACAAAGCTTCGACGAGGCTTCAGTGATGCACTTTTGAAGCCTTGTTGAAGCTTGGCAGATGCCCTGTATGTTTGTTGATATCTCACACCTGCAATTTCTCCAAAACAAAGCGAAGCTAAAGCTGAATTAAAGCTTCTGAAAAGCCACAGGTGCTGTAAGCGAGCTTCAAATGAGTTTTGTCATAGACTTCTATGGAGGCGTTGAAGAGCCTTTGAAGCCTGGCTAAAGCTACATGGGGTATCATTTTTGACGCAAAGCTGAATCGCAGCGAAGCCAACGCAAGGTGTAAACAGGGCTGTAAGCTAACTATTTTATTTAGTGTCACGTGCTTTGACTGGTGCTAGGGGAGCTTTAACACAGTGTTTTTCAACTCCAGTCCTCAAGGCACACCAACAGGTCATGTTTTCAGGATTTCCCTCAGATGAAACAGCTGTGGTATTTACTAAGGCAGTGAAACTGATCAAATTACCTGTGCAAACTCATGGAAATCCTTAAAACATGACCTGTTGGTGTGCCTTGAGGACTGGAGTTGAAAAACACTGCTTTAACAACTCCTGTCTGACGCCCTGTTTTGAAGCAAGTGTAAACGAGCCCTAACACTTTAATCTTGACTGTAGGGTTTATAGCACCACCTACATGAGTAGAACACTTTCCAGAAAAAACTCATTACTGCCTATGGGCAGTCCTAGCTGGTATAAACCCCCTCTCTGCTATGGGTAGCTCAGTTATTTCTGCTTAGTGTTTCAGGAGCCCTGATGGGACCTGGGATTTTTTCCTGCGGAGATCTTCAATCATTAGCCAGGCTGGCGATGGGTTGGATAATCTAGATTAAGTGGTCACCGCAGTCTGGCAAACAAGCTCCGGGCTGGCTGCTACAAGCCCCATTCTGGACTGGGGCAGCCAGTGAGATAAACGTTTCGCAGGGACACATATGAATGGGAACCTGCAGTTCATTACAGTGTTACCCTGACTGGCAGCCCCCCCCCCTTCAGTGGAGAGGAGGATCTGTCTTAGGGGTGTTACCAGCAACCTTTGTGGATCAGTAAGTAGATGCCCCCCACCTCTCTGGGCGCTGGCACTTCTTGGGGTGGTCAGCCCTGTGGGGTTGGCCTCCCCTCCTCCAGGCCTGTCTCTCCTGCCAGTCCCTCTGGCCTGTTCCCCTATCCCCTCCCCCCCTCCCAGGTTTTGGCACTCAGTGAGGCCTTAAGTACTTGTTATGAGTGCGTTGCTCTGGGGATGCGGCGCTGCTGTATTGGCTAGTCCTGCAGCTGCAGGTGTTCTCAGACGGGCAGGCGGTTACCTGATTTTTGGCCAGAGGGGGTTCGCTAGAGCCTTGATAGCACTGCTACATGTGGGCCCCTCTTCCCTGAAAGGTCTAGGGCCCAGAGGTTGTGGGGGGGGGGGCACCTTTGGGTAGGTGTGCTGCTGCAGGCGGATTCCCTCATACCTGAACCATTTTTGGTATGAAGCCCTCCTGCGCATACCGTCACCACGCCGTAGGGCTGCCGTTAATTTAGGCTTTGTGACCTACTGCAGTGGGCTCTGCGCCTGACATGCTGACTGCGAGCATCTGCCCTTCTCCACTGTCAGTTGGGCCTTCTTCGGCAGATACATTGATGACATTATAGTCATCTGGGACGGCCCTGGACCTCATGGGCCAGTTTGTGGAACATTGCAATAGTAACCCCCATGGCCTAACTTTTACCTATGTCACTGATACCTTAGCTTTCCTAGATTTGGAACTCTGTCATTCAGGAGAGTCTATCATAGCTCGCAACTACACTAAGCCTACTGCGGGCAATTCATTCTTGCATCATGACAGTTTTCACTTCCCTCCTTGGATCAAAAACATCCCCAAGGGGCAATTCTGCAGATTAAGACATAACTGCACATTAGAGAAAGATTGTCTCCCAGAGTGCCATTCTAAAGAAAAAAATATTGGATAAATGTTATCCTGATCACATAGTGAACGAGGCTTTTGAGATGTACAAGAAAGGTATACCCCCGAGAAAATCTCCTTCGTCAAACCGACAAACATTCTCTTCGCTTTATCACCATGTTCCATTCCCAACATTAATAAACTAAGAACACTGCGCTAAACAAAATTAATTAAAGTGAGTGTTTCCACTAAAATATTGTGCAAAAAATACAACAATATTATAAATAAATATATAAGTGAATATATAAATAAATAGAAGAAGTGCAGCCGCTATTTATAAAGTCCAAAATGTGATACAAAACTATTAATCCATAGTTCATTAAGCAGCGCAACTGTGTATAAAACAAAAGCACCTATACAAAATAAATAAAGTGCAAATGCTAAAACAGTCCATAAATGTGAAATCTTCAGTGTATAACGAAAAAAAGACTCCACGATTGAATCCTCCACCTGTGTCACCACGTGAATAGACTAATCACACTGAGGCTCACCAGAACACTAAGGGTTAATCAGCCCATCAAGATAGCCTGTTTAAGCACTCCATCCACTGCTCATTACATCCGTGTTCAGAATAATCTGCTTACAAGACTCTTGCTGTCCTTTCAACTCCACCAATACTCATGCAGGAGACAAGCAGAAAAAAATACTCCCATAGTGCATCACTTAAAAACTCTTTCAACTTTAATAGTTAAAATGCGCTTACATGCAGAATGGAAGATAAAAAGCATCTGAGCTGTCCTCCCCGATCCGTGGCTTGTCCGTGACCGTCCACCAACTCCTATCCTCCGGGTTGTTTATGTCACGTTCGAATCACCAACTTGTTCGGGTCAGACTCGCTCCGTCCAGGTCGTCGTATGGCCACGCCCAGTAGCATGGAACTCCAACGCTTCAACTTCTTTCGGTCTTCATCAGGGAGTTAATTCCATATACAAGTACATAAAAGCACTTCGAGTGAATGCTCCTATCTCACAGGAGATAGACGTCACTACCGGTTCCTCCCCTACATGTTGTGTTCTGGAAACGGAACTTCGTTGCAACATGTACAGGAGGAACCGGTAGTGACGTCATTCACGACCATCCTGTGAAACTGGGACGCCAGTCTAACTGTACACAGCCTATGCTTTTAATCCAGCACCTGGATATAGATGCTTTGTATGTGAGTGTTTTTTATTTGCATTATTTTAAAAAAAATTGCAATACAGAGAGCACTAGATTCTGTCTTTTCTGTACTCCTCTTATGGCTAATATTGCATGGGAGAAGCGGTTTACAGTGGAAGACAGAAGACTTTGATGTTTTTTATGAGACAAGTGATGTGACCTCTGGGAGGTCGAATTGATGAGGTGAGAGGCTAGTGGCATCGGTGGTGGGCTGCACTAGTGTCACCTGTTGATGTTAAGATAGATGCACTTTACCCTCACGATGGCTTCCCCCAAGGATCTTATCTAAGTCCACAAAGCCCCTTAAGAGTGGTCCCAATTAACGACGAGTGACCTCTGTGAAGTTGAAGGGCAGGAGCAAGAGCCCTTATGAGCCCATGGTGGTGTTGAAAAGAACTTGGCTCCACTGTACCTTTCATGTTGCTTTTTTATGCTGTTCATTGTTATTTTCATATAGGCGCTCCACAATCTACAAAATTAATCTTATGCTGGGCTTTTGGGAAATTTTGCCTGAAGTGTAGAGCAGCCTTGGTATAATATTAGTTTCTTAATATTAATAGATCAGCACTGAATTACACCTGCACTTGCATAGAGAACTAAAACAAGATTTAAGTATGCAGGTGGAGGATTTCATATTTGACACCAATTTATTTAGAGATGAAGAGTCAAGTACAGAGAAGTGGGAAAGAGAGGAGCCTGTGAAGCTAGGTGGGTCAGGAAGTGATGTGGATAAAACATGTGGTGTGGTAAGAATTTGGTGTCTTATTTTGTCAATTTTTGAGTAGAAATAATCCCAGGAATGTGTTACAGAGCTTTGTTGAAGCAGGTAGTGTGGAGGGTCTGTGATGTTTTAATAATCTGTCGATGGTGCAAAAAAAGTTGTCTACGGTTGCTAAGATTTTTTTCTATAGCATGGGAAAAAAATTCTGATCTAGCAGTCTCAAGTTTACCCTTATAGACACACAAATAGTCTTTCCATACATGATAATGGACAATCAAGCCGGATCTGCGCCAAATTCTCTTCAGTCTCTGTGAGACTGCTTTCATAGATCGAAGGTGAGAATTATACCATGAGCCAGACAGGAGAATGAGACGGTTCTAGTTTTTAATGGGGCATAGTTATCAAGGGAAGATGAAAGAGCTTGAATAAGGGCATTTATTTTGTCAACAAGGATGTTAAAAGGGGAGATGCAGGTTAGGGAGGAAATAACAGAATTAGCCAATTTGGGCTTGTCAATAGAGGTCCAGTTGCGATAATTTACAGATCGAGACATGGAGGTGTTAGAAATTGCTAATTCCAGATTGAAAAGAATAGCCAGATGGTCAGACAAACCTGGGTCATGGGGAGAGACAACAAGGCCATTTCCAATTATAAGGTCTAGGGTGTGTCCTTTGATATGCATGGGGGTGCAGACAAATTGAGTAAGGTCAAAGCATTCAAGAAGAGACAGGAAGTCTAGCTAAACTAGCTAAAGTATGGGCGGCACAGTGGTGTAGTGGATAGCACTTTTGCCTAGCAGTGAAAGTGTTGTTGGTTCGAATCCCAACCACGACATTACCTGCCTGGAGTCTGCATGTTCTCCCTGTGCCTGCATGGGTTTCCTCCGGGTACTCCGGTTTCCTCCCACACTCCAAAGACATGCTGGTAGGTAAATTGGCTCCTGTCTAAATTGGCCCTAGTATATTAATGAATGTGAGTTGTAAGCTCCTTGAGGGTATGGACTAATGTGAATGTACAATGTATATGTAAAGCGCTGCGTAAATTGACAGCGCTATATAAGTACCTGAAATAATAATAATAATAATAAAGACTCTGAATCAATGTGTATATTAAAATCCCCAAGTATAACAATACTTTTAAAACTGAGGCATAAAAATGACAGCAGATACGCAAAGTCACCTAAAAAATCTCTACAAACACTCTGTACCAGTGCTGGGGTCAGCTCTGCTGCAGCCAAGTGCCCTTTTTCCGATGGGCAGAGCTGTGGTGGGCAGGCGTCAGGGCAGAGTGATATGCCTGCTGTTGTAAACATGGACAACTCCCTGTTTGACTGCAGCTTTTTCCACCTGCGCTTCGGGCAAGTGTATTGCAGCTGGTGCCCTTGTCTCACTGGGGAGTACAGTGGTGGACGGGGCTGGGCTAATGCTGGGGTAAAACTCCTGCGCCTGCCTTTTCACCATGGAGCATTCCCACCTTTCTTTTTCCTGTTGCCGCCTGCACTCTGTGTCTGAACCGAGGGTGGATGTGATGTGGCTTGACGCCCTTGTCTTGTTGGGCAGATGCTGCTGCCGTCACACTTGACATCTGCCATTCTTGTCCCTCGCTTAGTGTATGGTGTCAGTTAGTTTAAACTAGGTTGACCAAGGCAACCACAATACCAGTGGAGGAGTCCCCCTCCTTTAAATATCCTGCAGACAGGAAGGCAGGAGCAGTCACCTGCAATGTGTACTCAGCTCAGCTTTGCATCCTCTTTTTGGGCCCTTGTATGCCAGACACTTATTGAGTGGACTAAGATCCTACGACGAAGTTTAGATAGAAGCAGGTGTCTTCAACCTATGTGGATCTGAGGGACTATCTGGTTCAGTGCCTTAGGTACGTGTGTGATGCGTCCTTGGATGCAGTCCCATTGCTCACCAAGCTCTCTGTCTAAGTGGTGGCATTTCAGGGAGTGCTCTGTTAATGCATTGGTCTGCAGACCAGACGTTAAAAAGGGCCCTGGCAGACATCCCCTTCCAGGACTGCCCTGGATGACATCTTTAAGTATCAACCCGAGGGGAAGAGTATCTTTCTTCCACAGTCTAAGACAGTGGAGGAGCTACTCTATAGCCATGTCCTTCCTTCCCTGCATAAAAGAGGCCTTTTCATCCTTCTGGCTCCTGGAATAGAAGGTCCAAGCCTTTCTAGGTCTGTCTCGCAGGCCCACTAAGCCCGTGGACAAGTCCTCCTCGACGTGCAGGCTTCCCTCCACTCATTTTTTTGTTGGGGGGCTATTTTTGATAGTTTGCGGGCACTTGGCCTTCCCTGTTCTGACATATGGGTTCACTAAATGATGGTGTTCGACTACAAGATAGTTTTGTTACTACCTGCCAGAAAAATACTTCCCCTCCAATCTTTGTCTCTCTGCAGCTCACCTGCTGGCCGGTCATAGGGCAGTGCAGGATTTGCTACTTCAGGGGGTGATTGCCCCTGTTCTGGACTTGGAGAAGTTTTGGAAGTTTTACTCCAACCTGTTTATGGTTCCGGAGAAGGAAGAAGTTTGTCCATGCTTTGTACAGAAGTTCAGGAAGGGGGATTTCTCCTATGTTCACTGACAGACGCAGCCCTTGGACGGGCGGCCATAGTCACGGCCTGTGTGGACAGGCTTTGGCCTCTTGTGACCGCTCGGCGGCCATGTTTGATGTGCCTAGTGATGAAAATGTGCACCTGGCGCCGTTTTCTTCCTCTTTCCTCTGGGACAGCGTGGAAGGCACAGGGCGGCGAAGTCTCATGACAGGCAGTCAAAAGCACTCCTACTGGGACGCAGTGCTTGAAGGGCAATATACACAGCAAGTATAGCTGGGCTCTCCCTGGGGTGTTGGTAGCGGTGGGTGCAGTCCTCCTGGGTTTCTCCTGGTTGTTCTGTGGGGCAGTGGTGGGGCTGCATTGTGGGGGTGTTGAGGCCTATTTGGCCTAGCAGTGTTCCGGTGGCAATGGCGGTTGAACCTGCGGGTTCTTCCCAGGAGGAGTCGGTGGAAGCGCAACCTGGGCTGGGCCCTATGGTTCCCCTGGATCAGTTAAGGTCCATATTGGGGGAATTTTTTCCCCGGGAGGCGCTGTGCCGTGCTAAGAGGGTGGCTAAAAAGCGTTCAGGATTCTGAACCAGAAGGGGCCTCAGTGGTCACGGGGACCCCCGTGGAGCTCTTAGATGGTGAACTGGAGCCCTCGGATGGGGAGGAAGATCAGGGGGCCTCGGTAGCGCGCGAAAGGATGCTGGTGGCCTCCCTGATCACCAATATCTGTGTGTCCTTGCGACTGGACCAAGCTGGGGAGTCACAGGAGACTGCCTATGTTTGTGGGTCTTTTAAGCCACCTCGGCCCCCTAGGGCGTATCCCTATGATCAATTCTTTGACCAGCTGGTCTATAAGGAATGGCAGCGTCCGCAGAATTCCTTTTCATTTTCATTGCCCAAACGTTTTGCTGTGCGCTAGCTTTGTGAAGAAGTGGGCATCCCCCGCAGTGGACCCCCGGCTCGCCTGAATGAGGCAACGACCATCCCATTGGAGAGATCTCCTTCTTTTAAGGATCCGGCCGATAGGCGGATGGAAGCGGTATCCAAGGCACTGTTCTTGGTGGCGGGCTCGGCCATGAGACCAGCTCTGGCGTGGCGCAATCTCTTACCGAGTGTGCGACTGAGTTGCACAATGAGTTGAGCTGCGGGTGCTCGCCTGAGACTTCACAGTGGACGGATCGTCTGATACAGGGTCTTCGGTACCTGTGTGACGCAGCTTTGGATCTGCTTCGCATGCTGTCTAAGATGTCTGTTTTTGCAATCATTATCAGATGGGTGCTGTGGTTACGCTGTTGGTCGGGGGACCATGCATCTAAAAAGGGCCTCACGGACCTTCCCTTTCAGGGTGGTCGGCTCTTTGGGGCACAATTGGATGAAATCATTAAGGATTTCACCGGGGGGAAGAGTACTTTTCTTCCGGAGCCCAGACGGCGGGAATTCCGCCGTAAGCAGGGTCCTGCTTCTTCGGGCCAGAAGAGGTTTTTTTCGTGCGCCTGGTGCAGTGGGCAATGGCCCTAGGCACGGCAAGTCTGCCTCGGGGTCCGATAAACAGCCCTGGCAGCGTAAGAGTGCGAAGACGGAGGAAAAGTCCTCCTCCGCATGATGGGTTCCCCCCCCCCGAGTCTCGGGTGGGGAGACGACTTATGGGGTTCGCAGACAGGTGGACTGCCCGCATTTCCGACTGGTGGGTGCAGGAAGTGGTGTCCTCAGGATACAGGATAGAGTTCAGCACTCTACCCCCAGACAGGTTCTTCCCATGGAATTTGAGACTCCCGCAGGGGTTTCAAGAGGCTTTCCTAGGTGCTGTTCAGACGCTATCCGAACAGGGGGTGATTGTGCCGGTACCTCCGCTGGAAAGGTTCCGTGGCTTCTATTCAAACCTATTTGTGGTGCCCAAAAAGGGTGGGGTCAGGCCAGTTCTGGACCTAAAAGCGCTAAACCACTTTGTGAGGGCGCGAAAATTCAGGATGGAATCTGTCCGGTCGTGGCCGCCCTGCACCAAGGGGACTTCATGGCGTTTCTGGATATCAGGGACGCGTATCTCCATGTTCCCATTTGTCCCCAGCACCAGCGCTTTTTGCGCTTTGCGGTGGCGGAATCTACATTACCAATTTGTGGCACTTCCCTTCGGTCTTACCTCGGCTCCTCGGGTATTCACCAAGCTGGTGGCTCCGGTGCTGTCGCTATTGAGGCAGAGAGGCATTGCAGTGGTAACATACCTCGACGATTTACTCCTGCGAGCGGAGTCTGCTTCGGCCCTGGAGGAGCGAACCCTGCTGTCATGCCAGTGGTCCTCCTTACGGTTCTGTATGCGGGTGTTGGGGCTCATGGTCTCAGCCTTCGAGGCGATACCCTACGCCCAGAGTCACACTCGGCTCCTACAGCGAGTGATGTCACGGTGGGACAAGTCTCCGCTTTCCCTGGACCAGCTGATCAGATTGGATCATCAGACCAGAGGATCGTTGACCTGGTGGCTGCGGGCCCCAGCTCTAACGTTGGGGAAGTCATTTCTCCCCCTGAATTGGTCGATAGTCACGACGGACGCCAGCCTATCAGACTGGGGGGGGTTCCTGGGGCAGCTGTCTGCTCAGGGCCGTTGGTCGGCGCAGGAAGCCCGCCTTCCCATAAATATGCTGGAGTTGAGGGCGATCAGGCTCTGCCTCTCCCACTGGACGGTAAGGCTGCGCGGCCTCCCGGTTCGGGTTCAGTCGGACAACGCCACGGCGGTGGCGTACGTGAACCATCAGGGCGGAACGAGGAGCTCTGCAGCGGCTACGGAAACGGCTCTCATTCTGAGATGGGCAGAACTTCATGTGCCGGCAATCTCCGCCGTTTACATTCCGGGCGTAGAAAATTGGCAGGCGGACTTTCTCAGTCACCAGACGCTGGATCAGTGGGAATGGTCCCTACATCCAGAGGTGTTCCGCCAGATTTTCCGCAAGTGGGGCACGCCAGACGTGGATCTCATGGAGTCCAGGTTCAATCACAAGGTGCAGACCTTCGTGTGCATAACAAGGGACCCGTTGGTGGTTGCCATGGACACGATAGTAGCGCCTTGGGGTCGGTATCGGCTCCTGTACGCCTTCCCTCCCATCAAGCTTCTACCACGGCTACTGCGCAGGGTAGAAGCGGAGGGATTCCCGACAATCCTGGTAGCTCCGGATTGGCCTCAGCGCCCTTGGTATGCCGACGTAGTGCGGATGGTGACAGATGTTCCCTGGCGTCTTCCGCTGCGCGAAGATCTGCTGTCACAGGGACCCATCCTGCACCCTGCTTTACCCTCGCTGGCTTTGACGGCTTGGCTATTGAGTCCCAGGTGCTGAGGGAAAGGGGTGTCTCTGACTCTGTGATCCCTACCATGCTTAAGGCGCGCAAGTGTACTTCACGCAAGATTTATCATCGCACCTGGAAGGCCTATATTGCCTGGTGTGAGGCGGGGGGGGGGGTGGAACCCCCGCTCTTACGTTGTGTCCCAGGTGCTGGCTTTTTTGCAGCAGGACCTGGATAACAAGTTGGCATTGAGTACTCTCAAGGGTCAGACGATTCTACCGGTGGTTCTTTCGGTGGAAAACGCTGTCAGTAACATCACCTTATAGGGACTAAAAGAGTATACCGTCAAAGACGTCATGCCTTTCATGGTTTAAGTTTAGGGTGCCGCGGTTTCCGCTGGCGTAGACTCCTCGGTGTACCGCATGTGGGACATGTTTACATGCATAGTTGCTTACACTGCGGTTTCCTGCAACTTCCTCTTAGCAGACTGGGAACTCTCATGAGTTACGGTTGAACAATAGGTCCAGGACGACGTTTTTTCGGTCGTGGACCCTGTGTTGCATTCTCGCCCCCAAGGTGGGGGGGGG
>BLSH010016179.1:3180237-3208613 GCA_018402905.1 Glandirana rugosa | reverse complement strand
GGGCTGGGAATTCGCACCGCATTGCACAAAAAACGTGTGCGGTTTTTGTGCAAGGCGGAGTGCGAATGCACCGGACACATGTGAACTGGACACATTGAAAACAATGTGTTTTCAAGTGTCCTGCGAATTGGATGCGGTTTAAGCCGCATCCAATTCACATAGGTGTGAACCCAGCCTTAAAATGTACTTGGGCACTTTTTACTATAAAGACTTCACTGCAGGATGGTGGACACCTGGGTTGCTATGTATCTTTCTCCAGACATGCTTACCCCATTTTGGCATCCCACTCCATGAGTACCCCACAGGGGAATACCATCACTGACAGAAATGGTGGAAACCAGGTGTAAGGCAACTGCAGCAAAAGGTCAGGAAAATATTTGCTTTGCCGATGGTTTGTGAAGCACTCAAATCACTCAGAGTGATGTTGCTTCCCAGGCATTGGAGCAGGACCCTAGTTTACAATGGTCGCTGCATCTGATTCTAGCCGTATCTTAGGCAAGCATCAAGCAGTCTACCTGATCTAGGCAGATTATCCTGCAACTATGGCAGAATTCCTCAGATAACTAACAGCTTTAGTACAACGCTCCCTGTCTATATCCCTAAAGCAAAAGGTTTCTTCTTCACCTCCACCTTTTCTACCTGAGTTGGAAAAGGAACTGCACCTTTAGAAGAGGTGGACAAGGTAACTTTGAAAAAGACCCAGAGGCAGTGTTAGAGGGCACCACAGAAGATTTTTAAGCCCCATGCTCCCATACACCTGATGTTATGGCTTCTCACAATATGCTTGCCAAAGTTAATATACTCACTTCTGCTATGTGCAAAAGCTTTGGCATAGACAGGCTTGATTCTCCTCCATCTCATCATGCATCTTTTAGTACTAAGAGACTTGCAAAGTCTAAAAATACATTTATCATTCATGAACAAATAGAGTGGGAAATTTAGAATGAATGGGTTTCTCCTGAAAAGGTTTTCACCCCTCCGAGAATCATTGGTGAGCTATATCTAGTGGAAAAACAATAAATACGTGGACTGTTCCAGTTATGGTCCCTGGCGTTACAGTTGCTAATAAACATCTTTGCTTATAAAAGATGTCTCTTCATTTAAGCATTCTGCAGACAGAAAATTTGACACACTCCTAAAGGTTATCTTTACTCTTGTAGATCCAGCCCTACAACCACTGCTGCAATTTCTATTTGTCAAACTACAGCTAATTGGACTAGGGTGAGGAACAATCAATGGGATCCTGTCTTTCAGGACTGAACACTAGTGAACCACTTACTGCCTTTCACGTTACTTTTCTGTATTGATGCCTTAGAACAAGTCATAACATACGTTTCCAGAATGGCTTTGATTTTTGTCCATATGCGCAAAATCATATGATAAAAAGCCTTGTGTTAGGCAGGGGCGTGGTTTGTGCATGGAGCAATGAAGACGCTTCCCTAGTGAGCTCTGTCCCGGGTAGCGTTTTCTAAATACATTTGCCCATCTCACTGCGCCTTACCCTCGAAACACACACCGTCTGGTTCGATTAAGAGATTCCTGGTGGTGGAACCGGAGGACTCGCTGGACGCCGACGGCCTAGGCCGCTCGCCGCGTGGGGATGGCTCCACCTCCCGGCTTAGGCCCACGACTAGATGCCAGGCTCCTACCTCATTCAATGGCTCAGACGACGAGGAGTCAACTATGCACCACCCGAGGTCGCAGCGCTGGTAAGCGGCCTACCAACTAAGTCTGAATTGGCATCCATGCTCCATAGCCTGGAAAGGGCTATCAAAAAGGAGGTCCCAGCGGTCCGCACGGATCTAGCCCAGTTGCTCTGCAGAGTAGAGGAATCTGAACTCCGCCTCAACCGCCACGTGGAAGCCATCAGAGACTTGCAAGCCCAAGCATGCAGGCCCACCATAGCTCATAGGATGGTGATGTACAAGCTGGAGGACCAAGAAAATAGAAACCGGAGGAACAACATCAGAATCCGGGGCCTCCCAGAGGCGACTCCGTTCGGGGTATCTTTAACACCCTACTGGGCAACCCTGCGGAGTACTTGCTCAAGCTAGACCGAGTTCACCGCGCTTTACGCCCTCGGAACATCACCTCCGAAAAGCCCAGAGACGTCATCTGCCGTGTCCACTATTTTGAGGAAAAGGAGCAGATTATGCAAAAGGCCAGGGAGGCCGACACGTTGGAGTTTGACGGTGCCCTTCTCTCCTTTTACCTGGATCTGGCTAAAGAGACTTTAGACCGCTGCGGGCTCTGAAACCCCTCATGGATAAATTCCGCTCTGCTGGAATAAATTACAGATGGGGCTTTCCGTCCTGTTTGATTGCCAACAGGGATGGCAAAACTGCCATCCTCCGTTTTCCGGAGGACTTGGAAAACTTCTGTGCTGACCTGAACATCGAACCCATTCCCCCCCTGGATTTCCCGGGGTGGCAGGAAGAGATCCCCGCCATCCCTCCAGCGCCATCTGAGCAATGGCAGAAGATCTCCCAAGTGAGGAAGTTACTCTGCCACCTGAGCTACCACTTCTTCGGACCCCATGGTCACTTCTTTCCCGGTTCCCCACTCCTTTTTTTCGTTTAAAACCACAGTTACTAGTCCTGTTTACTGGACTACTCAGCCTAACGGCCGCACGTTAGTCTTTTGCCTACCTACATCGCACTGTAGGCTGTGTACTCTTGTTAACCTGTATTTCTTATCTCTATCTCTATCTTTGAGTCTCAGTTCTACTATAATCACTTGAACAATGGCTCCGGCCTCTAATGACTTTGCTTTACTGCCAGCCATTTAAGATTTGTTTTGTTTTGTGTTTTCATGCTGTTTTGGGTAGGGTGATTAGCAATTGGACCACCACATCCGCTGCTTTAGTGAGTTGGGCCACCGTACTTCTTCGGGTGATTGGGACGGAGCGCCGACCCCATGCTCTTTCTTAGTGTTTCCCGCACTGCATGGGTAAGCCTGCACCTCAACCCCCCCATCGGGGGGCTGGTGCTGCTCTGGAGTCCCACGGCGTCCTGTACTCTTGGGGGGCGTCTGTGGGTGTGCGAGGGGGTGCCAGTGCCTCCGATTTTGCACGGCAGGTCTCTGCGTGCAAGACGTTACTGTTATTTTATTATGTCAGTTACTTTCTTTTTTTTTTTTCCCCTCTGTGACCCTCCTTGCTCTTCTCTCTCCTCCTCTACGCCTGTTCTTTTCTCCTACACCTCTCCTACATGGTGTCACTAGCAATGTTATACCTTTCCTTCGATCCCAATGGCGACTCTTAACCTCATATCTCTGAATGTTCGTGGCCTCCAAACTGCAGTTAAAAGGCATAATCTCTATAGAGAATTGAAGCACCTCCAGGGAGATAAAATCTTCCTGCAGGAGACTCACCTTACACACACCATATCAGTAAAAATTGTTTTCTCCCGATTATCCAGAATGGTACTACAGCCTGACCAATGTTCACAAGGCCAAAGGGGTCGCCATTGGGTACAGGAGAGATTCCTTATTTACACTTGATGAGATTGTGTCAGATGTTTCTGATAGATACTTGTTTTTGAGGGGGAGTCTGGGCAGTATGCCTTGCACGTTAGTTAATATTTATGCGCCTAATCGGGATCAAGTGAGCTTCATTACCTCTGCACTATCCAAACTGCAGGAAGTGGCTAGGGGTTGCACGGTTCTAGTGGGAGATTTTAATCTCCCTCTGGACCCAAAATCTGACACCTCTCTAGGCAAATCCCTAAAAAAGTTAGCCTATCTTCGAAAAACGCTTCACTTGGATTCCTGGAGAATACTATACCCTAAAGAGCGTGACTTTACACACTACTCACACTTGCACCATTCCCATTCGAGGATTGACTACATTTTAATAGATGGGGTAGAAGAAAAGGCGCCTCTAAGTGTAATATATATAGGATTTATTGGTGCACACACGGTTAAAAACACTTACACTGTAGAAGATCAAATGTGCATAGGATCTAATATAGTGTGGATACACATTCTTCCATCTGAGTGGAGCAGTTCGTTCCTGAAGGATAAAAACACAGAGAAAGCCTCTAAGTGCAGCAGAGGGCGGTCAGTGCAGGCGCACAGGGGGTTAACACTTACAGGATGGTGTTAAGATACGAGCGTGTGCTGTAGTATCAGATTTCTTCGTTCCTCAAGCCTATGGAGGGTGGATGTAGCCGGCCTGCAGCTGTCATCAGAGTCCAATGGCGTGCTGGTGTGTGTGGAACTGGAGGAGATTTCCTGGTGTTTCTCCGGCTGGAGTGCACAGAACTGTGCATGTCTACACTGATGGTGGGCGGTTATATGTCTCGGAGCCTGCGTAGCTCCTTCCTCAGACCACGTGGTCATGTAACAAATATGCAGCTTATGTGGATGACATATTGTTTTATGTCCAACAGTCTACAATCACTCTCCCTAATCTTCTGCGCGCGTTTACGACATTTGGAGTCCTGTCCAATTTTAAAATAAATATTACCAAGTCGGAAATTCTAAATATCTTGACCCCCCCGCTGTGGTTGTGGGCCTGAAGTCCGCCTTCCCGTTTAAATGGCAACACCGGTCCATGAAATACTTGTGTATTTTCCTGACTCCATGCTTAGAACATCTATTCCAAGAAAACTATATACCCCTATTAAACTCAATATGCAAGGATTTGCACAACTGGTCCCCCTTGGCCCACTCCTGGTTGGGCCACATTAATGTGGAGAAAATGAACGTGCTGCCCAGACTCCTCTTTATGTTTCAAATGATCCCATATAAAATCCCCCAAGGGTTTTCTACAGTGTTGAGCTTACTAGTTCGCAAATACGTCTGGCATGGCAAAAAAACACGACTTCCGAGCCTCTTACTATCTAGACCTAAAGCTGATGGTGGTCTTGCACTCCCAGACTTTAAGAATTATTTCTTGGCCTGTGCCATGAACAGACTCATAGATTGGAAACACCACTTGCATGCAAAACTATGGGTGCAAATTGAGAGGGACCTGAGTGAAACCGATCTCTTCCCCCTTATCTGGATTCCTAAGAAGAATCGGGAACTCTCTCATACTACCTCCCCACTCACGAAATTGACATTTGGGACTCTCTCTGCAAAAAATATAACTGGAAGCACAATTCCCCTTCAATGCAATTAAATGGGCACCTTTTCTTCCCGTCGGGTAATTCAGACCTGAACTTCTGCTCATGGCTACCACGCAGCCCGTTCTATCTCCACCAAGTCACTTCTGCTAAAGGCATCCTTCCCATCACCTCGCTAATAACAGCATCTGAGGTGACCAACATGGACAGATGGAAATACCATCAACTCTCTAGATTTGTTAAGTCTTTGCCTATACCGTTGAGCACTTTAAAAGACCTAACACCCTTAGAGCAGCTGTTGGGAACCAAACAACCCCCTAAGAGGCTTATATCGCTTTTATACCGCTCTCTTTACTCATCCTCACCCAAATCATTCCCGTCATTCCTGCACAACTGTGAAAGAGATCTTGAACTCCCAGTCTCAAATGAGCAAAAAACTACGGTCCTCCATTTAACCCACACCACTTCTATATCCTGTAAGGCAGTGGAAATAAACTAAAAGCTATTATCAAGGTGGTATTATACCCCTGTTGCTCTACATAGGTTTTTTGTGGATGTATCTGACAAATGTTGGAGAAGCTGTGACGAACGCGCCACCCAGGCTCATATCTGGTGGCATTGCCCAATAATCCGCCCTTACTTGGAGGCGATCATCCGATGGATTGATGTTATTCAGGGCTCCCCTATAAAGAATGATCCCTGCGTAATACTCTTTAATTGTACAGATGAACCAGCAGGCAAAAGAAGAAATCGGTCACACCCTACCCGCTTAGTACAGCCAAATCGTTAATCCCGAAATTTTGGAAACAAGCTACTATCCCTACAGTTCGCCACTGGCTCCGAGTGGTGGACTCTATATATCAAATGGAGGATCTGACCCATGAATATAGGGGCAAATCTGCCTTCTCTAACAAAACATGGGCTTGCTGGTTCGCCTTCAAATACTCTGAGGCCTATGCCAGTCTGATGTCAGATAGTAACTGATTTCTCTGTGGTCTATACTCTTTGGTCACATATTTGTGATTTCAACCAGCCCCTGGCGCTCTCCTTCTTCCTCCTTACTCCTCTCCTCCCCCCCTCTTCTTCCTGAATCCCCCACTTTATCCTTAACCTCTCCCCTTCTCCCTCTACTTTTTCCTTTTTTGCCTCCAAATCTCTAAATTTAGGTGAAGTTTTGGTTTATCTTAACGTGTTTTGTGAGTGTTCCCTGACTTGATCTTATGTTCGCTTCTTTGCTGATTGTACATTAAATACCACAAACATGCCTTATTCTTGTAACTTTGACCTTTTTACTTCAATAAAAAGTTATTAAACAAAAAAAAAAGCCTCGTGTTAGGACCGAGTTCGTCTGCTGGTAGCACTGTGGTGCTCTGGGCAGAAAGCTGCAGTTTTATTGTCCAACAGCAGGTGTCTCCTAGCAGCCAGGAGATTCCAGCGATCAGCTCCACCTGGCCATACCTGCTGGGAGAGTATTTAAGTTCCACCTTTGCTACTGCCCCTTGTGTCAGTGTTTTGATTGCCATCCTTGCTGCCAGGTCCTTATGCTTATGTACCCTGCTGCTTACTTCTGCTTCTTGTTCCTCTACCCAGTCTTGATTCCCCCCTTCCTTGCAGTCCTGGTATTCCCTGTTACCCGTGTCCCTCATTTTGCATATATTTTGTATATAGTTTTTAGGTCTCCGTTAGGTTTATTAGGTATTTTGTCACTGGGGTTTGTTCACATTTACTGTTTGCTGGTGTGTGATTGTCTATTGTTTCACTTTAATAAATCTCACTTCAAAGATATATACTAGAGGTGCACCAAATGGAAATTTTGGTGCCGAAACGGAAATCAAAAACTCTGAATGCACTTGGCTGAAATCGAAACTGAAAGTTTAAAGAAATATATAGATTTTTATATATAATTGTATTAAATTCGACTTTTTAATTAATATCATGAATTTAAGTTAACATAAATTTATTGTCGGCCATTATCAACACCTTTAGTGCTAGAAAAGCCCAAGAAAAATGCATCCCTTTTAAATTCTATGTATGTCTTCACACTGGTCCGTTGTGCTTCCATTGTGGTATTAAAAATCTTGCTCGCTGCATTTTTGGTCAGTTAAAAAAAATGCACCTCCCCATTAAAATGCATTTAAAACACAGCATCAATAACGCACACGTATTACATTTTTGATGCAGTTTTTGAGTCGCATGGCCTATGAAAAACACACCATAAGCACAGTAAAATCATGGTGAAATCTCTGCAAAATTGGTTCCGCCACTATTGGCACCTTTTTCTCTATCGGCAAAATGCCAAAAACTCGATTTCGGCTGACATGTTTCGGCAGCCGAAATTTCGCTGCATCTCTTTTTTTTTTTTGAAAGAATTTTTATTGCCAGTCAGCAGAGGTTACAAACAGGAGCATTTCCATTACACAAAAATATCCATAGAAATGCAGACACATACAAAGGGAATAGGACTAATCCATCCAAAACAACTGTTACCAAAATTCTCACATGTCACAGACAACATATTTGAAAACAATGTGCCTCAGAGGCTGATAAGCACCTTTTCGCCCCTTTTTTTGTTTACGGGGTTAACAGGAAACCTCATGCTTAGATATTCAAAACATAAACAGTATCTGAAACAACAAAACCAAAAATACCCCCATCCTGGTAATGCGTGTGTTAGTTCTCCTTAATACACCATCCAAGAGAACATCATCCCTTCACCTCCCATCCCTTAACCCAGCAGAACCAAACCTTCCTAAACTTTTTTAGAGCTCCTCTGGCTTCATAGGTCATTCGATAGAGCGGGACATGCGTTTTGACCAATTTCAACCGCAGACATAGGAGAAAACCCTCAAAGGTATAACTTAAAAATGATAGTTTATTGATACATATTAAAATAGAATAAAGCGATACAGTGGAATAAAAAGATGAAGACATGCCAAAGATGGTAATACAGCACAGTACAGGCCTCTAATGCGTTTTGGGATTCTCCTTCATCAGAGTTAGCCTGGAGTGACCACTATGATTCATCTTCCAATTAGCACTCAAGTCAAAAATAAGGGCATGTCTCTTTAAGAGGTTAAAATTGAATCACAAACAACATCACCAGTCACAGATGCCACATCTGGTATCACTTTATTCTATTTTAGTATGTATCAATAAACGATAATTTATACTGTTACATTTCATATTGTTTAGTGCCGACATAGTCCCACCTTTGAGGGTTTTCTCCTATGGTATACTATTAGGGATGATGGCACTTTTTGTCAGTTAGCATACCTTTCCACAGTTAGCATGTTCATTCCCACAGAAGTATTCAACATGGATCCATCTCCTTGCAATAAGTATGTGGGCATAAAAGTAATCTAAGAAACAATTTTGTAGACAGACATTGGGGAGGCCGAACTTATCAGCAATGAACTCTGTCTCCTAGAACCACAGGGGTCTAACTTTAGAACATTCCCACACCATGTGCAGAAAGGTACCCTCACTCAACTGGCATTTATGGCATACAGGGGAGTCTCGTTTATGCATACGGAATAAGCAAGTCGGAGTATAATAGATCTGGTGCAAATATCTTAACTGAATCATCCTATCTGTGGATGGTAAAAACAAAAAAGTTTGGGACTTTCAATGAGGCACACGACGGACCATGGAATGAAAGTAAAAGCGTATTTAATGTCATAGTGATAATCATAGTACAGGATAATCAACGTATAAAAATTGGCATATATACACTGAAGAACATTTCATATATGTACAGATGTAAACATAGGTAGGCCACTAGTGCCAGCTGCCAGCATAGGTTCCAAGTAAAGTGCAAGGTGCCTATCAAGATGTAAAATTGGATGAAATTGTCCATGTATAAAAAATTGTATGTAATCATGACTGCATCCAAGGTAAGCCTGACGTGTTTCGTGGTAAACACCACTCATCAGGGGCGAATGCGTCAACAATGTCTAAAACAAAAAAAACCATGAGTACTGAATCTTATCTGTGGATGCAATAACAGTGGTTATATAGGTATCAAGCACCTCACTCCACATCTCATCTGAAAACTCCGGCATCTGTGAATCCCCAGGACCAAAAGCCGCATAATATCTGGAGACCAATTTAGTGGGATCTGGGTCTAGCAAGAGTGCCTCTAATTAAGTATTATGTAGCTGAACTACCCCCCTCCCAAACTGGGCTACTGCAGCATGACGAAGCTATGCATATTTAAAACACTATGTTCTAGGTACCCCATACAGCCTACAGAGCTGCTCGAAAATGCAGAAATGTCCATCATGAAATAATTGATGCACATACTTGATCCCATATGGGGCCCATAGGAAGCCACCCTCCAGTTTAAAAAATTCTCTTAAGGCTGGATTTCACCATAGGGGATTATTTGGGGAACCTAACAGAGGAAGGTCATTTGAACTAGTGGAACATAGACAAAAAAATCCTCCCCGGTAAACACATAACCTCTCCTACTGCTTTCCCCGGAACCTCTCCCCTATATAGCATTTTAAGCAGGGCTTCATACGACGTAGCCACTGCCGCCTCAGCCGTAATGGTAGCATTTGGAGTGTGAGGCAAGAACCTCCAATGGAGATAGATCTATTGAGAGGCAAAATAGTAAGTCTTTAAGTCCGGCATCGCCAATCCCCCAGAATCCGGGGTAACTTCAAAGTAGCTAAGGACAACCTCTGTGTACGGGATCCCCACAGAAAATGGAGTACAATGGAGTCTATGTTCAAAAAGACCTTTTTGGGGACATACATAGGGAAGTTAGACAAAATATATAAAAATTTAGGAAGAAATATAATTTTGAATAAATTGATGTGCCCTGGAGGGTAAGTGGTAAAGCTTGCCATCTTCGCACCTTCTCCCGAAATGACGCTACCACTGCTGACAAGTTGTCCAAGAATTTAGACACCAGGAGTTGAGTCTGGACCCCCTAGTACCTAAAAGACCTGGACAATGGAATGGGGCAGCTAGCAGGACATCATCAATTGGGAACAGAGATGATTTAGACCAATTTATACAGAAGCCAGCATAATCCCTGTATTCCTGAATCAGAGCAAAAGCAGCAGACAGTGAGGGAACCAAGTCCTGCAGTTACAAAAGCATGTCATCAGCATACAACGACACGCGTTCTTCCAGTTGACCCAAGCGCAGACCGGAAAAGGTAGTATCCGCTCGTGATTTTGCCGCTAATGGTTCAATTGCCAGGGCAAATAGAAGGGGGATAGGGGGCACCCCTGTCTAGTTCCCCGAAATATGGGAAAGGGATCAGAAATAACTGTTAATGCGTATACGCACCACTGGTTCAGTATACAATAGCCGCACCAACAACACAAACTTAGGCCCAAAACCATAAAATTCAAGCAAAAGAAATAAATAAGACCACTCTACAAAGTCGAAGGCCTTCCTAGTATCCAAGGAGGCAACAACCCATGCACCGGAGTTATCATGTAGAGATTGCGAATTTACAAAAAGTCGTCTAATATTCACCTGGGCACATCTACCCGGTATAAAGCAAGTTTGATCAGCATTAATACGTTTCAAAATGACCTCCTGTAGTTTACCTGCCAGGACTTTAGCAAGATTCAACATTCATCAGCGAGATCGGATGGTACGAGTCACACTCTTTAGTATCCTTCCCACTCTTCAGTATCAAGACCACAAGAGCTTCCCACATAGAAGGTGGCAGGCTACCCTCCTCTCTCGCTGAGTTATACACCTGGACTAATCGAGGAGCCAGCAAGCCCTAAATGTTCCATACTAGTCCAAGGGCAGGCCATCCAATCCAGGAGATTTCTGAGGAGAAAAAAAAGCAATAGCCGCCTCAATTTCTTCCATCGTAATATCCTTGTCCATCAAATCTTGATCATTCCCTGGCATTCCTGGGAGGTCAATCTCAGACAGGTAAGTGGAGAGAGCAGCCTGACCCAAAAGTATGGGAGGCATACAGATCTCTATAAAAATTAACAAAAGCCTGCAGAATATCAAGCGAGTCATCTACATCTCCCCCTTGTGGCGGTCAGATAGCAGCTATATGTACTGGCACATAATCAGATTGTAAGCTAATAAGTTACCACTCTTGTCCCCAAACTCAAAAACACACCGCCACTGAGCCAGCATATTCTTGGTAGTATGGGCAGACAAGACTGATGGGAGCTCATGGGTCGTCTGCTGCCAGTCCGCCAACCTACAGCGTTTTCTACCTCCGGCACCATAGAAGCGAGCTGATGTTTGAAGCTTCGTACCTCCGCAATGAATAACCCCTCTCAGAGTAGCCTTAAAGACTTCTCATTGGAGCAATCATGATCCACTGGTACCATTCTTTACCCAATAGTGACGAACAGCTTTTGTGCATGCATGCTTCACATATTCTTCTTCAACCAGTTAGCCTACATTCGCCAGTAACGGATACCTCGCTGAACACCCAGATGAAGATGTAGAGACATGGATGAGTGATCAGAGATCTCTCTTGGCAAGTATTGGATCAAATCCACCAGGCCCAACTCGGCCCCCTCAGTAAGCACGGTGTCAATCCTGGATAGCGACTTATGCATCTTTCAATAACAAGAATATTCTCTAACGTCCGGATGCTTATATCTCCAGGTGTCAAGAAAACTATATGTAGCCAACCATACTGCAAAAGGGACAGGAGAACCTGTGGATCCAGTCCTCCTATCTAGCGAGTGATCCGTCATTGCGTCAAAGTCTTCTAAAATGAAGACTTTTCCCTCGGCAACTGCCAAAGTGGCCTTAATCCTGTCATCTAGATGAGTACGCGAGAAAGGGGAGCACATAAACATTAACCAAGGTTAAGAAGACATTCTATACTTTGATTACTGCTCCCTACAGGCCTACAACACCAGTTCTTGGTAGTTGCAAAAAACCTTTTAGGAGCAAAAAGTAAGTCTTGTAGAAAAAACATCCATATGAACAGTAGAACAGTATCTCGTAAAAGTCCAATCTAATGAGCATCGTTCCCAGAGTCGCAGAACAACATCCAATGTTAGGGAGCAGGGCAAGAAAATAATAAGGCCCCATAGATACCTGTAGTTCAGTGCCAGCAAAAATCAGCACGGGATAGAAAAAAATCAACAACATACCCTCCCCCTCATGCAGCATGAGGAAGCATCACCTTCAAGGAGGCCTTGGAGAACGATCCACTCATGGGCTACCACGAGCATCAAGCCATCTAGAAGCTTCAGTAGGGGTTGTAAAGAAATAAGCTTTTCCCCTAACAACCACCTGCAATTTGGCCGGGTACAACATGCTGTAGATCATATGTGGATCTCGAAGACGCCTCGTTACTTGTTGAAAACTGGCCTTCTGCTTCTGAGTCGGGACGTAAAAATCAGGGTAAGTAGAAATGCAACAGCCATTAAATTCCATTTCTGGGGGGGGGGCGTGGCTACAGCCAAGATGGCCGGTCGCACTTAGAAGGAGCTCCGTCGGCCGCCTCTAGAATCCGCTAAAATCCTGCATAGTAACTGCGAATCTAGCTCTCTCAAAGGTTACTCTGACCATCCCTGTGTCCCCGGGCATAAATATGAGTAAAGGAGGCTCGGTATCAGCCGCGGATCGGCTCAAGGAGTTCGCGCGGCCAGACAAGCAAGATGGCGACCTCAGCCCACCGCACACGAGGAGCGGCGGCTCATCTGTCTCGGAGACGCCGAAGCCTAAGAGTTCCTCTGAGAAATCGAGCAAACTGACGTTGGAGCAAGTCCACAAACAACTGCTCCATGCTATCGCCACAGGTAACACATCTCTCACGGGGAAAATGGACGAGATAAAGGTGGATATAGGCCTACTCAGGCATGACATGCAGAAGGTAAGGGAGAGAGTGACTGAAACCGAACGAAGGATTTCCTCCCTGGAGGACGACATTGCTCCTATCCCCCCTAGACTGTTGGCTACTGAGAAACAGTCCGTGATGACGCTTGGTTGAAAGCGAAACGCGTTGACGTCATTTCCGGCTCCCCGTATCCGCTGACGTCACATCCTGCCGATGGTGGAACGCACGCCGCAAGTTGGAGACCACGCCACGCTAATACCCGCATGAGCATATCCATGCAAGATTTTAACCGACTTTTTGTAAGTGCGATCTTTGTTTTTGCGCCCAATAAATCTTTTTAACGGTATTTCACTATGGAAGCCATTCTTTTCTTTTTTCACCCAACCATATGAGGATCATAAGTCTCTGGAATCGAGTCCTGATCCAAGCAAGGGTCTCGTTACCATCACCCACACATCCATCTGACCTGTACCAGGACTTGGCTTGTTTGATCCCCAGACTGAAAAGCTGGGGATCCATTTGTTCTGGTGAGTGGGGTCACGACGGGGGATTGTCACTGAGCACTACATTGTATTGTTGGCACTTGATTGAGCACGGAGCACTTGATGGACTATTTGAATAGTTTGCTGAACATTATTGATTTATTATATCATTCAACTAATTGAAGTGTGAATCACACTCACATATTTTGTTATTTGTATTAATTTCAGAAGGTGGCGCTGTGTTATATGTTTTTCACGTTGTTTATGAGTTTATACACTTGTGTAGCAGCAGCCTCTCAGACATGCATTGACTCCTGAATGGATTCGTCTTTTTAGGGATCATTGCATGTAATATCACAATATATTTATCCACAAGCGCAGATTTTTTAGTACATAATACTGAGAAACAGATCTCCTTTTGGAGCCAAAAGGCAGACGACCTCAAAAATTGTCTGCGTAGAAACAACCTGAGGATAATAGGTCTCCCAGAGCGGGCTGAGGGCCAGAATCCGGGAGATTTCGTGGGAAGTTGGCTACAATCCACGTTCCCTGATGCCGTTTTCTCCCGGGCCTATGCAGTGGAACGCGCCCATCGTGTTCCGGCACAACCCCCACTCCCTGGCACACCACCGCGGCCATTGATAGCCAGACTGTTAAATTGCAGGGACAGGGATCTGGTGCTGAGAAAGGCGAGGCAAAAGGGACAAATTCAGTTTGAAAGCTCCGTGGTGTCTATCTTCCCTGACTTTTCGGTGGATTTACAAAAACAAAGGGCTACCTTTACACACGTGAAACGCAAACTGAAGGAGGCAGGCTTTATATACTCCATGGCATACCCAGCAAGGTTGAGAGTGGTGGATGGGGGTAAAGTCAGCTTCTTTCATACTCCAGAGGCTGCTCAGGAGTGGCTGATGGCCAAGAACAAGCCACCGTGATTACCTTTGACGATCTGCAGGGAGGTGTGAGAGACCTCTTTGCTCCAGATGAACGTTCTTTCGTATACCTGTTTAAGAATGCGCCCTGCAGGAGGATCTGTTGTCTTCGGCAGAGACGGTGGGAGAAATACCACCCTGGTTTATTTCTTTTTTTTCTTTTCCCTTTTTTTTTTTTCTATTTGTGCCTATAATTGCTTGCGCGGGACGGCAAGACCGTTTTGCATGGCACTACATGATTGCTAAGACCCTGCTATTAATGATAGTTATGGCTGACTCCTGGGATGACGAAAAGCCTGAAACATATGAGGCACTCCTGAACTGGGGGAACACTTGCTTATGCAGATGGCCTCTGTGGAGGGATACATCTGAGGCGGAGACCCTTAATGTTGGATGACAGTTGTACAGCCAGGGGGCGCTGCCTGACGCTTCACTCCTAGCTCCACCGGCTGGTGGGTGGGAGAAGTTATGTGTGACTGACTACAGTTTGCAGAACTGAATGTAATGCTCCTATGTTGGAGGGGTCCTCTGCATGGGAGGTGGCAAGATGCTTTATACTGCTCAGAACGACGGGCAATAAGTCATTCCTTTATTTGTTTTTTCTCTGTTCACAATTTATATAACCCTGGGACTTGATGTAGGTTTGAGAGGGAGCTGGATGGGCGGCAAAGCCCACGAATTGCCCACACATATTCGGCTGATGTGTGGGGGCAATGCCCCGTTACTATTGCTTTCATGCTCACTGTGTATGATTTATATGATAAACAAGTACGCTGTATATAGTTGCCCATCATCCAATAGATGGGGATTGGTAAACCACGTTGGTCTACAGTCTTTTGTCTTATCCTTAGGTAACGGCAATGACCTCTGGGAAATGCTGAGTAAGCAAATATGGTTTGGGACACTGCAGAATTATTTTCATCTAATGTATGGCTAATCAATGTAAGGTAATGTCATGGAATGTACGTGGGTTGGGAGCTCCCCTCAAGAGGTTACAAGTATTCACTGCAATTCAAAAGCTGAATGCACATGTTATATGTTTGCAAGAAACACATATGACCCCAGATATGGTCGATCGTCTCAAAAAACCCTGGGTCCCATGGTCGGGACATTCCTTCCACACTTCATGCTCTAGAGGGGTGTCAGTGCTGATTCATAGAGCAGTCCCATGGGAATGTATTAGGCTAAAAACTGACCCACTGGGGAAGTATGTCTTTATTAGAGCTCAAATGTATGCCATGCCTTTTGTTATTCTGGGTATTTATAATGCACCACCGGCTACGTTGGCTGTTGTAAAAGAGGCCATGGTGTTTGCAGCCTTGTATCCGGAAGCATTTGTCCTTTGTTTGGGGGACTTTAATTTGGTGGCTGATTCTGTCGCGGACAAACATGGGGAACCGGCTGGTGCCCCTCCTGGCTGTTATAGCGTTTGGGGCTCTTGTCTCAGAGTTTGGATGGAACGATTTATGGCGCGGGGTACATCCTGGGGAGCGTGCTTTCTCCTGGTCTGCACCGGGCAGGGGTGCGCTGTCCATGATAGACTTAGCCTTGGGAAATAATAGACTGCAGCCTAGGATTGCTACGGCGGAGTATCTCCTTAGGGGGATCTCAGATCATTCTCTGCTGATTATATACATTGACGTGGGAATGGGGGGGACCCGTAGGCCTTGGAGGGTGCAGCCTTTCTGGCTTACACAGATAGGTGATAATGATAGAATTCCTGATCAACTGAGGGTGTTCTTGGAGACACATGGAGAGGATAGGGGTCTTGTATTCTGGGACACCCTTAAGGCTTATCTCAGAGGTGCTTTGAAATCTACAATTTCATATATTAAGAGAGCTTCTCCTAAGGAGGAGGAAGATCTGGCTTCTAAACTCCGTACAGCGGAGGGGACATACTTGTCCTCCCCTAGTGCCTCTAACAGAATACAGTGGGAGCTAGCCTCCAGGTTATACTCTGACTTCATGACTGCTAGTGCCAAGAGGAAGTCTTTCTTTACCCAGCAGAAGTTTTTTGAATACGGTAATCAGTCAAGCCATATCCTGGCGCATATGGCCAGGCAGCAACAGGCCAGTGCGGTTGTGTCAAAGATAGTAAGGGCAGACGGTACCGAAGCCACTACAGCAGGAGAGGTTCTCACCTGCTTCTCTGATTTTTATGCTAAAATGTATGCTTCCACACTGAACTACACAGAGGCAGAAATTGAGGAATACCTATCAGATTTACAATTTCCCAGACTCTCGCAGGAACAGGCTGGGTCACTGGATGCAGAGATTACGGAAGATGATGTCAGGGAGGCGGTGGCCGCATTGGCCACCGGGAAGGCTTCAGGCCCAGATGGTCTCCCATTGGAGGTGTATAGTCTGTACATAGATATTTTGGCTCCGGTGCTGGCACAGGTGTATGAGACAGCATTTGGAGAGAAGAAATTACCGCCCTCATTGTATGAAGCAACGGTGGTGCTTATCCCGAAACCCGACAAAGACTTAACTGACTGTTTCTCCTTTCGCCCCATCTCGTTGTTAAATATTGATTACAAAATGCTCACCAAAATTCTCGCCAAGCGACTTAATGAGGTCATACTCACCATTATCCACCCGGACCAAACTGGCTTTATGCCAGGGAAGTCCACATCTATAAATATCCGCAGGACCCAATTAATAGTTCAACTTAGGGATTATCTGCCTGACACGAGTGTCGTAGCGTCTTTAGACACAACAAAGGCGTTTGATTCTGTTGAATGGCCTTTTCTGCAAGCTGTCCTTCACTCCTTCTGTTTTGGTGAGAGGTTTTGTTCATGGATCTCTATTCTCTATGCACACCCTGTCTCACAATTATTAATTAATGGCCTGTTGTCCAGATCTATCCCCCTACACAGAGGAACTCGACAGGGCTTCCCTTTGTCTCCGCTTTTGTTTGCGATAGCCATAGAGGCATTAGCCCTGAGATTCCGGCAATCTTCACTCGTGCGGGGCATATCTCTGGGCAATAGAACACATGTGATCGGACTCTATGCAGATGACCTTATCCTGTATTTACAGGATGCAACACAGTCCCTACCTGCTGCAATGCAAATTATTGACGCATCTGGAGGATATTCCGGTCTCAAAATTAACTGGTTAAAATCTGCATTGATGCCTTTACACCCAACAGCCTTTGCTGATAGTGGGGTGGTGTCCCCTCTCAAAATTGTGACCCATTTCAAATATTTGGGCATTTATATCACACTATCTGTCTCAGATGTGCTGAAACTCAATATTGACCCTCTGACGACTTTAATTAAGAGTAAATTGACGATTTGGGCTAGGCTTCCACTATCGGTAGCAGGTCGGATTAATCTGGTGAAGATGATCCTCCTGCCAAAATGCTTATATATCACCTCGCATATGCCTGTCTCTGTGCCTAAATCCTATTTTAAACGAATAGACGCTCAATTGGGAGCCTTTATCTGGGCCCAATCTAGGCGAAAACTCAAATACTCTATATTACAGCGCCCTAAAACAGACGCAGGTATGGCTCTCCCAAACCTTTTTTATTATTATATAGCGGGGCAACTACGACACTTGTCAGACTGGCTGAGACTGGTCACATCAGAGGAGGTGGAGTCTTATTTGACTCATGTCCTCGGGATAGATGATTTGTTGATAGTACTAGAAGCCCCTGGAACGGTTTTGGGCCAGACACGACTGCCCTTAGTAAACTTGGCAAGGGCGGTATGGAGGGAGTCTAAACGTATTACAAATTTTGTGGATGTTGAGGCATCACTTAGGCTATGGCGTAACCCTATGTTTGGACATTTACTAAGATTGGAAGATAATTCCTTTTGGGAACAAAGAGGGGTGAGTATCATAACTGATATATACACAGATTCTATTCTTAGTTCATTTGAAGAAATGAAAGAGACCTTTGACCTCCAGCGCACAAGTTTCTATAGATATCTACAGCTGCGACATGCATTACACGCCCAGTTTGGACACAATGCTCCAAAGTTTTCTAGATATCCGGTAATAGGAATTTTGAGATCACAAGGCCCTGGCGGTCTCATATCAGAGCTTTACACACATTTGGTGACATCCACGGTAGGTAGAGCTCCTCTTTTGGTGCGCCTTCAGTGGCAACGAATAATTCCTGATCTCACAGATGAGGAGTGGGATGACGCATGTTCATCTCACCTGCGGGTATCCCCTGCTGTCAACAATAGGCTGATACAGCTTTATATGATACATCAGACATACCTCACTCCGGTGCGCTTGCATGCAATGCATCGCATCCCCACAGCAGAATGTATGAGATGCACTAATCCACATGCTGACTTTATACATGTAATGTGGGAGTGCCCTGTAGTGGCACAGTTTTGGAAGCGGGTGACGGACATTCTCTCCTCGGTGCTGTCTGTCCCGGTCCCCTGTGAACCTAGGGTGTGTTTGCTGGGTATATCAGATGAGGAATATTGGCAGCGATACTGTAGGATCCTGCTAAACGAGACGCTCTTCATGGCCAGGAAAACGGTGGCTCTGATTTGGATCCAACCCAGACCTCCATCTGTTCATAGATGGATTCAGTTGGTGAATCAGATGATACCGTTTGAACAATTAATGTATGAAAACCGAGGATGCCCACATAAATTTAACAAAATCTGGGATGTGTGGAAAACCTCTGAACGGACAGTGAGTGCTGTTTAGTTATGAGATAATTTAACAAGGGCTGGGTATATAGACGGGCTTCTGTGGGGCAAAATCCTATATTGATCACGAATGAGCCGATGATGTTTAGGTCAGACACGGATATGTGAGGGTGATCTTCTGCATTGTATTATTGTATAGTTCCTTTATGTATGGAAAATTGAGTCTTGCTGTGTCACCTGTTCTTTATTTTTGGTTTATTGCCGATACAAATATACATTGTATGATGTTTTATATATTTATTAAAGCGGAGTTCCAACCTAAAGTGGAACTTCCGCTGGTTGGATTCCACCCCCCCTCAGGTGTCACATTTGGCACCTTTCGGGGGGGAGGGGGAAGAGGACACCTGTCTTTAGACAGGTGTCCATTTCCACACATCCGGGAGCTCTGGCCGGCGGACGCGGCCGCTGACGTCAGCAGCCCGGCTCCCTCCTCCCTGCTCGCTCTGCTTCTGGCCGCCTGGCCAGTAGCAGAGCGTGGCAGAGTTTGCGCATGCGCGGTAAGGTGCCCGACGTGAAGCTGTACTGCTTACACGTCCGGGTTCCCTTACCCGCAATGGAGGCGGCTGCACCCGTCCCCCGATCCGAAGATCGGCGGTGGGTGCCGACATCGCTGGACTCCAGGACAGGTAAGTGTCCTAATATTAAAAGTCAGCAGCTACTGTATGTGTAGCTGCTGACTTTTAATTTTTTTTTAGCCCTCGGACCTCTGCTTTAATAAAAAGTATTTAAAAAAAAAATTCCATCTCTGGACAAGATCTCGCAGCCCGCAAGATATTTTCTCGGCTTGCGGAAATGCAGGTGCCCGAGCAGGAATTAGATGAGCTTGTTCAATGGCACACAATCGGGTAAAGGTACCTGGTTCCGTATTTGCCTGAAGCCAGAGTTCCAGAAAATCCTCAGGATGCCATCCCTCTGCCCCTTCCAGAAAGCCCACCAGAAGAATGTTGTTTCTGCCTATATGGTCCTCCATATCCACCATCTTCGCAGTATGTTCAGAGGGGACTTTTCTGGAAACCTGAGCATCAATTTCCAAGGGTCTGACTGAGTCCTCTAGAGCAGTGTTTCCCAACCCAGTCCTCAAGGCACACCAACAGGTCATGTTTTCAGGATTTCCCTCAGATGAAACAGCTGTGGTAATTACTAAGGCAGTGAAATTGATCAAATCACCTGTGCAAAATAATGGAAATCCTGAAGACATGACCTGTTGGTGTGCCTTGAGGACTGGGTTGGGAAACACTGCTCTAGAGTACTGATCCGCTGTTCAGCAGCAGCCATCCGCTCTCTCATCTTCTGCACATCCTGCTTCAGGAAAGAGAACTCCATTTTCAGGCCTTCAATGTGGTCTGTCAGTGGACTGGCAGGGGTGTATAGCTGTGATTATCTGCTTAAGGAAGGATTCAGGATCCCCTTCCCCCTCCTCTTCAGACTGTGCAGCCATGGAATGCCATCGGTCCAGTGATCTCCTCCCTCTGGGTCTCAACCAAGCCCATGGAGGCTTACGCCCTACCTGCTGCAGCACCGACCTTCAATCCAGTGTCCCGGAGCTGTGTATTGTGTGGCCCTGCAGCCGCCACCTCATGGCCACCGGCACCATCTTGGGACCCTTGGCAAATTTTGCTAGCTGCTCTACCTGCAGTTTGGGGGCTGGCTGTCCGTATTTAACCACTTGACCAATGGGCACTTAATTTTCAGCTTTCAGTCCTCTCACATTTTGAATGACAATTACTCAGTCATGCAACACTGTACCCATATGAAATTTTTGTCCTTTTTTCACACAAATAGAGCTTTCTTTTGGTGGTATTTAATCACCGCTGGGTTTTTTTATTTTTTGCACTATAATTAAAAAAAGACCGAAAATTTAGCATTTTTCTTCGTTTCTGTTATAAGATTTTGCAAATTAGTAATTTTTCTTCATAAATTTTGGCCAAAATTTATACTGCTACATATCTTTGGTAAAAAAAAACAACAAATTAGTGTATATTATTTGGTCTTTGTGAAGGTTATAGAGTTTACAAACTATGGTGTCAATCACTGAATATTGATCACACCTGATGTACTGACAGCCTATCTCATTTCTTGAGACCCTAACAAGCCGGGAAAGTACAAATACCCCCCCACCCCCAAATGACCCCGTTTTGGAAAGTAGACATTCCAAGGTGTTTAGTAAGAGGCATGGTGAATTTTTTGAAGTTGTATTTTTTCCCCATCAATTCTTGGCAAAATGAAGATTTTTTTTCTCCACAAAATTGTCATATGTTAACAGATTATTTTTCACACCCAGCATATGCATACCACAAATTACACCCCGAAAAACATTCTACTACTCCTCCTGATTATGGCGATACCACATGTGTGAGACTTTTACACAGCCTGGCCACATGCAGAGGCTCAACATGCAGGGAGAACCATCAGGCGTTCTAGGAGCATGAATTACACATGTAATTTCTTGACTACCTCTTGCACTTTTGAAGGTCCTGGACCACCAGGACAATTGAAACGCCCAAAAAATGACACCATTTTGGAAAGCAAACACCCCAACGTGTATTCTAGGAGGCATAATGAGTCGTTTGAACATGTCATTTTTTCCACAAGTTTTTGGAAAATGTGGAAAGAAAATGAAAACGCATTTTTTTTTTTACACAAAGTTGTCCATTTGTACAATATTTCTAACACACAGCATGTACCTAGCAAAAATGACACCACAAAAAATATTCTGGTACTCCTCCCGAGCATGGCGATACCACATGTGTGACACTTTTACACAGCCTGGCCACATACAGAGGCCCAACATGCAGGGAGTACCGTCAGGTGTTCTAGGGACATACATTTCAAATCTAATTTGACTACCTTTTACACTATTGTGAGGCACTGAGGTTACATGGATAAGCACTGTAATGGCACGGATGGGCACTGTAGTGGCACGGATGGGCACTGTAGTGGCTGCTCACAGCGGCCATTCACCACAATCCGGGATGTGGGAAGCATGTTCATGGGAGGACGTCATAGTATGCCCTCCCGGAGTTAAGCAACTGCCCTGTAGCCGTCATTTGGCTATGGGCCAGTTGTTAACTGGTTAACCATCCCCGCAGTTACCAGAGGGACCTCCTGAGTATTCCCGAGCCAAGGGAAGACAAGCGCGGGCACCCTGCTCACAGGATCACTGTAGGATTGCAGCCTCAAGGACAGAGCTCTCTCTCTGCACGTCCTACATGTGGGACACTGACTCCGCCCCTCCCCCCCCTGGTGCATCTCTAATATATACATATGGTCTGGTCCCAGTTTCTGTGTGTAGCTACATATATTTGGTCTCCCAGATGCTGATTCCTGACATCTGGACAGCTAAAACTGCCTGTGTAAGATGCTTCACTTTTATACCTTTGGAAAGAGGATATCTTTCTGGTGAGGCACTTGACAAGTTTATAAATAAAGAGGAAAGGGTCTCATTCGTCAGCAGAAGACTCAAAACTCCCCGTCTTCAGGTTCAGGAGACTTTTGCCTCCTCATCTTCAAAGCCAAAATTCAGCCCTTCATTTTGAACAAGACTTGGAACACAAAGCCCACTAAGTTTACCATATATCCTCCTTCACAATGAAAGGGAACCCTCTCTCCTAAGCGTGACTGAACGTCTGTTACAGTTTGCAATCCTCTGGGTCACAGACATCCCAGACTGATCGGTTTAATTGGGTTTACAAAAAAAGAGGTTCAAAACTCTGCCCCCTGACTTCTTTCTTCTTTAAACTGAACTAAAATCTGCCCAAGGACAGTTGGCTTTTTAGAATTCCTTGAACCATCTCTTCTCTCAGAGAGTAATTGTGCCAGTACCTGTAAAGGACAGGTTAAAAGGATTCAACTGAAACCTGTTCTTGATACCAAAGCCCAATAGGGGGTATTCCTCCTATCCTGGGCCTAAATTCCACTAACCGATACTTTCAGATTCAAATATTTTGTATGGAATCCAAAAGGTCAGTTATTATCTCTGAGAAAAGGGGAATACTTGGCTTTCATAGACATCCAAGATACCTATCTGCATATTCCCATTTTTCCATCAGCACTATCTTTGCAGTAGGAAGCAGTCACTTCCAGCTTGTTGCACTGCCATTTGGCCTATCCTCTGCTCCCAGAGTATTCACAAAGGTCCATACAACTCTTCTTGCCCTTCTCATAACTCAGGGCATCCAGGTCTTGTTATCCACGTGACCCTCTTCTGAAGAACTCATCCCTTTCAGCTATCTGCAGGCATTCACAGGGCAACACAGATGCTTTAGGCTTTCAGCTGGGTGATCAATTTACAAATCATTTCAAACTCTGCCCCCTCATTGTTTATCTCTTAAACTAACCAAAATTTGTCAGATTTACAGACAGCCCTTTACCATCTCTTGTCCCAGAGTGGTTGTTTCATTCTCTTTGGAGGACAGATTCAAAGGGTTCTGTTCAAACCTGTTCACAGTACCAAAACCCAACAGGGGTATTTGTCCCATCCTGGACCTAAAATCCCTAAACAAGTAATTTTGTATTGCCAAGTTTTGCATTGAATTTGCAAGGTCAATTATTGCATCTGTGAGACAAAGGGAATACATTCATTTACCTCAAACTGTCTGCAGACGTCCAAATTACTATTTAGTCTCTTCAGGCTTTCGGTTGGGTAATAAACTACCAAAATCTGCCCTCCAGCCTTCTCTTTGCCTGGAATACTTAGGCCAGGCCTCATCCTAGACATGGCCCAGGAAAATGTTTTCCTTCTGGTAAACGCACATCACCTTCTAGGGTCTCATGCACGGACCTTAAGATTCAAAAGATATCCCTCATGAGATTTCCTATTAACCGCTTGACGACCGTGTAATGCAATTACATGGCCGCAAGTGGGATTCATTGTTCTGGGAGGGCGTACTATAACGTCCTCCCAGAATTGCGCCCCCTGGGGCACGCACACGGGAGTCTCCGTGCTCGCCGGGTTCAGGGACCCTGCAGCTCACGGATCGCGGTAAAGGGCCAATGGCAGCGGCCCTTTACCATGTGATCACGCCATCCAATGACGGCATGATCACAATGTAAACACTGCAGGGTCATCGAGAGTGTCAGCTCTCTCCTCTCCTCACACCGATCCAGTTTGTGAGGAGAAGAGAGAGATCGATGCCCTGCAGTGCAAGACTAAGTTTTTTTTAAAATATACTGTGCCCAGCCGTGCCCAGTAGTGACCAGCAGAGTTCAAGTTCTGCTGCTAGTGCCACATCTGTGCCACCAGTGCCACACCTGTGCCACCACAGTGGCACATCGGTGCCCTACAGTGCCAATAAAGTGCCCTACAGTGCTATCAGTGCCACTACAGCACCCATCAGTGCCATCAGAGTGCCCATCAGTGCCACCAGAGTGCCCATCAGTGCCACCTGTACCCACCAGTGCCACCTGTGCCCATCAGTGCCACCTGTGCCCATCAGTGCCACTACAGCGTTTACCTGTGCAATCAGTGCCACACACCAGTGATCACCTGTGCCACTACAGTACTCATCTGTGCCACCAGAGTGCCCATCAGTGCCACTACAGTATCACCTGTGCCCACCAGTGCCACCGGTGCCCATCAGTGCTACCTGTGCTAATCAGTGCCACTACAGTGCTTAGCTATGCCATCAGTGCTACCTGTGCTAATCAGTGCCACTACGGTGCTTATCTGTGCCATCAGTGTCACCGCAGTGCCGCACGTGCCCATCAGTGCCACACCAGTGCCACCTGTGCCTTCATTGCCACTAACATGCTCATCAGTGCTACTACAGTACTAATCAGTGCTACATTAGTGCAACTACAGTAATCATCTTTGCCATCAGTATCAAATCAGTGCCACCAGCGTGCCCATCAGTGGCACCTGTGCCCACCAGGGCCACCTGTGCTCATCAGTGCCACCTGTGCTCATCAGTGCCACCTGTGCCCATCAGTACCACTACAGTGCCTCTGTGTTATCAGTGTCACTACAGTGCTACTCCAGTGCCACCTGTGCCTTCATTGCCACTAAAGTGCTCATCAGTGTCACTACAGTGCTCATCTGTGCCTTCATTGCCACTATCAGCCCATCAGCGCCACTACAGTGCCCAATAGTGCACATCAGTGCCCATAAGTGAGCGCTCATCAGTGCCCTATTATTGGATCCTCATCAGCGCCTGTCAGTGTCACCTCAGCAGGGCCAGCTAATCAGTGCAGCCGCAGTGCATTAGTGCACATCAGTGCAACCTCATCAGTGCCTATTAGTGTATCCACATCGCACCAGTCACCAGTAGGGCAAAAAAATATTCTGCTGAGGATGCATACCAGATTCTGAGCCTGAGCGAGATTCTGAGCCTGAGCGAAGAGAGCAGCGGGGAGCTCTCTGAGTCTGCGTCCAATTCTGATTCGGATTATGAGCCCTTCGTAAGCAGTGGGTCTGATTCAGAATCGGAGGAAGAAGAACTGGTGCCCATGAAAAGAAGGCGTTCTGGCGAGGAGCAGCAGGCTACTACAAGTAGTGCAGTGCCATCCACCTCTGAAGCAGTGCCATTCACATCTAGCGCAGTGCCATCCACCTATAGTGCAGTGCCACTGCAACAAAGGCCAAGCACTAATGGGGTGTCATCTCAGCCCCAAAGGTTGAGGACCCATGCCAGCCTTCCCTATGCCCTTCAGAACCCCCTGTGTCTTCCATCTAATTCCGGAGCAGCAAACCTCCCCCCTTTCACCGCCCAGCCAGGTGTCCATGTGAACACCGAAGGTTTTGCCCTAATTTATTTTTTTAATTTAATTTTTACAGACGACTTTCTGTCATCCATCGTGGCCCAGTGCAACCTTTATGCCTAGCAGTTCATCGCAAACAACCCTGGTTCTAGTTACGCCCGACCCTTTGAATGGAGAGAACTTACAGTGGAGGAATTTAGACTTTTTTTAGGCCTAACATTTAATATGGGAATCACAAAAAAACGAACTGTACTCCTATTGGTCTACCAAGCCCATTCACCACATGCCAATCTATTCATCCCTCATGCCAAGGTCAAGATACCTTAGAATTATGCGGTTCCTCCACTATAATGATAACGCACAGTGCCCTCCCCGCAATGACCCAGCTTTCGATAAATCATTTAAAATTCGCCCTCTTCTAAATTATTTTTCTGAAAAATTTGCCCAATTATATACCCCCAACCAAAACATCTCTATTGACGAGTCCCTTGTAAAATTCACAGGCAGGCTGGCCATTAAACAGTTTATCCCCAGCAAAAGGGCCCAATATGGGGTTAAAGTGTACAAACATTGTGACCAAGCTACCGGCTACATCTATTCCTTCTTGATCTATGAAGGAAAGGGCACCCAACTGCATCCCTGTGAATGCCCTGAATATATTGGAGCCATTGAAAAGGTTGTTTGGGAGCTTATTTATCCACTACTCTGAAAAGGTTACCACCTTTATGTGGATAACTTTTATTCAAGTTTGCCCCTCTTCCGCAACCTTTACCGGAGGCAGACTCCAGCATGCGGTACGGTCAGAGCCAACAGAAAGGGCTTTCCGCAAAGGTTCGTTAACGAAAGGCTACAAAGAGGGGAGACGGCGTCTTTGCGGAACCAGGAGCTATTGGCTGTCAAGTGGAGGGACAGACGGAACGTCCACATGCTGACTTGAATACACAATGACACCTATGTGGAAATCCCCAGGAGGAGAGGAGACACAATCCGGAAACCAGCTTGTGTCCATGATTATAATTTGTTCATGGGGGGTGCCGACTTCAACGACCAGATGATCGAACCCTACCTTCCCACAAGAAAATCCCGCCACTGGTACAAAAAAGTTTCCATATACCTTTTCAGTTTGGCCATGTAGAACAGTTATATTATTTACCAAAAATCAACCGAGAACCCCATATTTCTACAATTTCTACAATACCATGAACAAGTCATCACCCCCCAAGTGTACCCTGAAGGCCCACCAGAAAATACTCGCTCGGATTCAGTGAGCAGACTACAAGAACGTCACTTTCCTGAAAAACTCCCTGTCCGTGAAACAGGCCAAAGACGCCAGAAAAAATGCCGGGTGTGCTCCAAAAGAGGTGGTAGAAGAGACAATTTTTGTCCCCAATGCCCTTCCCAACCAGGCCTCTGTATAGGTGTTTCCGCCGCTACCATACTTCACTACATTATTAGTGAAGTATGGTAAACGTAATTGTCATTTACAGCCACACCCCTTATGGCACTGCACTGCACATACCACTGCCTTCTTCGGAACTGACCCTGGCCTGCTATACGACCACGCTTCTGCCTCACGCTAAAAATACCTCTGCCTGCTTTGGAACTGACCCAGGCCTGCTATACTACCACTCTTCTGCCTAACGTAAACATACCTCTGCCTGCTCCGGAACTGACCATGGCCTGTTACACGACCACGCTTCTGCCTAATGTAAACATACCTCTGCTTGCTCTGGAACTGACCCTGGACTGGTTGACCACGTTTTTTTGCCTACATCTTGGACTGATCTGTTAGCCTGCTGCTGGAGTAATGTGATTCACACACAGGGGTCTCACATATGTGAGGGGCTCCAGAATTTGTTTTTCTGGATGAAAAAACTAAATTTTTAGTTTTCTCATTTCCGGATTAGGGTCTGGAGACTCGGAGGCTTCAAAGAGATTTGGGTGGGAGAAGCCTCTACCCCTGTCCCCATTCTTTCCTGGCCTGCTACCGTTACTATTGATCCTGTTCCTGCCTATTACCAGGATCAATATTTTTGGCACTGCCGGTAATATCTCCAACTGCACTGACCCTGGACTGTATATGGACAGTATCCCTGCCTGTACGGACTATGGGCAATATTCCTGCCTGCTGCCAGGACAATTCTGTTCGCTGTCTCTGACCATGTCCCCGCCTGCTGTCTGGATCCTGTGGTCAGCGGCACTACTAAACCCACAGTTAATCTTTTGTTTACCCTTTGCTCAGCAGAATGTAATTTGGGGTGTAATTTTTGGTATGTACATGCTATATCTTAGAAATATAAAGAGCTTTCAAAAATGTGATCGGTTGTCAGGAAATTAGATGCATAATGTATGTCCTTAGAACACCTGATGGTGCTCCTTGGATGTTGGGCCTCTGTATGTGGCCAGACTGTGTAAAAGTCTCACACATTTGGTATCAACATACTCAGAAGGAGTAGCAGAATGTATTTCTCCTACGTTCACTGACAGACGCAGCTTCTTCATGACTTTGTGGGGTTTTATGTTCGTCCTACCAGGAGTTAACTAGGCAGGGAAAAGAATCAGCTGGCCCCAGGTTCCTCGTGGTAGTCCACAAGATTCCTGTATGTAATACGTAGATTAAAGGACTGTTGGCTAGTGTAAAAACTTTCGAGAAATATAAAGATTCTATATCGTACATGTATGGTTTTTAATGTGGGGTTTAATGTAAGACGACTCGTTTC
>BLSH010016179.1:3155942-3166271 GCA_018402905.1 Glandirana rugosa | reverse complement strand
CTTTTTCTAAGTTTTACAGAGTTGATGTTGCAGCTTCTTCTGATGCTGCTTTCGGCCGCAAAGTTTTGCAGGCTGTGGTGTGAGGCGCGTCTGGCACCTCCCGGAGAACTCTTTTGTTGGGCACTATTGTTCTTGTTGCCCAGCCCTCGTTGTGACACTGCTTTGGGACATCCCCACATGTCAAGAATGAGAGGCTGCGTCTGTCAATGAAAGATTGAGAAAATAGGATTTTTTTGACTTACCGTAAAATCCTTTTCTCCGAGTTCATTGACAGACGCAGCACCCGCCCCTCTTTGTTAGAGTTTATACTGCTTGCTACGAACTGGGCTGTTGAAGCAGGGCTGGAGGGGTTATGCGAGTGAGGACTGCCCCCTGGGAGGGTCCGTGCTTACTTTGAGTTGAACTTTGTTCTGCCTAGTCCACTCCTAGTGAAAGCTGCATAAAACCCACATGTCAAGAATGAGAGGCTGCGTCTGTCAATGAACTCAAAGAAAAGGATTTTACTGTAAGTCAAAAAAATCTTATTTTTTTAACACAATGGTAAAATAGTACAAACATAGCAAACGTAAAAAAATAAATAAATTACGCATAAAAGCCAAAGAAATTAATTTACTACACTTTGCAGAGACCAGTCGTATGCACAAAGTGCTTAACTAAAAATCGGCAAATAATATTGCTAATGAAATTCGATGTATTGGTGTGACTGATGCCGAAAACAACCGAATAGGGGTCACCACTGATGTAAAACACCGACCTCTAGTGGACATCTAAAAAATGTATTACTAAGACAGCTCTAATGAGATCTCTAATGGAGTGAAAGGAATTTAATATGATTTGACTAAAGTTAACCCTCCCCATAAATGCATTCTCAACCCCAATAATCTATAATATGACAAACCTCCAACCAAAGACTCAAATAAGGGTATAAAGATGTCACTAAAGCCAGAGGTTGCACAAAAGGTCCATCGGGGGAATGGAAGGATGTGTAAAGTATGGGTGATTCTTAACAGTGATAATAAAACTAATGATAATGATAATAAAAACAGCATTGAGACTCCCTCTCCGTGATGCTGCCGCCGCCTGGAAGTTGCGGGCGGTCCGGCCACAGCCACTGCAGCCTGGCCGTGTCCTTCGGGCTGAGTACACATCAGCTTTAACATCACAGACTGCCCATAACTTTTTCCACCTGGTCGGCCGACCGAGCCGTTTCTCAGCTTATGAGACACTGTCCCCTGGGATTTGCCTCCGCATGCCACCTAGCGGTCCTCCGGGCCCATTTCATCCATGCTGGCACTCTGAAGGTCTCGACTTTTCTGCTTTTAAGCTTTCTTATATGTAAGTCTATACAATAAATTACTTTGGTGTTTTTATCACATACTGACCTAGCGCCCTTTTCTTCTCTTCAATTAACTTCAACAGGCCCAATCAGATTCATATATCTGCCCATCTATATTCATTGGCAATAAGTAGCTCATATACCCAATATATATTACCGAAAAAAATTAAAAACTAATGTTTTATTTAAACAGGTTAAATATACTGCAACCAGAGGCTCACAATGAGTTTACATAAAACGCATGACCCTTAAGAGTTATCAATAAAAGCATTGACATCAACATTCATCCCATATGGCATTAATTCTATGGGGTTGATTTACTAAAGCTTTAGAAAGTGCAAAAACCGGTGCAGCCGTGCATGCTAGCCAATCAGCTTCTAACCTCAGCTTGTTCAATCAAGCTTTGACAATAAAACCTTGAAGCTGATTGGTTTCTGTGTGGAGCTGCACCAAATTTTGCACTTTCAAGCTTTAGTAAATCAACCCCTATGTATCCATGAAATCTCAAGTCTAGAGATGTCCCTTACCAGAGAACTCCCCCTCCAATGAGGACTAAAAAAATAGTATTGGTCGGGTCCTTATTGTGTACAGCCAAATAATGTTTAGATACCGAATGGTTCTTGAACCCTCTCTTTATATTAACGATGTGCTCATGAAGTCAAACATACAGGGGACGTTTGGTCCAGCCCACACACTGTAGCCCGCATGAACACTGAAGCATGTAGACCACCCCTGTAGTGGTAGAAACCAGTAAGATCGTGAAAGAAACTTACTGTTCTCCCAGGAGGATTGACAGCATTGAGTGCCAATCTGTTCCCAAGGGAGAGAGCTCCCTTATAAATCACTTGCGGTTTATTGGGCAGTGCTGGAAGAACAGTGCTAGCTGTACTATCCAGAATATGCAAATTTCACAGTAATTTGAAGCAACCTCACAGATGACACATTTTCCCAGAGCAATTTTTTTCACTTAAGAATTTGTAAAGATATCTGTGTCTGGAGTTCACCCAAGGCATGCACGCTCAATGTCATCCATCCTGCCAACAAGGCAAAAAAGATGTGATGCTAGTAGATGAGCTCGCTGGATTTATGGATTGGATTAGATGTTGGTTGGATGCTGGTTTTCCAAAATGCCTGTTCACCAGAAGCTGACTTCTGTCGGACAGGGAGCTGTACACATAGGCCAAACAGACCACTTTTGGACTATTTTAGCCCATGTGTACCCAGTCTTAGATTGTTAACTCCTTAAGGGCAGGGACTGAGGTATAGCATGTAAATCGCTGTGTAAATTGATGGCACTATATAAAATTCTGTAATAAACAAATGGCATAGAGCAGTGGCATCGCTAAGGGGTGGCTTCTGGGGCTATATCCCCGAATCTGGGGTCCATTGCCCTGAGTCTCTTACCGGGTGCAGCGGTGCACTGTGGGATTTTTTTTTCTCACAAGAGCAGCGGCCGGTGCCACCCACTCCATTGGAACTGATGCCTGGTGGAGTGACATGCTTTGGAGTGCAGCCCCCTATCTAGCTCAGGCGAACTGAAGGCTGAAGAAGTGTACTAATCCCTGGCCTGCAGCCTCTGCCGAGCCTTACAGACACACTGTGCTTCACCAGCTGCAGTAAGTAGGCACCTGCTAGCTAGCATGCTTCTCTCTCTCTCCACAGCCCATGATTTCCTGTACCATGTCCACAGCCCATGTCATCTCCTGTACCATGTCCACAGCCCATGTCATCTCCTGTACCATGTCCACAGCCCATGTCATCTCCTGTACCATGCCCACAGCCCATGATTTCCTGTACCATGTCCACAGCCCATGATCTCCTGTACTATGTCCACAGCCCATGATCTCCTGTACCATGTCCACAGCCCATGATCTCCTGTACCATGTCCACACAGCCCATGATCTCCTGTAGCATGTCCACAGCCCATGATCTCCTGTACCATGTCCACAGCCCTGTACCATGTCCACAGCCCATGATCTCCTGTACCATGTCTGCAACTCAGTACCATGTCCACAGCCCATGATCTCCAGTACCATGCCCACAGCCCATGATCTCCAGTACCATGTCCACAGCCCATGATCTCCTCTACCATGTCCGCAGCCCATGTCTACAGCCCTGTACCATGTCCACAGCCAGTCCACATGTCCTTTAGGAGGCTTATAATTAATGCTAGAGGAGGAGCAGCTCTGGGGACCCTGATGTAAGAGGGGGGCTCTCTGAGGACCCTGGTGTAAGGGGAGGCTCTCTGGGGACCCTGATGTAAGGAGGGGCTCTCTGGGGACCCTTATGTAAGGGGAGGCTCTCTGGGGACCCTGATGTAAGGAGGGGCTCTTTGGGGACCCTGATGCAAGGGGGTTCTGGGCTCTCTGGGGACCCTGATGTAAGGGGGGGCACAATCAATCAATACACTCAGATATGTAACAATATTTTATATATACTGTATATATACAGTTGTGCTCATAAGTTTACATACCCTGTCAGAATTTATGATTTCTTGGCCATTTTTCAGAGAATATGCATGATAACACAAAACAATTTCTTGCACTCATGGTTAGTGTTTGGCTGAAGCCATTTATTATCAACTGTGTTTAGTCTTTTTAAATCATAATGACAACAGAAACTACCCAAATGACCCTGATCAAAAGTTTACACACCCTGGTGATTTTGGCCTGATAACATGCACAAAGGGGGTTTGAATGGCTATTAAAGGTAACCATCCTCGCCTGATATCTGTTTGCTTGTAATTAGTGTGTGTGTGTATAAAGGGTCAATGAGTTTCTGGACTCCTGACAGACCCTTGCATCTTTCATCCAGTGTTGCACTGACTTTTCTGGATTCTGAGTCATAGGGAAAGCAAACGAATTGTCAAAGGATCTGTGGGAAAAGGAAGTTGAACTGTATAAAAGAGGAAAGGGATATAAAAAGATATCCAAGGAAATGAGAATGCCAATCAGCAGTTTTCAAACTCTAATCAAGAAGTGGAAAATGAAGGGTTCTGTTGAAACCAAACCACGGTCAGGTAGATCACCTAAAATTTCAGCCACAACTGCCAGGAAAATTGTTCGGGATGCAAAGAGAAACCCACAAATAACTTCATGACTCTCTGAAAACATGTGGTGTGGCTGTTTCAAGATGCACAATAAGGAGGCACTTAAGGAAAGATGAGCTGCATGGTTGAGTCGCCAGAAGAAAGCCATTACTACGCAAATGCCACAAAGTATCCCGCTTACAATACGCCTAACAGCACAGAGACAAGACTCAAACCCTCTGGCACAAAGTCATTTGGAGTGATGAGACCAAAATTTAGCTTTTTGCCCACAACCATAAACCCTAACTTTCGAGACGAGTCAACATGGCCTTTGAAACACAGAGGTGGATCGCTGATGTTTTGGGGATGTGTAAGCTACAAAGGCACAGGAAATTTGGTCAGAATTAATGGCAAGATGAATGCAGTATGTTATCAAAAAATACTGGAGGAACATTTGCATTCATCTGCCAGGAAGCTGTGCACGGGACGTACTTGGACATTCCAACATGACAATGATCCAAGCCAAGTCGACCTGTCATTGGCTACAGCAGAATAAAGTGAAGGTTCTGGAGTGGCCATCTCAGTCTCCTGACCTCAATATCATTAAGCCACTCTGGGGAGATCTCAGATGTGCAGTTCATGCAAGACAGCCCAAGAATTTCCAGGAACTGGAGGCTTTTTGCCAAGAGGAATGGGCAGCTTTACCATCTGAGGAGATAAAGAGCTTCATCCACAAATACCACAATAGACTTCAAGCTGTCATTGATGTTAAAGGGGGCAATACACGGTATTAAGAACTGGGGTATGTAAACTTTTGATCAGGGTCATTTGGGTAGTTTCTGTTGTCATTATGATTTAAAAAGAGTAAACACAGTTGATGTATAATAAATGGCTTCAGCCAAACACAAATTATGAGTAAAAGAAATGTTTTTGTGTTATTCATATTCTCTGAAAAATGGCCAAGAAATCATATATATATATATACCGTATTTTTCCGTGTATAAGACGCCCCCATGTATAAGACGCCCCCCACTTTTCCAACCCAAAATTAAGAAATCAATAATAAAACAGAGGAAACTTAAGGAGTTGTTCTTCCTGTTTTCTCCACTGCCTGATCATACTCTCAGTGGGAAGAGGTCCAAACTGTCTCTCTGCAGCTCTATTCCCATGCTCTTTTGCATAGGAGATTACATTGAGTTTAAATTTAGCAGAGTAAGACAATCGCTTACCAGTATTCATTTTTTTATTTTCTGACATCTGGGCTCCGGTCACTGACGCATCTGCACACTCTCCTCTGGCATCTGCACACTTCCAATCCATTCACCTCCTCCTCCAATCACGGCATCAGCACCTCCCCTCCAATCACGGCATCAGCACCTCCTCCTCCAATCACAGCTTTGGCTGACGTCAGTAACAAGGCGGAAGCCTCTTTGACAGACTACGCACCCGCGCGGCTCTCCCTTCACTCCTCACTGACTGACTGCTCACTCACTCCTCACTGCTGACCGTGTATAAGACGCCCCTCGATCTACAGTACTGCAATTTTAGCAAAAAATAGCGTCTTATACACGGAAAAATACGGTATATATATATATATATATATATATATATATATATATACACACACACACACACACACATGTGTATGCCCGCCCAAGCGTATGACTTTCTTAACTTCGCTGCTATGTGCTCTAGCCTCAGATCTAGCAACGCCTCTGGCATAGAGTATAGTTGGGTGTAGTTAGGACTTTAAGCTGCTTATCTTTTACATCAATTGGACATAAATTGAATTTTTAATTGATTAAATTAGTGTTTTAAAAATATTTTTAAAAAGTAATAGGTTTATTTAAGAAAGCTATATTTACTTTTTGTTTATTATTTCAGATGCTGGAGTTCATTGATCAGTGCTCTGCACATATGCATGTTTTGATCCATGGCTTTAATTGCAAAGCCAAAAATATTGTTTCATCACAAGAACTTATAAATAGTTCATCTCTAATTGAACTTCTTTCACCAAGGTGCGCATTTTAATATCTGACTTTTTAAGAAGTATTTTCTTTTATATTAATTGTTTGTATAGAATTTTGGAGTCTGTATTATTTTATACATAACCTTTTTTAAAGGGATAGTTCACCTTTACCAAAAATTGCCTATGCAAATTAGGGGCATCTGTAAATAAAAACAAACTGCAACTTTGACTGAAGTTGAATAATGCCTTTACTATATGTGTAGGCCATTTATGTACTTCATGAAGCCTGACTGGAAAAATTTCAAGATGTTGCTAAGGACATTGCTAAGGGAGACCCAGCTGTTGCAGTTCCCCTTCAGCATCACAGGAGCAAGATCCTTCAAACCTCCTTACATGTACTTTCTCTCCCCTGATGTAGTAGCTCTGAGCTCAGTGTTTGAGAGTTCACTCCTATGTTGGTGAACTGTAACAGCTAGGCCTCTATTAGCAACATCCTGGGAGTTTTCCAGTAAGGCTTCATGAGATATACAGTATCCTACAAAAGTGAGTACACCCCTCACATTTTTGTAAATATTTTATTATATCTTTTCATGTGACAACACTGAAGAAATGACTCTTTGCTATAATGCAAAGTAGTGAGTGTACAGCTTGTATAACAGTGTAAATTTGCTGTCCCCTCAAAATAAGTCAACAAACAGCCATTAATGTCTAAACCACTGGCAACAAAAGTGAGTACACCCTGTGACGTTATGCGAGGCACCACAATAGACGGGCGATACTTGTCGCCTCGCATGCGATCATTTTAAGGCGACTAGCGGGAATACCACCCGATTTTTGCTGGCCACCGTGGCAGAACTGGTTCCAGCCCGGACTTTCTGGTCCACTCAAGCCATTCTCCACCTGCATTTAATGACCAGGAAGAGATCTCACGGGATCGCGATCCTAGATCTCAGAGGGAGAAAGCTGAGAGAGCTCTGTGTGCTTATTTGGACTCTAAAAACAAGGCTTGCAATGCGCTTAGGTTTTTTGGGGGGGAACAGCCCTACACTGTATAGAGAGGAATCTCTTTGTTTAGTGTAGTGCCAGATGTGGAGGTTTTGTTTTCTGTTTGTTTATGTTTTGATGTTATAAACCTGTAAAAATAAACCTGGCAAGCCGCCAGACTTTAAATAAACTGAAATCCATGCTGAATCTTTTCCCCTGAAAAGTGATCCCTACAAGCTAATCTCCCACGTGTTGTGGAGTTCAGCGTGGCAACTTTCAAAGTTGGAGGAAATGTTTAACGCCCTGCTGCAATACAATGCAGCTCAACAGGAAACCAACCGACAAGTCGCAGAAGCCGGTGCAGCACAACAGGCGGCTCTACAAGAGACTATTGTAGCTCGGCGAGAGGTAGTGGAGGCGCTGCTGGAGTTAAAAAAGGGGCCCGCACCTACTGTGACAGTGGAACCAAAGTTGGTATGCACCTTATTCCACATGCAGAAGATGACACCTGCAGATGATGTGGCGGCGTACCTCACGACCTTTGAAAGAGTTTATCTTCGTAAAGGATGGCCAAAAGAACAGTGGGCGGGACTGCTAGCACTATTCTTGACCGGTGAACCCCAAAAAGCCTATTTCGATCTGGAAGCAGATAAGGCCCAGGACTATGAGGCTCTAAAGGCAGAGATACTCGCACGCCTGAGGGTCACCATGGCAGTCCGGGCCCAACGTGTGCTTCAGTGGACCTATTGCACCGACAAGCCACCCCGTTCGCAGATGTTCAACTTAGTTCACCTTACCAGGAAATGGCTACAGCCAGAGACTTTGCCAGGTCCCCAGATTGTGGAGCGCGTTGTGATGGACCGCTATCTGTGGGCGCTCCCTGTTGCTTTGAGGAAATGGGTCAGCCACGGGGACTCCAAAACTGCAAGCCAACTGGTGGACCTCGTCGAGAGATACACGGCTGCTGAGGACTTGTTGCGCCCCACTCTAATGTCTCTAGAGGTGAAAGATCACCCGGCGGACCCGGTAAGACTGTTCCAGGGTTCAGGGGCGAAGTTAAATTTGATAAAACTGATACGGTTAGAGACTGGAGGCTCTAGACCTGGAGACTGGCCAAAGAAGCCAGGGAGGTCTTGGAGACCCTTGAGAGGACTGAGTATAGAACACATACAGTGCTACCAATGCCATGCGTTGGGACATATTGCTGCCAATTGTCCCTTGAATGATGAACCCATGCGATGTGATAATGCTTATATGAAAAGACGCATTTCTCTGTTTTCTCTTTCGTTCGTCGACAGGCACAGCGATTCTTAGGACTAAGTGGGTTATACTGCCCTCTTCAGGAGTTTACTAGGCAGAACAGGCAGTTCTAACAGCAAAAAGAACAGTAACAGGCACAGCCCCTCCCAGGGGGCAGTCCCCACTGGCAGATAACCCCACGCCCAGCTGCTGCTAGCTACGTTTTTTCTGCCTAGTGCAAGGAGTTAGACCTAGGCTCCCTGTTGGGATCTGTGGTACCTCTCTGGGCCACTTTCGGCTGTCCTGGGACAGCCTCACAAATGAAGACTACAATCAAGCAGTCATGCTGGTCGACAGGCTGGTTCTTGGATCCAGGTAGTCTCCCCAGCCGGCCATCATGTGTTAGACCGGATGCTTAGCGCTGGGTCGACCGCGTCAAGCCCCGACTGGACGGGGTGGCCCTGCGGGTTAAACGCCCCGCCATCGCACGCAGTGCGTCCAGGGCCGACAGCTCCCTTCGGCCTAGCCGGGAGCGTGTAAGCTGTCTCGGGTAGGATCCCCTGCACCGCCCGACTAGATGGGGTAAGTACGCCCCCGCTCCCCTTTGGGGGCTCAGGGGGGAGCTGGTGGGTCCCCCCTCCAGGGTGTAGCGTAGTGGGTGGTCTTCCCCCCTCCTCCTCACTCGTGCCCCCTACCCCTCCCCCACCCCTCCGGTACCCCGCTGTCGCACCCCTCTTCCCCTCCCCGGGGCTTCCAGGGTGTGATTTGGGTAATGGGCCCCCTCCCCTCACTTGCCTCGTGCTCGGCGATCGGTTAGTCAGCGGCCATTTTGCCGGCGTCCGGCTGCCATTTTCTTGTAGCCGGCCGCATTTAAAAGCATTGGGATCGGTCGGCGGCCATTTTGGTGTAGCCATGGCCCTTTTACATGGGGTTTCGGCCTCTAGTGTGCATGGGCAGCCATTTTCCATTGGTTTCTACACGTGGAAGGCCTGTGTGTTGCTGAGGAGCAGTCCTGGCCGTTTCTGGCGCCGATTTTTTTCCCCCCCAGCTCGGCGCGGATCTCACTGGAGTGGCTCTGAGCACAGCGGCAGTGTGGGCAGCAGGAGCGTGGTGAGGGCAGCGGCAGACAGCAGCAGCAGGCAGCTCCTCTCCGGGTCGGGTGGTGAGTCCCCCCCTGGGGTGCCCCTGTGACAAACCTTGCGCAGCTGTGAGGTGGGGGGTGCAGTGGTCTCCTGGCAATAGGCCTCATTCTCTTGGCACTGCCAGGGTGGGTGACAGAATGGCAGCCGATGCGGGTGCTTCCCCACCGGACCTCTCGGTGCCTGTAGCCAGCACTTCAGGGGCCCCGTCCCTTGTAGACGCCATGTCCACGGTCCTGGATAGAGTCACTGTTTAACCGCAGGGACGCCAAAAGCGTGGCGGGGACCCCCCTTGAACTGTTGAACGGCGAGATCCCAGACGCTCCTGATAGCGGGGATGAGTTTGAGGCATACACTGCTGTGGGACCGTCACGGTTCTCTTACTCCGGATAACGGTCCTCTGGTGACGTGGGGGGTGGAGTGTCGACGCGTTCCAAACAGTGTCCCCGTGGGGTCCCCCCCTGAGTGGTGGGCTGGGCCTCTCCTCGACGGACGACGACGACAGACGGCGACGGGAGTGGTGCGAGGACGACGGGTGTGACGGCGACACGAGTCTCGGTGAGGTCACTCTAGGCGCGGCTCGACCCCCCCTTTTTTTAGCCGCGGTCTTTGCCGGTCCTGACGAGGAGTCGTT
>BLSH010016179.1:3115091-3146799 GCA_018402905.1 Glandirana rugosa | reverse complement strand
AAAAAGTGGCCTGTCTTGTTGGGTGGTAGATCTTGCCATCTCAGTCTTAAGCAAACCTCTCACTGTATTAATTAAAGATATTCCTTCATTTAAAGATTCTGCACAGACATTTGAGACCATCTTAAAGGCTCTCTTTCCACTTGCTGGCCCAACTCTTCAACCAGCTATTGCTGCAATTTATTACTGTCAAACTACAGCTAAGTGGACTAGGGTTAAAAAACAACCAACACTTACCCGTATTCCTGTATTCCAAGAGCAATTATAGCAATCACATTCTGCCCTGCTCTTTTGTGTGGATGCCCTAGACAAGTAATGGCACAAATTTCCAGAATAGCTCTAATTTTCATTCACATGGGCTGAATCTTGCAGCTCAAAGCCTGGTAAAAGGCTCATCACACGTATGTCCTTTGAAGGAAGATGTTTCCTTTGTAAGGCACTTGACAAATTCATCAAAGATGTCACAGGAGGAGAAGTTATTCTTCCACTTCAGTAAATTTCAAACCCACCTTCCTCAGGAGCCTCTATCTCCTCAAAATGCCAAGCACTGCAGTGCTATACCCAGGCTTCAACTTCAAAACGCAAGTTCAGCCCTTCCTTTTGGCTTAAGACTTGGGTCACAAAGCCCACCAAGTCTTCCGCAAAGCCCTCTTCCCAGTGAAGGGGCTCCCTACTTTTAAGAATGAAGGCATGTCTGTTACTGTTTTCTTCCCTGTGGTCACATACATTTCAGACTTGTGGGTTCAGTTGGTTTCAAAGGGGTACAAAAAAGTTAAACATTCTTCCCCCTTGCCACTTACCACTCAAATTATCCAAAATCTGCCAAAGAACAGTTTGTTTTGCTGAATGCCTTGAACCATCTTTTGGCCCCTCAGTAGTTGTGTTTGTATCTTTACAGGACAAGTTCAAAAGATTCTGTTCAAACCTGTTCACGGTACCAAAACCAGAAGGGGGTATTTGTCTGATCCTGGACCTAAATTCCTCATCAAATACCTACAAATTCCAAACTGACATGGAATCTGCAAGATTAGTTATTGCCTTTCAGAGTCAAGGGGAATACTTTGCAATCATCTACACATAGTATTCCTATCTACGGTACATATTCCCATTTATCCACTGCATCAGCACTACCTATGCTTTGTGGTAGGAGATAATCATTTCCAGTTTGTCCCTCTGCCATTTGGCCCATCCTTTGTTTCCAGAATACTCACAAATGTCCTTGCACCAGTTCACAGTTTATCTAGACAACCTTCCGAATGACTCTACCTTTCAGCTATCTTCAAACATTTACAGGACAATTCAGATGCTTCGGGCTTTCATTTGCGTGATCAACTTCCAAAAATCCACTCTCTGACATTTTCCACACCTGAAATACTTGGGTCTGATCCTAGACACATCCTAACCAAAAGTCTTCCTTCCAGCTTTCTCATGGATCTAATGCTCAGGACTTGAGGTCAGAGATGTCCCTCTGTGAGACTCTCTGTAAGAGTCTGGGTCTCATGGTAATCTTCTTGAGGCTGTTCTATTTGCCCATTTTCATTTGAGATGTCTCCAACACAACTTCTTGTTGGCATGGAGCAAACATGCTCCTTCTTTTGACCTGCCCAGGCTCATGTTCAGCCAAGCAAGGAATTCTCTAGCTTGGTGGATCAGTCCAGCCTTAACAGTGGGGGAATCTTCCCTTCTATATTACTGGAAAGTAATAACAACAGATGCCAGCCTTTCAGGCTGAGAAGAATGGTTCCAGTCATTGACAGTTCAAGGAACATGGTCATTGGCAGAAGCCAAGCTCCCCATCAAAATCCTGGAGCTCAGAGCAATAAAGATGCTTCTGCAACACTGGACGTCCTTTCTGCCAGGACACCCAATCAGGGTGCAATCAGACAACATCACAGCTGTGCCCTACATTAACCACCAAGGGGGCACCAGGAGTCATGCAGCCTTAAAGGAAGTAAGACCAGGCTTGTTGTTTCAGGGCCCTCTAGTCCACCCTGCTTTTCAGTCACTGGCTTTATTGGCATGACTATTTAAACCCATGCCTTGAGTCTGTTATTCCTACTTTACTAAATACAAGAAAAGCCACTTCCAGAAATGTTTACTATTTTACCTGAATATCCTTTGCCTGGTGTGAGTACAGGCATTTTAACCCCAGAGATTATTTTGTATCTCGCAACCTTGCCTATTACCTTTGACCAAAGCTTGGCTTTAAGCTTTCTAACAGTAGAAGTTTTGGCCTCACCCATTCTTTTTCAGAAACCTCTGGCCTCACTTCCCCTTGTCAAAGCCTTTATTCAAGTTTTATCTTGGTTGTGGCCTCCCTTACAGCATCCATGAACTTTCTGCACAAGCTTGTTCTCTTTCTCCTGCAGAAACTACCATTTGAATCCATAAAGGAAGTCCCCTTAAATGATCTCCACTGCATGAGTTGCTGTCACATCTTAGTTGCTGTCAGTATTGGTCGCTGCTCCTAATCAGCATAAGGAAATTGCTCTTAAAGAGGAATTAAACCCTGATGGTTTTACTTCCTCTTTATTACCCTGCAAAATAAAAGCATAATAGGTTAGTATGCATCCCTTACCTGCAATCGACGCCCGCGCTGTCCCTGCAGTAGGAAGTGTCCATCTTCACCCCTCTTCCTTCCGGGGGCCGCAGACTTCAGCGCTGGGACTGGCCGGAGTCGCGTGACGTCACTCCTGTGCATGCAGACGGGAGCCGCCAATCCATCACAGTGAAGAAACGGCACGGCGGCCCGTTTCTTCACTGTGCATGTGCCGATGACGTTGACACATGCGAGTACAGTGTATATCTCCTAAACCGTGCAGGTTTAGGAGATATGCAGGGTACTTACAGGTTTGCTTTATTATAGGCTTACCTGTAGTTTAAAGTGGTTGTAAAGAGTTTACAACCACTTTAAAGTGTTACTAAACCCATAACAGTAAAATCAGTCTGTATATGCAGTAAAGCATGCTTGTTGTACTCACTGTGGAACTTAAGGGGTTAATCCTCTGTATTGTGTAAAAAGGCTTTTTGATCCTGTCTCCTCTGATCCTCACCTTCTTTCAGTGTCCCCAATTCCTCTTCAGATAGTACAGAGGGTAGGAAACAAGCTGCACATGCTCAATTTGGTGTGTATTGCTAGAGGGTTTTTTGTTCTTGGGAGAGTGCAGGTGATTCGCACAGGACCAATCAGTACTATCCAGACAGAGGGTCAGGGGTCCTGCATCCTCATAGGACAGCTAGATCAGTATGAAAACTCCTCCTACAAGCTTTAACCAGACACTGATAGAAGTCACAAGACTGCTCTAACTGCTTATGAGGAAAGGTATTTAGCAGTTTATATTTACTAAAACTATTGCATTTCCATGTTCTGTTTCCTGTGGGAGAACAGATTTAGTGAATGCAGGCTCCTGTGTTTAGTAACAATTTAACCACTTGCCGACCGTGTGCCGCCTTTTTACTGCAGCAGTGTGGTTCTGTTCCATGAATCGTTGTAAATAGGCAGTGATTCGTGGACGCGCAGCTAGGGGGCGAGAGCGCGCCGCCGCCAGCGTGCTCTCGTGCCTGTCACACTCTGCAGGCATGTGCCCACAGCTCGGGCATACCCGATGTCCGCCGGCGAGCCACGATGAGCTGTCAGAGTGAAAGAACGGGGAACCGCTGATGTAAACACGGTGGTTCCCCGCTCTGTCAGTGGAGACATAAGAGATCTACTGATCGCTGTCACTGGGATCAGTTAGATCTCTTATGCCCAAAGTAGCCTAGCCCCCTCACAGTTAGAACATGCCTAGGGAACACAGTTAACCCCTTCCCTGCCCCCAGCAGGTTAACCCCTTCACTGCCAATGACATTTATACTGTAATCAGAGCATTTTTACAGCACTGATCGCTGTATAAATGCCAAAAGTCCCAAAAAAGTGTCAAAATGGTCCAACATGTCCACCACAATATCGCAGTACCGCTAAAAATCACAGATCAACGCCATTACTAGTAAAAAATAAAAAAAATAAAAACCCCAAAAATTAATTCTCATTTTCCATAAACGCTGCAACTTTTGCGCAAACCAATCAATAAACGCCGATTACGATTTTTTTTTTTTTACCAAAAAATATGAGGAAGAATATAAATCGGCCAAAACCGATGAATAAATTTGTTTTTTCGTATTTTCTTTTTTGGATTTGTGTTTTAGCAAAAAGTAAGAAAGTCGCTCTCTTTGTTTATAGCGGCGATCAGAAATGACGCAGCAGTGACCAAATACCACCAATAGAAAGCTCTGTTTGAGGGGAAAAAAAGGACACAAATTCCGTTTGGGTACAACGTCGCACGACCACGCAATTGTCAGTTAAAACGACGCAGTGCCAAATCACAAAAAGTGCTCTGGTCCTACAGTGGGAAATCCTTCCGAGGCTGAAGTGGTTAAAGCGGAGTTCCACCCAAAAGTGGAACTTACGCTTTAAAGGAAGGTTACCTCCCGACATTCCACAATTGGCATGTCTTTTTTTGGGGGGGGGACCAGGGACCCTGTTTTCACAGGGTCCCAGGTCCACTTCCTCCTCTGGGGCCACGGCTCCAGGAAGGAAGTCCGCCTTCCCCCCTCCCTCTCAGCGAACTTCTGGGACACATCGCAGGTCCCAGAAGATACGCCGGCCAGTCGCAAGGCGCAGCACGACTCGTGCAGTGCGCACCCGGCTTTGAAATCAAAGCCGTGTGCCCACAGTTATGATGACGATGCCGCCAAGGTGAGGGGGCAATGAGCAAGCCCTCAGGCGATCGCATCGCTGGAGCGAGGGACAGGTGAGTGTCCGATTGTTAAAAGTCAGCTGCTACACTTTTTGTAGCTGCTGACTTTTACATGGGTGGAACTCTGCTTTAACTGTCTAGACATAATTAAAGCCTTCCGATTGTACCTCAAAGCAACAGCCTCTATCAGTACCCTCCGGACTTCACAAGGGACATCTAGCACTAGGTCTCTATTACCCAGCTTTGTTATTCTGCCACATGGTCCTCTTTTCAAACATTTTAAAAGTTTTACTAGGTGAGCGTTCATTTTTCTGTGGATGCAGCTTTAGGCTGCAGGGTTCTTGTTGCTGCACTCTGAAGTTGGGTCCTTTAACCCTTGTTATTGAAAAAGGCATAGGAGGAGGTTAACGTAGTATTAAACCCTCATATAAACACCCTTAAAATTCCCCAGTGAGAATTTTGGTCCAGTAACCAGCCCTTCCATTCATTTTTATGTTAAGTGCTGTTATCTTTTTGTTAATGAAGCAGCAGGGGAATGAATTTAATGAAAAGTAAAGTTATCCTGTAATGTTTAGTTGGACTTCCTAGTATACGTATGCAAATGTAAACTCCTTCAAATGGATTACTATGACAATCAAAAACTTTATTTTTACTGTATTTCAAAGAAACTAACTCATAGTTTGTGTATTTTATTTTTAGAAAAGTTGATAAATCTCTCCCAAAAGACATTTCAGTTAAGAGAATGGGTAACTTTGGATACGGAGAGGTAAGGCCTGAAATGAATGTACCACTAAGGAGTTAAATGTGTGTATGAACATCGTAAGCTTGTTCAGAAAATATATGTGTGCATACTATTATTTACATTTTTCTAATTGGAAATAATAATTGTTTAATTTCAGCTTTTCTTACTAGACAGACAGGTTGGCTTTATAGCAACAATTCCTTTAATTGAAGATAAAAGTGTTGTACAGGATGACTGCAAGCCTGCTTTCTGCTTTGCTGCTGGCCCGTATATGACAATGACAAAGTAAGATGTAAACACTGGACTACATTGCCTAACTGAACTCTTTCTGCCTTGCTAAGAATTTGAAACTGCTGTCTATACTTGCTTGTTTGTTTATTTTTTGAAAGTGACACTTATTTTGTATTACGCTGCCTTGAACAAGGTGAAACATTTTAACCTTATCCTGTTGCCCCCTCCTGCATTGCACTCTGTCCAGGCCAGTTATAAACCCCCACTCTGCCCATGAGCCTGGTTTCATCAGATCCTAATTGAACAATTGTCAATCCCAGTATAAATATAGCTCAATCTCTGGGACGGCTGGCGAGGGCTTGGGCTGGCCACTCCTTGCGCAAAGTGTCATTCCGGCGCCAAGTGTTTTGGCACTTGTACACAGGCACACCTCTAACAAGACCACCTTGTCATCACCACCATCTTCTCATCAGGCCTTCTCTGCACTACTCTTTCATGTAACTGCACAGACCCTACCTGCAACACAAAAAAATCGCTCTAGCTGTCTGTGATTTCCCACCTGCCTCTCCATAACCTGGTAACTGCACAGACTCCACTCTTCTATTAAACACTGGAATACATTACCTAACTTAACTCTTTCTGCCTTGCTAAGAATTTGAAACTGCTGTCTATACTTGCTTGTTTGTTTATTTTTTGAAAGTGACACCTTGTATTACGCTGCCTTGAACAAGATCAAACATTTTCACCATATCCTGTTGCCCCCTCTTGCATTGCACTCTATCCAGGCCAGTTGTAAACCCCCCACCCTGCCCATGAGCCTGGTTTTATCAGCTCCTAATTGAATAATTGTCAATCCCCCCCCCCCCCACGACCCCAGTATAAATGTAGTTCAATCTCTGGGATGGTTTGCGAGGCTTGGGCTGGCCACACCGGCGACAAGTTTTTTGGCACTTGTACACGGGCACTTTGACCAAGGCACTTCAACAAAAAGTAAGTATAGACATTAGTGTTCCACACCAATTTGCCAGGAAGTTCCCCTTCATATTCTAACTTTTTTCAGCCTTCCTTCTATTCCCCTCTCTCCACCCTCCAACATGCTACCACTAACCTTCTTTGCTATAACGTCCTCCTCAAACTCTCATTTCTTTATCCCCCTCTCCCGCCCGCAACCTGTACATATCTCCCTCACTTTTGCCCACTCAATATTGCTGCACTTATCACCTCCTGCTCATTCTAGGCCCACGCAGTGTCACCACTTCCACTCCACTACATCGTCTGCCCTCCTATAAATCCCACTCCCACCTTACCACCCTCCTCCAACAGTAGTCATAACCCCCAATTTCTCATCCCAATTCCCAAGTCAGCTCCCCTCTTACGTGTGCCCTCTGGAATGCTTGCTCAGCCTTCAACAAACTAGCCTTTGTCAATGACCTTTTCCTCTCCAACTCCTTTAATCTATTTGCTATCACTGAAAATTGGCTCCAGGAATTCGACACTACCTCTCCAGCTGCCCTCTCCCACAGTGGCCTCCTCTAGACTCAGTCGCCCAGACTCAGTGAACGGAAAGGAGGCAGCGTCGGACTTCTCTCCCCACAATGCACCTTCCAAGTTCTTCCCTCACCTCTCTCTCTCTTTCCCCCTGCTCTTACAAAGTGCACTGCATTCGTCTTTTCTCTCCAGTTGCACTGAGGGTCGCAGCCATTTATCGGCCTCCTGGACCAATGTCACGCTTTATGGCTACCCTATTTTCTATCCTCTGATATGCCTGCCATCATCCTAGGTGAATTTAACATTACAATCAATATTAATATCGCAACCACTACTCAACTTAGCCTCCTCTTTTAACCTAATGCAATGGACAGAAGCCACCACTCACTCCAACGGCAACACTCTTGACATTGTATTCTCCCATTGCTGCACCCCCTTCAACCTCTCTAACACCCCCTTTCCTCTCTCTGTCACAACCGTATGTTTCACACTTTCTCTGTCTCCTACCTCCCATGCTGCAAACCCCTACCCGCAGAATCCTTCGCCACCTCAACCCTTTCCTCCCTCATTCTGCTACTGATGGCCTCTATGAAAAAAATTGCACCTCTGTCCTGCCCAGACCAAACCACTTCCATCTACAACAACACGCTGTCATCCTCCCTTGATGTACTTGCTCCCCTTTCTACACACAGAACTAGGCCTCATCTGCCACAACTCTGGCAAACAGACGACACCAGAAGCCTCAAGAGACGCAGCTGTGCTCTTGAGCGAGCGTGGCGTAAATCTAAATCCCTGCAAGACTTTACCCTCTACAAATCTTCCCTTCTCAAATACACCCCCTGCCTCCACACTGCTAAACAAACGTACTACAACACTCTCATCAAAACCCTCTCTTCCAAAATGCGTCAACTCTTTTCTACCCTTAATTCCTTACTTCACCCCTCAATCCCCCCACCTACCAACTTGCTTACCGCTCATGTAGCTGCCAACCATTTCAAAAGCAAAATCGACACAATTCGCATGGAGATATCCAACATCCAACTTCCTCCCCTATACAACACATCAGATCCAACACTGCACTCAATACTCTCCTCCTTCTGCGCTGTTACCACCAAGGTAGTTAATAAACTCCTCTCCATGGCCCACCTCACCACCTGTCCCCTGGACCCTGTCCCCTCACAATTACTGCGACCGCCTTCCCGCTCTATCCTAAATTCCCTATCCCACATCTCCAACCTCTCCCTCTCCTCCGGCACCTTTCCCTCCCCACTCAAACATGCACTGGTTACCCCATACTTAAAAAAACCCTCACTTGACCCCACCTGTTTGAATAACTTAAGACTCAACGTCTTGTCTACGAGCGAATAAGTTGCTACCTCACTGACCACAACCTTCTCGACCCCCTGCAGTCCGGCTTCCGTCCATAACATTCTACTGAAACTGCCCTACTAAAACTCACCAACGACCTACTAACTGCTAAAACCAATGGCCAGTACTCCATACTCATATTCCTTACCACTCTATCCTCCTCAGCAAACTCCACTCCTTTGGCCTCCGTGATTCTGCTTTATCCTGGTCCTCCTCCTACCTATCTCAGTGCACTTACAACTCCATCTCCTCCGCTCCTCTTCCTATTTCTGTTGGGGGTATCCCAAGGCTCTGTCCTTGGGCCCCTTCTATTCTCTCTCTATACCTCTTCCCTGAGCCAGTTGATAACCTCCCATGGCTTCCAATATCATCTCTACGCCTACGACACCCAGATCTATCTCTCTACTCCTCAACTCACCCTCTCAATCTCCTCACGAATCACAAACTTACTGAATGACATATCAGTATGGATGTCACACCACTTTCTCAAACTCAGTCTTTCTAAAACAGAGCTTGCTATATTTCCTCCTTCCCGGTCCCCCCCTCAGTGACTTTACTATTAAGATCAACGGCACAACCATTGGTCCTTCCACAAATGCCAGGGTGCTGGATGTAATCCTTGATTCTAACCTCTTATTCAGCCCCCACATCCAATCATTGGCTAAATCTTGCCTCCTTAACCACCGCAACATCTCCAGAATTTGACCCTTCCTGACTAACGACACCACAAAACAACTTATTCACTCCTTGGTTATTTCACACCTTGACTACTGCAACTCTACTTAATGGCCTACCTTTACACAGGTTATCCCTCCTTCAGTCTATTAGGAATGCTGCTGCTAGACTTATACACCTCACTAACCCATCCGTGACTGCTGTCCCTCTCTGCCAATCCCTTCACTGGCTTCCCTTACTCCACCGTGTAAAATTTAAAGTACTAACCACAACATACAAGGCCATCTACAAGATCGCCCCCAGCTACATCACCAACCTCATCTGCAGATATCACCCAAATCGTCCCCTCCACTTCTCCCAGGACCTCCTGCTCTCTAGCTCCCTTATTACCTCCTCCCATGCTCGCCTTCAGGACTTCTCCAGAGCCTTTCCCATCCTCTGGAACTCCCTGCCCCGGTATGTTTGATCAGCCCCTACACTGTCCACCTTTAGGAGATCCCTGAAAACTAATTTATTCAGGGAAACCTAAATGTACCTGATCCACCCCCATCAACCCATCCCTACCAGCTATTACCTTTTGTACCACCATCTCCCTCCCTTTAGAATATAAGCTCTACGAGCAGGGCCCTCCTGTCCCTTCTGTATTGTAATTGTGCTGTTCCCCCTCTACATTGTAAAGCGTTCCGTAAACTGTTGGCACTATATAAATTGTGTATAATAATAATAGTAATAATAATGTTAATTTATATATTTGGAATAGCTGAAGAGACATTACAAACAGCAATGATTGCGCAAAGGAGGTCAATTTCTTTTAGACCTAATGGAAAATGGGCTCTTTTAAAAAAAAAAAAAAATCTGTTCATTGTTTTGTCACATACAAAAATACACATACACTTGTACACATATACGCAGACAGTTACAAACACTTAGAGACTTGTGGCACCTAAACAAAACGTGCCATTAGTGCCAGTTAAGGCCTAAAAAGAACAACCCTATGCAGCTGAAATAGCTGCCTACTACACCCATTCACCAGTTCCCCCCCATTAGCAGAATCATTAGTAAAGGTATAACATTAAGGTCCCCCGAACCAGAACACCTCTTGTCAGCGTCCATAACATGGCATAGTGCCAACTGGAATATTCACAAGATCATAGGTAAGTTTGTAAACCCTTACCAACACATACGAATGGCTGTTTTCAAGTCCGATGTTCATGTTTTCATTTAGTAAGATGCTACCTGTTTATCCCGCCATAGAGTTTGTTGATATCCATGCGTGCCATACTTTGTTGAATTTTTTAACATAGCCCCTAGAAAGATAGGTCACCTTGTAAAATGGTATTATTGCATTGATTAACCCTTTCCAGAATGACAGTGTGGGAGCAGCCATCTTCTTCCAATGCAGAAGAATTGCCTTTTTGGCGTAAAAAAATAATATATGTAGCAGAGTTTTCAAGGCACTGGAATGAACCACCTCACCTATCAAACCCATTAAGCATACCCCCCACTGTCATTGGGATGGGAATCGAAAGGAGGAAAGAGACACAGACAGTCACCTCCTTCCAGAATATTTGTACTTGTGGACAGCTCCAAAATATGTGTTCTGCCCCCGCAGGGGAGTGTGTACATAGCCAACACTCCGTCGATACTGTGAGATACATTTTAACTAATCTAGCTGGTGTATAATAGACCCCGTTGATAAATTTGAGCTGGATCAGTCTATCTCTAGCAGAGACCAAATGTTGAAATGGCTGATCCCACATGTCATCCCAGTCCTCACCCCACAGGTCTGGAACCTCTGCGACCCAGTATTCCCTACACTTAGTCACTGCTTGTGGTGTTTTTTTAAAGAGAGATTTATAGTCTGCTGAGAGTGTCTTAGGTAGGTCTTGGGTTGAAAGTAGAGGAGTTTCTAGATTAGAAGCCAGTGCCTCGACCCTCGAGGAGCTAAATTGGGTTAGAAATGCGTGATGGAGCTGGAGGAAACAAAAAAAGGAATTATTGGTTGTGCCTGGCTTTTAGTTGGTCGAACGTCACAAGGTCTCCTTCCCTGGTTATGTCTTCCAGTTTTTTGACCCCTTTTACTGACCACAGTTCTGGGTTTGGATTGTGGAGGAAGTGGGGCAGTGCAGGATTCAGCCATATGGGCGCTGAATGAGAAACACCCTGATAGCTACGGCAAGCCAGCCTCAAGGCACTCTCCCATGCTTTAATTACCGTTTTCATGGAGGTTGTGAGAGGGATACTCGTTTTTGGTCCTCTGTGTATCGCAAAGCGCAAGCTCTCGTAAAATCCCAAGTGTGCAGCCTCCAATACAGTAGCCGCATACCCGTCATCAGACGTGAGCCAACGGTGCACAAACACCATTTGACCCACGATGAAGTGTTTTAATCCCTATTCTGGGAGGTTTAGGGGACCAAAGGAAGGAGCTGGTTAGGCTGTCAATTTTTTTTTAAGAAGTATTTGGGTATCCATGTGGGCGCGTGACGCAAGAAGTATAGGATTACGGGTAGTAGCTTCATTTTTCTACCAATTAAGGATAGAGGGATTTTCAACCAACTTTATGACGGTTAAATAACGTTATTAGGGGGAAGTTTAGTGACATATATAGTCTTTAACATCCGCCGAAATTTTGATACCAAAGTAAGTCAGGGAGGAGACCCACTTCAAAGGCAGGTTGGGGTCTGCTGCCTCCTAGCTCCTTCATCTAGTGGGAGTATGGAGGATTTACCCGGAGACCGGAAAAGGTGGCAAAGTTGTTGAGGACATTCAGGGACTTTCGTAAGGAAATCCCGGGTTCTCTAAGGAAGAGTATCAGGTTGTCGGCGTATACCGCTAAGCATTCCTTAATTCCACCCACCCGAATAGCTCCTGAGGGTTAAGATGTTCTGAGAGCAATTGCCACAGGCTCCATGACCAGGGCGAACAGGAAGGGTGATAGGGGGCATTCCTGTCTAGTGCCTCTTTGCACAGTAAAAAAAGGGGGAGATTTCCAGTCCAAGTCTTATGGCCACCTGAGGAGCACAATATAATAGAGCAATCCGTCCCCTGAAGTCAGGGCCAAACCCCATCTTTTCAAGGATTGCCAATCCACAGAGTCAAAGGCCTTTTCAATATCAATTGACACTATCACTCTCGGGGATGAACTCTCATTTGGGATTTGTAGGTGTGTGAAAACCCTATGGAGATTCCTGTCAGTAGATTTCCCAGGCATAAAACCTGTTTGAACAGTGTCCACTAACGTTGAAATAACCTTGGCTAGACGATAGGCCAAAATCTTTGTGAGTATTTTAAGATCCATGTTTAACAGTGCTATTGGACGATAGGAAGAACACTCCTCGGTCCTTGCCCGGCTTCAGAAGGAGGACTGCATATGCTTCTAACTTGGATTTTGGGAGGGTCTGATTTTTAAGGCAATACTCAAATAATGCTGCAACCTCTGCATATGTCTTGTAGAAATCTGCAGGGAACCCATCAGGCCCTGGGGCCTTACCGGGTGGGAATGCAAAGATAGCAGTCTCTATTTCCCGTATGGTGATTTTGGCTTCCAAGGTCTCCCTATCTTCAACTGAGAGCACAGGGATAGGTAAGCTGTCTAACAGGCGGTCCAGTTCCGCCATGTCATATGGCTGTATGGGTGTGTATAGAGAGGAGAAATATGTGGTGAAAACCCCTTTTATTTCGTTTGGGTCTGAAGCTAAGTCTCCCCCCATTTTTTTAATTGTAGGAACAATTGGTGGAGGTGTCTTATCTGCAACCAATAGTGCTAGCACTTTACCATTTTTGTCACCCTGGGAGAACAAGGATTCTGCTCTGTGTCTCACCTCTGTGTGGGCTAGGTTCATGTGGTGAAGCGAAAGGAGACGCTGAGCCTCAAGCAAGGAGGCAAGCGCCTCCTCCGATGGGGATTCAGCGTGTAGATCTGCACATTCCCTTTCTTTGATTTTTAAATTTGACATTTCCTCGTTATGGTCCTTCCGAACTGACTTAATTGTGACCACCGCCTTGAACACATCCCACACCACAGGAGGGGCAGTAGAGTCAATGTTTGAAGACCAATAAGACGTAATTGAATCTTTCAAATGAGATGTGACCTGTTCCTCTTGGAGCCAATCGCCACGGACCCTATCTAGTATCTGGTGGTAACGCCAGGGGACTATGGTCTGATAGACCTCCCGCCAGGTATTGTGAATCTTGCAGAATCGTTTGCATTGACGCATTGCCAAAGGTAAGGTCAATTCGGGCTGCGGATCCATGCGTTTTGGAGACGTGGGAATAGCCCCTAGTTTGTGGATGTTTCCAGCGCCACAGCTCAGTCAAGTTAGCAGCTGAGGCCCAGGAAATAAGATCAGAAGAGCTCCCCCTGTGCATGTTAGAGGAGTCTAAGGCAGTGTCTAATATAACATTATAATCCCCCATCCAAACCATAGGCAAATGAGCATGAGGTGCTAGTTTAACCAGTAAATCATAAAGTAATTGAGGTTGAAACGGTGGGGGCAGGTATACACATATTTCTAGCAAGGTGACATAACCGACAGTGAGGACCACAGCCATATATCTACCTGCCGGATCAGAGAACACCTGGTGGACTGTAGAGGGTAATTGTTTACTGATGAGGATAGACACCCCCCCTAGCAAAAGTAGAGTAGGTGGCATGGAGCGCTCTCTGCACCCATAGTCTACGTAGTGCCAAAACCCCATTACCATCCAGGTGTGTCTCCTGCAGGAGGATGATGTGCAGTTTTATGGGCTTAAGATAATTAAATATAGCCATTCTCTTGTATTTGTCATTCAGCCCTTGTACATTCCACAAGTATTTTAAGTGTGGTAGCCATATCTCAGTGTTAATAAAGTAATGGTAAGAAAGAAAATCAAATAATAAAGCAATGTGGCAGTTGGCACAGACAGTCCGATCAGTGGGTCCTGGTGGAAAACCTGTGGATTTAAGTACGTGGAGGAGCTAGTGGAATAACGCACCCTGCCATTATACCCGGAACTTAAACAGAAAAACAAAAACCCAGTCCAGTATGCGGCTTGTTCCCTAATCAAAACAAAGGAAACCCTTGTGGAATCCAACCGATGCTCGCGAAAGTTCGGCATGTTGCGTTGGTACTTCCGTGTCTGAGAGATGAGCTCCGCAGCCAGGAGAAAATTAAAATTTAGAAAGAAAAAAGCAATGTGCATTCACTTTAAAATTGAAGGTGTTATAACAGGACCCGCAAGTAACCATTACCCAAATGTCATATTGTAATTAGCTTCCAACAACCAGAGCTGAGGGTTGAACGAACAACTGGCCCCCATGGAGCCCCTGTGCAGCCTCATAATACAGGTATAATTTGGAAGGTGGCGGCATGGCTGTGTCACCAAAGAAATCCATATAGGGTAACTCAGAGATGAATAGAAGACCTTTAAGGATCTCTATCTAGCCAATCACAAGTTTCCTGCGGCGTGCCAAAGAATTTCACCAAGCACTGTGTTGCACTCTGAGCCTGCTGGGATACAGCATATTATATTGAATATTTTTGGCTCTCAGTCTCTTCTTGATATCATTAAAAGAACATCTGTGCCTTTGTGTCTCAGCTGAGAAATCAGGGAACAGCATGATCTTGGTGTTATCATATTTTATCTCTTGATGTTTCCGAGCTTCCGCTAAAATCATGTCCCTGTCCCTGTAATTCAGGAACCGGACTAAGAACGGCATGGGGAGGGCACCCGGGGGGTGATTACCTGTCGGTACCCGGTGGGCTTTCACCACTACGTACGTGGGGGGTAATTCACCCAGGGCCAGGGTTTGCTTGAAAAGTTGTTCTGCAAAGTCTGCTGTTTTGGTGCCCTCTGCTCCTTCAGGCAGCCCCACCACCGGCACATTGTTCCTTCTCTGTCTTCTGCGTCATCAGCTCTATGTTGGAAGTATCTTACCAGTTCCTGCAGCTCAGAGAGGTGAGAACCCTGGGAGTGTGTGGTGTTCTCTACTTCAGATATGTGGTCCTCTGTCATTGTAACTCTGCCCCTGGTCTTGTCCATGTCTTGTGGAATGAGAGCACACTCACTTGCAAGGTGATCTATATGCACCAGCAGCTCCGTTTTAAAGGCCACTAAGGCCTCCAGAATCGGCTTGGTGATTGCCTCTTCACTCTTCTGCGGTGCTTTGTAGGCCAGTTTTGGGGCGATATTAGTGCACAAAACGCCAAGAAAAGACAGATAGTCAGCAGGATTATGCAGAGCTCACCCGGGACACATCCTGCCTTGGTCACATCCGGCCACGCCCCCTGGAAAATGAACTCTTGTCAAAAAGATTTATAAAGCAACCTAATTTATCATGTTGTATAATTTATTAAAGGGAAAGAGAGTGCTGTTGCATAGCTAAGTTCATTATTTAAAGCGGACATGCTATGAAAAAGGAAGGCTAGCTTTACTGTTGTCCCTCACTGTCCTTGCAGAAACAACTTTGATAATCTGTTAAGATTAAAGCGGTAGTAAACCCATGCATTTAACAGGTTAAAAACCAGTCACATTTCCGGCACGTGCCGGAAATGTAACACTCCCATTGGTTGTGCTCTAAACCAAACTGTCAAACCATCCAATGGCTGGTGTCATAGCTGATCACATGTGCAGCATCATGGCAGTTGTAGATTAAACAGAGGCAAAGATGGCAGCTTCCTTGGCTGAAAATGATAGGAGGGTTTACTACCACTTTAAGGTTAAAAAAAATCCTTTACCCTGGCTTCAAGCACCTTTTGCTCTACAAAACAATCAGTGGGCATGACACGGGGAAATGCTATGATGTCTTTTAGCATCTGTAAAACAGAGAAAAAGGTAGAGAGGCGCTCATGGTAATGGACGGTTTCACCTTCAGTACACTCTGAGCTATGGTGGTGCAACCTCTACAGCCCATAGGAACTATTACCCAGATCAGAGTCAGGGTTAAATACCTAATATATCGAGTTTATGGGTTGTGGAGGTATCCTGACTTCAATTGTAATAGTAACATCCCGTCCTGAGACCTCTATGCCTGGAGTGAATGTAGCAGAGACAATCAGTGCAGACAATGTTTATCAGGTATGCAATATGATGCAGTAGATGTTGCCGTAATTATTAAAGAAATGGAAGGGATACACAGGAAATTGAGTGTACTAAAACAATAATTACAAGGTGGCAGCATAATCATCAACAATTATCTTTGTGAAACAACATAGTGCATACACATGGGTTCAATCCTTGTTTGTCAGATACTACTGTATTAATTCTAATAACAGTTAAGTGAAAGCAAAAAAAGGGTTCTCATAGGTATGGTCTCATATGTGCATCCTCATATGTGCGGTTCTCATATGTGCGTTCTTATATGTGTGTTCTCATATGTGCGGTCTCATATGTGCCCATATGTGCGTTCTCATATGTGCCCATATGTGAATTCTCATATGTGCGTTCTCATATGTGCATTCCCATCAGTGACCATATGTGCGTTCCCATATGTGCCCATATGTGCATTCTCATATGTGCCCATATGTGCGTTCTCATATGTGCGTTCTCCTATGTGAGGTCTCATGTGCATTCTCATATGTGCGTTCTCATATGTGCCCATATGTTCGTTCTCATATGTGCCCATATGTGCGTTCTCATATGTGCGTTCTCTTATGTGCGGTCTCATATGTGCCCATATGTGCGTTCTCATATGTGCCCATATGTGCGTTCTCATATGTGCGTTCTCTTATGTGCGGTCTCATATGTGCATTCTCATATGTGCCCATATGTGCGTTCTCATATGTGCCCATATGTGCGGTCTCATATGTGTGTTCTCATATGTGCAGTCTCATATGTGCAGAGCAGGGATCATTACAAAACACCGGCCAAGTGACAGAGCGGGGAATCCCCGGGCGGTGACAGTTCTTGTATCTTGTGTATGAAATAGCAATTGCCGTAATGTCCCGCCTCTTCGACTGACGTTGGACCAGTGTGCTGTCAATCAAAAAGCTGGTCTAAGAGTCGGGACATTATGGCGATTGCCATTTCATACACAAGATACAAGATCTGTCACTACTCAGGGATGCCCCGCTCTGTCACCCGGCTGGTGTCTTGTAATGATCCCCGCTCTGCAGTGAGAGATGAGGGGGGGGGGGGGGTGCTGTTAGGAAGGAGGTGAGGAAACCACCTTAATGGGCGGTACAGACCGGGGGCTGTGAGACCCCCCTCCGCCCTCTACATCACGGAAGTTCATCCCTGCGGCTTCTAGCGAACTACAACTGGTCAGTTACAAGACCGCTGGCTGGGATTACAGTACTGATAGCAGCTAGCGGTCGTGCAAAACCACAGGGGAATAACAGTTTTTCAGCAAGCTACTACAGAGGAACTACAGAGCTCAGCAAAAGATGGATGGCATAGTTGGTGAAGGTAGGAGATCAGCAATAAGGACATGGAAAAAAGATTTTTTTCTCGGAGTTCTGCGTTAAGCTTCAGGGTAAGAAGAATCTCTGGACCACCTCGGAGGAGAACCTGATGTGTCTTATTAACCACTTGCCAACCGCCCGCCGCAGCGTGATGGCGGCAAGGTGGCTCATTATCGCGAAGCGCCGTCACAGCGGCCACGATAACTAGCATTGTAAGCGCGCTCCGCCGGAGGCGTGCTCGCGCGCTCACTGTGTTCGGGGGAAGCCAGGGAGCGGGTAGGGCAGACTCGATCGCCGCCGGATTCCCGCGATGGCTCCCCCGCACTGGAAGAACGGAGGTCCGTGTATGTAAACACGGATCTCCGTTCTGTTGAAGGGGGAAGGGCGATAATCACATGCTTCATGTATATGGAAGCCGTGATCATCCCCTTTCCCCAGCCAGGGCAGCCCACATACAGTTAGAACACGCCCAGGGAACACTGTTAACCCTTAGAGCGCCCCCTGCAGGTTAACCCCTTCACTGCCAATGGCATTTACACAGTAATCAGTGCATTTTTATAGCACTGATCGCTGTATAAATGCCAATGGTCCCAAAAAAGTGTCAAAAAGGTCCCACATGTCCGCTGCAATATCGCAGTACCGTTAAAATCGCAGATCGCCGCCATTACTAGTAAAAAATAAAAAAAAATAAAAACCCCAGAAATTAATTCTCATCATCCGTAAACGTGGCAACTTTTGCGCAAACCAATCAATAAACGTCAATTGCGATTTTATTTTTACCAAAAATATGAGGAAGAATATAAATCGGCCAAAACCGATGGAAAAAAAATGTTTTTTTATATATTTTTTTTGGATTTGTATTTTACCAAAAAATTGTCGCTCTTCTTTTGTTTATAGCGGCGATCAGAAACTGCGCAGAGGGGATCAAATACCACCAAAAGAAAGCTCTATTTGTGGGAAAAAAGACGCAAATTGCGTTTGGGTACAACGTCGCACGACCGAGCAATTGTCAGTTAAAGCGACGCAGTGCCGATTAGCAAAAAGTGCTCTGGTCCTAAAGTGGGAAATCCTTCCGGGGCTGAAGTGGTTAAGACCTTTGGATCTTTTTCTGATGTCACTACTAACTAGAATAAATCTACCATCCTACTGCTAGACTAGACCCTCTGCAGCGCCCCTTGCCTGCGGCTGCCTCCCAAATCAGAATCATTGACACCTTTGTATACTTAGAAATCATGATTAACCCTAATATTACTAAATACTCCACACTAAATCGTACCCCCTGCTGACCAGATTCAAGCAAAACGCAACAAGCTGATTTTTTTTCAGTGATAGGGAGGATTAGCCTCATTAAAATAATTTTAGCACCCCAATTTCTTTATACTCTACATAACGCCTCAATATGGCTACCCATGCATATTTTCAAACAGTTCAACACTATATTCTGTAAACTTATTTAGAGAAAACGTAATCCACGTATTAAAGTGGTAACGCTTCAGGAAGCTAAGGAGTCCAGAGACCTCATGGTACTCAACTCCTTTTTGTACTATCTAGCCTCCCAGCTCCGACACCTGACAGGTTGGAACGATGCAGTGGTTATTGATCCCATTAGAATATCTTACTAATAGGTTCCCCGGTAAACGATTGTTGGATTGTTTGGAGGCAGGAGAATTTAGGGCAGACCGACCGTACCCGTACACTCTGGTGGATAGGTTATGGTGTAGGACCAAATCCCACCCTCAATACATTGGTACACTGCCTTTACCTGAATATTCAATAATCTTAATTAACCTGAATTATTGAAGCTGGAAGGATTTGAAGTTGGCATTCTGAAGGTATTATCTGCATCCCACAATTATATCCTGTTCAACTGTTTGAAAGACTTCCAAACATTAAAGCAGGAATTCGGTCTGCCTAACAAATGTATTTTCCAGGATTTACAGCTACCCCACGCCATCCAGACACAATTCAAATCATTCCCATGGGTTTATACCATTCCTAATGTCCTCAACCATACCCTGTCCTCTGCTTCTAAGGAGGAACAAACCTCAGCACTGTAAAGCTCTATGATACAGCAAGCATCAAAATCCCTCTCCCTGAACTGTAGAGCATACTGGCAATCGGATATTGGTCAACTTAACGATGCAGAATGGGTAGGTATACTCAATAATGTGTTTCAGTTATCTCTCTCTGTCTCTCAAAAGCTTACCCAACTTTTCATTATGCATCATCCTATCATACCCCTTAGAAACTTTTCAATTGGCATAGAAGAGACACCAGCCTATGCCCAAGTTGTGAAATTGATAATGGTATGTTGATACACATAACGTGGGTATGGCCTAAAATAGCCAAGCACTGGACTCTTGTCCTTAGCACCATAAACAAGGTATTTACCACTACTTTGACGATGAACTCCAGGGTTTGCATATTGGGGCTCTTGGGCTGGCCTGTACGGGCATCTTATTGAGGCACTGATCTTTTCCCATCCCTATACCTTATTATATATTTGACAGCAGGTATACTGTTCAAGGGTTTAAAAACCAGGATATTTATTGTATTGTCAGACAGACACATATCATTGAGGTAGCTCAGAAAGGGTAAATATAGTCAATCCTTATAGAGCCCTGAAGAGTATGCAGTCCTCCATTATTATCAAGTCAGGATAGCTAGTAAGGAAAGCTGGAGACTCTGAATCAGTAGGCACTGGAGTAAGGAGCTTTGAATTGATTATAGCACACACTTCTGCAAGGAAGGTAGTTAAAGTTTCATGAGTAAGCCTTTTGGAATTCAAGACTAACTACATAAGGTCCAGTATTCTACATGTGATGCCTATCATTCTCTATACCTATGTACAGCCACCATCAGCTAAATAGTTCTGGAGTGGCTTAGAATTGAACTGTAGCTCTCGACAGGCTCCAGTAATATTAGCTCCACAGCCAGATCCTAACAGCTTCACTGGTTCTTTGATGGCAAGGATTTGCCTTAGAGCATTGACAAAACATGAGGCATCCACATGATGTGTACCACACACGCTTATGCAGGTGAACTCATCCTTTTCTATTTGCTTGGCCACGTTGGGTTCTGCTTGCTTTTACCATCTTTGACGCCAAAACATCTAGATGAACAAGAGTAAAGGGAGGGCCAGTGCTTAGCCTGTCTGACATTTAGTGTTGCTGATCTTTCCCTCTTAGTTAGGCACACTGAACAAAACTGTGATGTATAGTAGCTGTCTGATATTTTGCCCCTGCAATCCAAAGTGTTGCAGCTGTTAAAGCCTTTAAATGGCTTCTTTGGTACATCTCCTTTCATGGTGATGCCAAATAAGCAAGGTGGCAACATGATGGAGACCGAGCATAATAAAGAGTTTTTTTTTCTTGCTCTCCCAAGTTGGCCTTGTTTAAATACCCACCACCCTCTACATTTTATTTATGTGCTAAATACTTTCTGTTATTCACTGCATATTGTGATTAGTTCACTTTAATGTCTTCTGCAGAGGGAAGCGTTTGGCATGTGTGCCAGCTATTCCTGTTTGTGTCAATGTGTTTAGTGTGATAACAATGTGCAATATGGACTAACTTTGCAACAGTGAGTAAAAAACTTGTCCACTTGCAGAAAAGTTCAAAGCATTGGCAACCCAAGTGAACCTCTGGTTGGATCTGATTAGCAAGGGTTTTGTTATCAGCATCTGGGACATTAAAAACATCAGCATCCGTTTCCTCTGTGTAATTCAGCAGGAATTCTGGACTTTTTAACCAGGAAACCTTTGCAGAGATACTTGTGGGCACTGGTCTGGTGGCATGATCTGCAGGATTAATTTAAGATTGAATATAATGCCATTGTTTAGGCTTACAGGATTTCCTAATCCTTTCTACTTGATTGCTGATATAGACATAGAAGCATTTTGTCAGATTGTATATGTAGCCCGGAAAAACTTTGTTGTTTGTATAGAACAGGGTTAGGGAACCTCTGAGAGGCAGAGATCTACCTGAACAGCATGAAAAAGATAAAAGATCACTGGGGTTTGGCACCCTTAGAAAAATATAATAAAACAAATGTCACTGTAAAAATATAGTATTAGCCTATTTTGAAAATGGTCAGGGACAGTCAGTAGAGTAGTGGATGGTGTCAGTGGGGCAGTGGATGGTGTTGTTTTTTTTTTTTTTTTTTGCAATTTTTAAAAAAAATTTTTTACAATATTATTTTTTATTATTACAATATTATTATTTTTTTTTATTATTTTTTACAATTTTTAGGAGCCCTGTTGGGGGGCTTTGGTGAAATATCAGGGGTCTAAACAGACTCACATTTCTGAGAATGAAAGAAACTGAGGACAGAGATTCCGCAGTTCCTTTCCTCATGGCTGACACCCCCCCCCCACAATTTGGGGGCGCGTGGATGTTCTGTCTGGAGTGGTGCCAGCCCGGTTTCTGGTATGGTGAGTACATGGCCCCCTCTCCCCCTGGCTGGCTTTGCGGCGGACGTGGGCCCTCCCCATCCTGGTAAGGCCTCCCCTCCCTCCTCCATATGGGGTAGTGTGGTGCCGTGGTTGGTCCTGGGGGATGGTGTTAGCTGGTAATGGTGGGAAGGGGGCGCACACCGCCGAGCGCTGTGCTTTCCGGCTGGGGGGGAGGGCACTGGTCCCCTCTCCTCAGGTGGCCTTTTGGCTGGGCTACAGGGATCCCTCCTGGGTCCTTGGGAGCCTCGTGAGCACGGCCGGCGCCCTTTCTCCTGGTGTATCCAGACCTCCTATGGCTGGCGGCCATGTTTGTGTAGCCTGGCGGCCATGATGCGGTGGTTTAGTGTGCTCCTGCAGCGGCGGCCATTGCTGTGAAGCCCTGGACGGCGTTTTAGCAGGGGGAGCTCCTCCTTTTACCCCAGTGCTGTCTCGTGGGATATCTTCTTCCTCTAACACCAGTGTGTGCAGTGCTACGCTGGTGGGGTCCCTTCCTCTCTCTGCTGCAGGCTGTGGAGTGTCCTAGTGACCCGGTTCAGCTACCGGCGTGGGGGGTGTCCAATAGCAGTGGTCTAACTTGGTGTGGTGGGATCCCTTGCATCCTCTATGGTGTCTCAGGAGCAGGTTTCCCCACCTGACCCCCTCTCAGAGGCTGCAGGTCCCTCCGGGTCCCATCCATCCGTTGATGCACTGACAGTGGTCCTGGAGTCCTTTGTGCCCCGGGTGGAGATGGCTTTTGGGCGGCTGACTAGCAAGAAGTGGTCCCTACCTTCTCCTGCTTCATCTGTCTTGTCAGATCCTGAATCTGACTCAGCGCGGACATGGTCCACCCTGTGGGCTTTGTGGCTGCGCTCCCTGACTTTTCAGGCAGTGAGGATGATTCCTCTGCCCCCGTGGCTGCGTATGAGAAGGCGCTGGTGGACGCACTGATTGCATCCATGAAGGAAACTTTGAAAATGAAGTATGCAGCTGTGGCTGCGACGGAGGTGCCGGTCCCCTTTGGCACCCACAAGCTGTCTCGCACGACAAAAATGTTTCCTTACCCCTCCTATTTTGACAAATTTGTCTATAAAGAATGGGAACGTCCAAAACGTCCCTTTGCTGTCCCAAAATGCTTTGCTGTGTGTTATCCCTTTGGGGTTGGTCTTCTCAAGAAGTGGACAACTCCACCTGTGGTGTATCTCCCGGTGTCTCGGTTGAACAAAGCCACCATGATTCCGGTAGAAGACTCTCCAGGCTTTAAAGATCCGTCTGACCCGTATCTGTTCACTATTGCGAATTCGGTGCTTTGGCCTTTCTTGGCCGTTGCCCTGATATCTCAAACGCTAACGGAGTTTGTCTGTGATGCCTCTTTGGACGCAGCTCCTTTGATTTCTAAGCTGTCTGTTAGAAAATTGCTTTGGCGTGCATCGGGGCTGAAGTGTTGGGCTGCGGACCAGGTCCCTAAAAAAGCTCTAACTGATTTGCCTTTTCAAGGCAATTGTTTTTTTGTGGCCACTCTGGATGACATCATTAAGAGTGTCAAAGGGGGGAAGAGTACTTTTCTTCCACAGTCTAAAAAGGGGAAAGAGCCTTGTCGCAAGCGTGGTCCTTCCTTCTCGGCACACAGTTTTTTCATCCCTCAGGGTCCATTCACAAAGGCTCAAAGTCTTTCAAGCCCCCCTCGAGAGGTTCCAAGTGACCCTGGTCTGGCAAACCGAGAGCGGCTTTCTCCAGACCCACGGATAAGGCCCCTTTGGCATGAAGGGCGCCCTCACCCGCATCCCAGGTGGGGGGAAGTCTTAGCTGGTTTCTGGGCCGTGGACCTCTTTGATAAATGACATGTGGGTCCACGAGGTGATTCTTCTGGTTACAAGATAGAGTTTCAGTCTTGCTCCCGAACAGATTTTTTCCCTTCCAATGTGCATCTGTACCCGGAAGGCTTGTTAGCCCTCCGGGGCACTGTACAAGGGGTACAAGCTTCAAGGGGTGATGGTTCCGGTGTCAGAACGTTTTCAGGGGTTTTATTCAAATCTGTTCACGAGGGTTCAGAAGTTCAAAATGGAGTCCATTCCCTCTGTGGTGGCATCTCTTCATCAGGAGGACTTTCCTTCTTCCAACGACATCAAGGATGCTTACCTGCACATTCTGATCTGTGCACGACACCAGCGATTCCTCTGCTTTGCTGTGGGAGAAGAGCACTATCAGTTTGTGGGGCTACCCTTTGGTCTCGCCTCCACTTTTCGGGTCTTCACGAAAATGTTGGCCCCGGTTCTGGCGTTGCTGCACCAGCTGTTCTATGCTTTTCTGGGCTACCTGGTAGACCACCTTCTGCAGGTGGAGTCCCTTGCTGCCCTGAGGGGCAACATGAAGATCGCTATTCAGACCCTGACAGAGTTTGGTTGGCTGCTAAACTACCAGAAGTCTGCACTGATTCCAGCCCAGAAATTGGACTATCTAGGTCTGACCCTGGATTCCGCTCTGGCCAGAGTGTTCCTTCCGCTGGGCGAACTCCAGAAGTTGCAGGCCGTGACTCGCCTACTGCTGTCCAGCAGGTGGCCCTCCCTGCGGACTTGCATGCAGGTGCTGGGTCTGATGGTATCTACCTTCAATGCAAAAAGAGATCCTGTTGAAATGGGGCAAATGTCCGGGGTCTCTGGACAATCAGATTCGGCTGAGCCGGGAAACCAGGGGTTCCCTGGCCTGGTTGCTTTCTTTCTTTGGCTTTTCAATGGGGAAAATCCGGGTGGGGAGGAGTCTTGGGCCTGAGCTCAGGGTTCCTTGTCACTGGAGGAATCCAGACTACCTATCAACATCTTGGAACTTCGGGCGATCAGGCTATGTCTGGATCATTGGAAGGATCGTCTTCAGGGGCTCCCGGTACGGATTCAGTCGAACAATGATGTGGCCCATGTCAATCATCAAGGAGTAACAAAGAGTGTGCTAGCGGCTCTGGAAGTAGCCGGCATCCTCCGGTGGGCAGACCGCTCCGTTCCGGCCATCTCCGCCGCCCACATTCCAGGGGTGGACAACTGGCAGATGTTTGTGGCCAGGTCTCGGATCCTCTGGCGGACGCTCTGGTGGCCCTCTGGGGCCAGTATCGTCTGATCTACTGTATACTTTTCCTCCTCTCAAGCTTTTGCCGCATCTGTTACACAGGATCGAAGCTGGAGGAGTTCTGGTCAATCTGGTGGCCCCGAAATGGCCTTGTCGTTCTTAGTGCACCAGCCTGGTGTGCCTGGTCGCAGACGCCCCTTGACAGTTGCCTCTCAGAGAGGATCTGCTATCCCAAGGGCCGATCTTCCATCCTGCTTTACCGTCACTGGCTTTGATGGCCTGGCTGTTGAATGCCAGCTGCTGAAGGATAGAGGCTTGTCTGAGTCGGTGATTCAGACACTACTTAAAGCTAGGAAGTCTACTTTTAGGAACATCTATCATCTGACCTGGAAAAAGTACTTTTTATGGTGTGAGTCGGTGGGTGTTCACCCCATTCCTTTTTGGTGGCTCGGATTTTGACTTTTGTTCAATGGGGCATTGAGCTGAAATTGGCCTTGAGTACGATCAGGGGCCAGGTGTCGGCCTTGGCAGTTTTCTTTCAACGTCCCCTGGCTTTGCACTCCCTGGTGTGTACCTTTATTCAGGGGGTTTGACATATGAATCCACTGCTGCGGTCCCCTCTACCACCATGGGACTTGAATCTGGTGCTTTCAGTTTTACAGAAGCCTCCCTTTGAAAATATTCGAGAAAATCCCCTGCTCACTCTGTCTCAGAAGGTGGCTTTCTTAGTGGCTATCGCTTCTGCTCGCAGGGTGTCAAAATTGGCAGCGTTATCCTGACCTACACCCTACCTGGTGATCCACAAAGATAAGGTGGTTCTTCGCCCTTGTCCTTTGTCCCTCCCTAAGGTTTGTTTCTGATTTCCATCTGAATGAAAATTGTCTTCCCTGTGTCCCAGGCCACACCATCCGAGGGAATTTGCCTTGCATGCCCTGGATGTGGTTCGGGCAAACAGGGTGTATTTGGCTGCCACTGAGTCTTTTCGGAATCAGATGCCCTGTTTGTGATCACGGACAGGCCAAAGAAGGGGCTGTCCGCTTCCTTGGTGACCATTTCTAGATGGATCAGATAGACGGTGACTCAGGCCTATTCTATCGGGGGTCGGGTTCCCCCCTGCCCAGTTAAGGTGCACTCTACTCAGGCACTTAGTGCTTCTAGGGCCTTCCGTCATCAGGCGTCAGTGACGCAAGTTTGCAAGGCGACCTGGTTGTCGGTGCACACATTCACAAAGTTTTGCAAAGTGGATGTGCTGGCATCTGCGGATGCTTCATTTGGCTGCAAGGTTTTGCAGGTGGCGGTTTAGGGGATCCAACCCTTTTAGGGTTACCTAGTTGGCTCTTGTGATGGTCTGGAATTTTGTTGTCTGACCCACCCCTCATGTTTGGCACTGCTTTGGGACACCCCTATGGTTCTGAATAAGGAAGCGCTGTGTCTGTTAGTGAACGAATGAGAAAATGGGATTTTTGACTTACCGTAAAATCCATTTCTTTGAGTTCACTGACAGACACAGCACTCATCCCTCTAAGGAGTTTTAATACTTCTCACACTACTTGTTACTAGACTGAAGGCCTATAGCAGAGAGGGGGGTATACCACCTAGGACTGCCCATAGGCATAGCCAAGTCTTTTTTCTGCCTAGTGCCCTACTCCTTTAGGGGGCGGCATAACCCCATTTTTCCTCCCTGCACCAGCTGAATGCTGGTGTAGGGGAGAGTGGGAAGAAGTGGCATTCAGCTGTTGCAAGGAGGAAAATACAGCCTATTGATTCCACTAAATGCATTCCCCACCACCCCTTCTCTCCAGGTTCCAGGGTCTGCAACCAAGGGATGTGATCTATCTGTCACCTGCCCCCCAAGCCTAGGAATTGTTTGCTCATGCTTACGTAGGTATTAACTTGACTTTGCCAAACAAGAACTTAACATGGGTTTTCAGGGCCACTATTAGGCAGGCCATACACAGTGCAAATTTCTTTTCTGCAACCACAGGTTGTAGGAAAGAAAATCACATGATTCCCCCATCAAAGACAGTTCTGATGGGGAGTCCCTCCTGCTGAGTGATTGTCTGCTCCTGGCAAAGGTGGGCGGGGGAAGCCGCCCCCGTCAGGAGAAGACAGTGATTATTGCTAGTGGCTATAGCAGCCGCTAGCGATAATCAGAGGTGAATCTGGTAGGCTGGTTTTACCCAAGTTGATTGATCGATCAACTTGGTACATTCAGCCTGCCCTTTAACGTTTCGAATTTCATCACATAAATAAAATGTATATGTGAGAAGAATATTTCAAAGAACAGTCTAATTGCCAGCTTGAACCCAGTGATTGCCAGCAATGGTATGTTAGGGGTGGTGGTTATTTAAACAAGGCCAACTTGGGAGAGCAAGAAAAGAACCCCTTTATTTTTCCCGGCATTCATCATGTTACCACCTTGCATATTTGGCATCACCATGAAAGGGTTGTGTACCAAAGAAGACGTTTAACGGGTTTTAACATCTGCAAGACTTTGGATTGTAGGGCAAAATATCAGACAGCTACTATACATCACAGTTTTGTTCAGTGTCCCTAACTAAGAGGGAAAGATCCGCAACAGCAAATATCAGACATGCCAGCTGACAGGTTAAGCACTGGCCCTCCCTTTACTCTTGTTCATCTAGATGTTTTGGTGTCACAGATGGTAAAAGCAAGCAGAACCTGAGGTAGCCAAGCAAATAGAAAAATGATGAGTTCACCTGCATAAACGTGTGTGGTACACATCATGTGGATGCCTCATTTTTTGTCAATGCTCTAAGGCAAATGCTTGCCATCAGAGGACCTGTGAAGCTGTTAGGATCTGGCTGTGGAACTAATATTACTGGAGCCTGTTGAGTTCAGTTCTAAGCCCCTCCAGAACTATTTAGCTGATGGTGGCTGTACATGGGTATAGAGAATGATCGGCATCACCATGTAGAATACTGGACTTTATGTAGTTGGTCTTAAAGTTTCATAAGTAAGCCTTTTGGAATTCAACTACTTTCCTTGCATTAGGCTCCATGCACACTGAAGCTGATAAACAACCGTTTATGGTCGTTTGGGCATTTTTTTTAACAGCCCAAAAATGCCCCTTTATGTTTTCCTATGTGTCCATGCACACATGGACGTTTATTGTCCTTTAACAGCAGTGGCGTTTTTGGGCTGTTATCTGAACGCCCTGAATTAGCATTCAAGAGTCATTCTTCTGACCACAAAAAACACTGGACGCTGATAAACGCCACTAAATGGCCGTTTATCAGCGTCCAGTGTTTTTTGTATTCAATGGAAGCTAATGAAGTTAAAAGAAAGACGCTGACACCAATAAACGCGCATAAACGCTATTACAAAACGCTGATAAAAGCTAGTTTTAAAAGCAGCGTTTTTCTGCCAGAAAAACGACTATATAGAGCGTACAGTGTGCATGGAGCCTTAGTGTGTGCTATAATCAATTCAAAGCTCCTTGCTCCAGTGCCTACTGATTCAGAGTCTCCAGCTGTCCTTACTAGCTATCCCTACTTGATAATAATGGAAGATTGCATACTCTTCAGGGCTATATAAGGATTGACTATCTTTACCCTTTCTGAGCTACCTCAATGATATGTCAGTCTGGCAATACAATAAAGATCCTGGTTTTTAAACCCTTGAACAGTGTGCATGCTGTCATATATATAATAAGATATAGGGATGGGAAAAGATCAGTGCCTCAATAAGATGGCCAGTATAGGCCAGCCCAAAAGCCCCAATATGCAAACATTGGAGTTCATTGACAAAGTAGTTGTAAATACCTTGTTTATGGTGTCTAGGACAAGAGTCTAGTACTTGGCTATTTTAGGCCATACCCACGTTATGTGTATCAACATACCATTATTAATTTCACAACTTGGGCATAGGCTGGTGTCTCTCCTATGCCAATTGAAAAGTTTCTAAGGGGTATGATAGGACCCATGTATAATGAAAAGTTGAGATACCTGAAACACATTATTAAGTATATCTACTCATTCTGCATTGTTAAGTTGACCAATATCCGTTTCAAATCTCAGACGGTTCCAGCGGAGCTGGCCGAGATTCGAACTGTGTATGGCCGGCCTTAGAAATAACGGGGCCCCATACAGCCTATCTGACAGGCAACCCCCCCGCGCACAAAAACATCAAAATTATATTTTCACTTAGAATACACTAACATCATTATTACCAGACACAAACATGATATAACTTACAAAATTCCTGCTAAATCTAAAAGATAAAATTGTATTGAGTTAATAAATAAAGCTCTCTGTATAAATGAGGTCTTGGGGGCTCATTTACATAGGTGCTAGGGTCTGTACAGTGTGAATTAGTGGTTTCTTTTTTAAATTTTGCTATTGCTGTGTACAGGCAGCCCATGTTATGCTATGGGGACGCAGTAGGCATGTGGATGCAGGTGTACAGCCTGCATTTGAGGTCACCCACACCTGCACACCTGTCAAATTAGGGCATGTGGTTGTGTTCCTACAGCCACTGCATCCTCATAGTGTAACAGGTGGCTCCAGCTGCACAAACAAACTGCTCATTCACACCGTATGGGCCAAAGAACCTGTGTAAATGAGCCCTTCATTTTTAAAATAATTTTTTTAATAATTATTTTTTTTACAATTTTTATTTTTATTTTACGCTATTCAGGGGGCATGGGTCAGATATCATGGATCTAAACAGATCCCTGACATCTCACCTTTGAGACAAGGAAAGGTATTGAGGACACAGATTTCTTCAATTCCTTTCTCCGTAGCCTCAGCTGCCCTGAAGGTGAATGAACGGGAGACAGATTCTCCTGTTCATGCATAAACTGAAGCATAGTAAACAGTTTACTATGCTTTAGTTATTAATGGACACAGGAGTGATTGATACAGATCATCTACGTTCTCCATTCAGAAAAAGAAGGGGGTCGGTAAATGACATATTTACCAACCCCTTCCCCTACCCACCATCTCCCTGTGTACCCGTAGCAGCTGGCAGGTGGGCAGTATGCAGAGGAGGGGGCATGATTCGCATATGAATCCCGGCAGATTTTTAAATACCAACCTAATTTACATACCTGCACAATTTACATATAAATAGTGGGCAATTTACATATGAATGCTGACTCTATTTCTATACAAATGTTGGCACAATTTGTACATGAGCTTTCTGTACACTGCACACATTAGGAAGGCAATTACGGGAACAATGCGCTGCCTGCCTCTCTCCCCAGCAGCTGAAACCTGGCGGGGGGAAGAAGCCAGCTTTCAGCTTCTGCAGAAAGCTGCACAGGGCATCCTTCCTGTAAATAATCCTGCCCCACCGCACTGATCCCCCTCCCTGTCCAGGCCCTCTTGTGTGTTGAGTGCCATGGGCTTTGATTGCAAGAGGGCTAGGAAACAGCTGCAATGTCCTCAATGGATGCATCTGAGAAAATGTCCTTTCTCTGATTTGCAGCAAAGAAAACTGAAGTGTAGCAAGATGATATGTAAATCCATTTTAGGGATGTAGAGATTGTTTCCAGGACTCCAATTTGTATCTGTTGGTAATCTCAGTCTCTAGTAGCCCCTGGTACTTGTTTTAGCAAGAATTTGCCTTGTATGTTGATGGGTGTTTTGAATCCCAGTGGATCATATAGGCTGTGCACCACTGAAAAAAACCCACATTTGGTAAGTGGTTTGTCTGTGAAGCTAAAGAAAAAGCCAAATTAGTATTTTAATAAGTTCAACTGTAAGCTCAGTCTTTTTTTATAGGTGGTTTATGTACTCCTAGATTTATGTCTTCAAATCATGTGTGACCTGGAATTTTATTGATAGGCAACTCCTTTCCTCATATTGATTAGTGGTTCCAAATTAATAATGACTACTGCAGTAGGGAACAGACACAAAAGATACACTCAGCATCTTTCCAAATAACTGTTCTGCTTTATTATGACGCAGTTGAAGGTTTTTATACACATGATTACATAGGTATCACATTAATATTACAATTGTACTTGTATGGTAACAAGGGGCGTAACATAGGCAGACTAGTTCTAATCAGGACTCAAAAGAATGCCAACATGTAATGAAAACATTATAAGTGCCGTGTGCACAATGAGTGCAGTGTGCAATACATATATAATAGAATGCAATTATATACAGAACTTACAAATTTCCATTACAATCTCCCCTCTTTTGATCAATATTTTGTGCTGAAAAAGACCCCCCTCGGCTTATACTCGAGTCAGTGTCTGTGGGTGAGGAGTAGATTCACATTAAACAGAGCCGTGCTGCTTCTAAGAGCCATTCTGTGCTTTGTAAGTGTGATTAAACACATTGGAATGCAAAGAATGCAGAGAGAGGTGTCAGATTCTCAGCTTGATGTCGGGAGGTGGGCGGGACAAGCTCTAACATTACCTTTAAACATTCAAGACATATATTAACGTAAGATAATATATACATAACGTGTGACGTGAGTAACACGTGTGCCGTGAATATTACAAAAGTAATGTACAACCGTAAGAAAACTCAGGACTAATCTTGATCAGACGGATACAATGCGGGGAACAATGGTATGTTCATGTTAACATTATAATTACACTATGGATACATTAGTACACATATTTTTG
>BLSH010016179.1:3102215-3115081 GCA_018402905.1 Glandirana rugosa | reverse complement strand
AAGACCCCCCTCGGCTTATACTCGAGTCAGTGTCTGTGGGTGAGGAGTAGATTCACATTAAACAGAGCCGTGCTGCTTCTAAGAGCCATTCTGTGCTTTGTAAGTGTGATTAAACACATTGGAATGCAAAGAATGCAGAGAGAGGTGTCAGATTCTCAGCTTGATGTCGGGAGGTGGGCGGGACAAGCTGATGTTAGCTGATCTCCGTGAAGAGCTGCAGCTCTCTCTCTGCATTCTTTGCATTCCAAAGTGTTTAATCACACTTACACAGCACAGAACGGCTCTTAGAAGCAGCACAGCTCTGTTTAATGTGAATCTACCTTACTCATCCCTTATGTGCTCTGGCTACAGTCTGTGTCCTGGATAAAATCCCTGTGTCCTGGCTACAATACCTGTGTTCTGGCTACAGTCTGTGTCCTGGATAAAATCCCTGTGTCCTGGCTACAATACCTGTGTTCTGGCTACAGTCTGTGTCCTGGATAAAATCCCTGTGTCCTGGCTACAATACCTGTGTTCTGGCTACAGTCTGTGTCCTGGCTAAAATCCCTGTGACCCTGGCTAAAATCCCTGTGTCCTGGCTACAGTCTGTGTCCTGTATAAAACCCCTGTGTCCTGGCTACAATACCTGTGTCCTGGCTACAATCCCTGAGTTCTGGCTACAATTCCTGTGTTCTGGCTCCCTGTCCCTGTGTTCTGGCTACAATTCCTGTGTTCTGGCTGCTGCATTTGTCACCCTAGGCTTATACTCGAGTCAATAACTTTTCCCAGTTTTTTGTGGTAAAATTAGGTGCCTCGGCTTATATTCGGGTCGGCTTATACTCGAGTATATACGGTATTTACAGAGTATTGGCTGTACACTCCTGTGGCCAGAATGGCCTTCTAGCTTAATTGCTGGAACACTGATTTATCAGCATGTGTAAACACAGACAATGCTACTTAAAATGGAAGACGTATAACGTATAAAAGATGAATATGACATCTACATAGCTGAACTACTTTTCAAATCCCATTAAATATATCTATATTTATATCCGTTACTATTAAAGCATTTGGATAGATAGCACCCTAGACTGTGATTCCAAGAGGGAAACAAATCAAACACAGAGGTTCTTTAATTTAGTCATTTTTTGCAGTGTTTGGTGTGGATCCAGGTGACTTTTGCAAAACTGTACATGAAAATATTTTGCCACTCTTTCATCTTTTACAGATTTGACAGTATTTTTACTCATCGACTCCTTCTATGTCAATAGATAGTTCTTACGCATTGCTCCTGATGAGTGGTAATGACCACGGAACGCGTCAAGCCTGTGACATCTTCTCTTGCGTACAACACCCCACATATTGATTTTTGGGCCCTTCAGGTCTTTTCTGTACAATGCTCCATTTAATACATGTACCTACAGGATGCTATACCGCATGTCAATTTAATATGTCATCCTAAATTTGAGCCCTGTCTTATGTTGCTTTATGAACCTATTTTGTATCTATGGATTTATGATTACTGTGATCTAATGGACCTTTTTACTCTGAATGACTATTATGAATTTACTTGTTTTTACACTGTGAACATCAATAAATCATTTATACATATATTTGTCTTATATATGTCTCTAGGAGTGCATGCTTCATTTAAAGTCCCAAACCCTTTCTCTGTTATCTTAATCTAAATTAAACCCATGTTACAAATTTCTCCAATAACCTGGATTTAATTTCCAACCAAAGGTTGTCTAAACCAATTACAATATACCTATATTATTAATAAAATTGTTAAACACATATCAGAAAGGAATACTCCAGTGATAATCTCTATATCACACTAATTCTAATATATATCCACAGATATATTTTCTTAAAGGAAGACATTTTACTTAATTTCCTTTTTTTTTTTTAATTACACTGTTTCCACTATCAAAGGATATTTAATCTGTGTTATTCTATACTTTGTGAACTTTTCTATGTACGCGTTTAAATGTAACCTTCATTTTACCATGTTTAAAAAACATATTCAAGTTAATTGTGATCACATTGTTTATCATTACATTCATTAACTCAGCACATTTTGCTATTAATGTTTTGTCTAAAAAAAATTACCATGGATGTCCTTCCAGCTTATCACCACACCACAGACTCATGTCTTCCAGCATATTCTTCTGTGAGAAAGAGAAAGGGGGGGGGGGGGTCACAGCTGCACAGAGCACACATGATGTGGGACTAAAGGTTTCAGCATTCACACACATACACAATTATCCCTCTAAAATCGCTTACATTTTTCCCATTTGTACACAACATATGCATATCACTCTCACTTTCTTTTAACGCTCTTCAAAATGTCCCTGCTTGTTAGTTTTACCTCCCTAAATTCAGCTTTCCTAATTTTGTTCTGATATCCCTTGTACTGTAATACCATACTTCACGTACTGCAGCTTCTATGATCAGATGGGGACCCATAGTGCTCATCCCATCTTCCCTCTCTGACAACATATAAAGTATTCTGTTTTGGCTCTCCTTTTTCTGTTTTAGTTAATTGTCTGTCACCCTTCATCCATCCCGCTCACATATATAGCTGTTCCTCTAGCTGTTTAAATCTGCATGATTCTTAGTCCTTTGGTAACCTAGTCACCCATTGTGGAACGCTGTCCACTCTAACCATTTATTCAGCGGCTCAGTATAGGCGTGAACCGCACCTTCGGTTCATATATTTTATAGCGCTCCTCTTGCGTTGGGCATTATTCTTCCTTTTCTTATCTATAACACTTTGATGGACAGTATACAGCGAAGACATAACATATATCTGATAACTCAAATGTAAGCAAAAGGCTTACCTCAGCCGGATGATTATCAGAAATTCAAGGATCGTCTCAAGCTCCTCGTTTCGGATCTCAGGGTCACCTGTAAATACCCTCCTGGCTGGCTCGCCATCTAACCTGGAATTTTATAGATAGGCAACTCCTATCCTCATATTGATTAGTGGTTCCAAATTAATAATGACTACTGCAGTAGGGAACAGACACAAAAGATACACTCAGCATCTTTCCAAATAACTGTTCTGCTTTATTATGACACTGTCACATACCAGGTAGTGAGCCTGACAGTGGGGGGTGGCCTCTCCTACGACTCTGGTTCGAGGGACCGCTGGAGTTGAGACAGCGGCCACAGGAGCACGGTGAGGTATGAGTGCCTGTAGAAGTCCAAGAGTATCCGTCAGCAGGTGGTCAGAAGATGTGCTGGAAGGGTGCTGGTGTTCAGAGCAGGATACTTGAAGAGACCGGATGGTTACAGGCACAGAAGCAGAGTCAGGGACAAGCAGGTTCGAGAACGGGCTGGCAGCGACGTACAGTGTGTCAGGCAGAAGAGTAGTCGAGACAAGCCGGGTTCGGGTGCAGGCGGATAACAGTAGTTCAAAACAAGCCAGGTCAGGTAACAACAGGAACAGATACGGATAGCAGGTAATCACGGTTAACGCTGTAGATCAGACAGCACCCGTTCTGAGGGCTAGCAGAGTTTAAATGGCCCATTTGGCGCCAATGCGCGCACGCGCCAGCGGCAATGGAGTTCTCAGGAGGACCTTTCCTGGGGGGAATCGTGCTGGCGATCTTCCTGATATTGCCCCTCCCCTTACAGGCAGCCTCCAGATGCCCAGTTGGGTTCTTCTTTGCGGGTGACTGCGGAGGAAGGCATTTAGCAGGTCCGTGACATGCACATTTTGTTCGGGCTCCCAGGAATTTTCTTCAGGTCCATAGCCCCGCCATTTAATTAGGTGTTGTATTTGCCCTCTTCTCCTCCTGCAATCCAGTATAGCCTCCACTTCGAACTCCTCATCCCCATTGTCAATCGTGCTCTGGTGGTCCTGTTTCGCGGCTCGGGAAAGGGTCCGGAACTGCTGGCTTCAATAGTGATACATGGAATACTGGGTAATCCTGAGGTTGTCTGGTAAAGTCAGCTCGTAGAAGACTTTGTTGATCCTCCTTTTTACTAGGAACGGTCCTATGAATCTAGGGCCCAGCTTCCTAGATGGGCATGCCAGCTTCAGGTTGGTCGTGGCCACACAGGGTCTCCTATTTGTAAGGAGAAGTCCCCTCTTCTCTTCTTATCAAAAGCCCTCTTGTTGTCTTCCTGTGCTTTGCCCACTGCTTCCTGCAACAGCTTGTTGTTGCGGCTGAAGAAGTCTAGGGTGCTTTGAACAGCAGGGATCGAAGACTCCGGGATGAGGTCCAGTAAGAACGTAGGATGGAAGCCATGGTTTGCAAAGAATGGGTTCTGCTTGGTGGCTGAATGGCATGAATTATTGTATGCAAACTCCGCCATTGGCAGGAGTGACACCCAGTCATCTTGCACGAAGGACGTGAAACACCGAAGGGGCTGTTCAAGAGTCTGGTTTGTTCGTTCCGTTTGCCCGCTAGACTGCGGGTGTTAATCAGAGGACAGAGAGAGTTTTATCATCAGGTTTCCACACAGTGCCTTCCAGAACCGGGATGTAAATTGCACCCCCCGGTCAGATATAATGTCCAAGGACACATCGTAATAAATACCCGGGCGGTCTCCATGGCCGAGGGGGTGCCCCTTAGAGGCAGGAAATGGGCCATCTTCATCAGCCGGTCCACCACGACGAAGATAGCTGTACAGCCTTCAGAGGGGGGCAGCTCCACTATGAAGTCCATAGAAAGCATGGCCCATGGTCGGTTGGGGACAGGCAGGGGTTTTAGCAGGCCCCAGGCTTTGTTCCGGGGATTCTTGCTCCGTATGCATGATGCAGGCATTTACGTAGTCCCTGCAATCCTTTGCCAGGTCGGGCCACCAGAAGGTGCGCTGCACCAACTCCAGGGTCTTACGGGTACTGAAATGCCCTGCTAAGGGATGATCGTGGCAGAGTCCTAGGACAGTGACTCAAACCTCTTCCGGAACAAAGATCAGTCCCCCTTTCCACAAGAGACCCTTCTGCGCCTGTAGATTATCCCTGATGGAACTAGGGGTCCTTACAGTTGCTTGCTTGAGCTGTGATAGGAGATCCCTCTATAACAGCAGGAAGTTCCCTGCTGGCAGGATGGTGTCAGGTACTGTGGAATCTTTAGCATCCTCGTACATCCGTGAGAGGGCATCAGTCTTAATATTCTTGGACCCCGGCCTATAGGTGATATGAAATGAGAACCTTGTGAAGAACAACGCCCATCGGGCCTGGCGGGTTCTCAGACAGTTGGCAGACTTGAGATACTCAAGGTTCTTGTGATCTGTATAGATCAATATTGGGTGCGCTGCCCCTGCCAGCAGGTATCTGCATTCCTCTAAAGCGGCTTTGATAGCCAGGAGTTCCCGGTCGCCCACGTCGTAGTTCCTTTCAACCGGGGCAAGTTTCCTTGAGAAAAAGGCCACCGGATGCACAAAGCTCTTGAGACCAGAGCGTTGGGAGAGGACCGCCCCTACAGCATTTTCTGAGGCGTCTACCTCCAAGATATAGGGAAGGGCTGGATTAGGGTGGTACAGCACCGGGGCAGATGTGAATAGCCCTTTTAGTGTTTCAAAGGCAGTCTGGGCTTCAGGAGACCAGTGGAACCGGGTTCCCTGTTTGGTGAGCTGGGTGATGGGTGAAATGATGGCTGAGAAGTTCTTGATGAACTTGCGATAAAAGTTCAAGAACCCAACGAACCCCTGGACTCCCTTTGTTATCTGTTGGTGCTGGCCACAACAGTATTGCTGTCACTTTTTGCAGATACATTTCAATGCCTTCAGGGGAAAGGATCAGATCCAGGAATTGGATGCTCCGACACTCAAACTCGCACTTCTCAGGTTTGGCGTAGAGGCGATGTTGGCGTAGGCGACAGAGGACGGCCTTAACGTGCTTCTGATGGTCTTCCAGGGAAGAGGAGAAGATAAGGACATCATCCAAATAAGCTATAACGAAGATATCCAAGAAGTCCCTGAGGATGTCGTTGATAAAAAACTGAAAAGTAGCCAGAGCATTGCATAAGCCGAAGACCATAACAAGATAGTCGTAGTGGCCGAATCTGGTGTGGAACGCTGTCTTCCACTCATCTCCTTCCCTTATGAGATTGTACGCCCCTCTCAAATCCAGCTTAGTGAAAATAGTAGTGGAGCGTAGTCTCTGGAATAGTTCTGGCACCAAGGGGCGCGGGTATCGGTTCTTCACCGTGACCCTTTTCATGTCCCGGTAGTCTATACAGGGTCGGAGGGTGCGGTCCTTTTCCACAAAAAATATGCCCGCACTAGCAGGAGAAGTGGAAGGGCGGATGAACCCCTTCTGTAGGTTCTCATCAAGGTATTCCTTCAGCGCTCCCAGTTCCTTTTCAGACAGCGGAAACATCCGTTCAAAGGGAATTTCGGCCCCGGGGAGGAGCTTGATCGGGCAATTGCAGGGCCGATACGTGTGAAGTGAGTCTGCGCCTTGCTTACTGAACACATCTAAGTATTCATGGTAGGCTCTGGGCACCCTCTGGCAGAGTTCATGGTCCGAGTCCAGGCACAGCAGAGTCGGAGAAGAGGGTGTTGGAGCGGGGAGACAATGTTCCTGGCAATATGGGGACAGGAAACATGGGTGAGGTGATAGTGTTCAGACGCGACAGTTCCCGGTGGCCAGAAAGGGTGGTGGTCAGTAGAGCTGTGGTCTCCTTCACTACCAGTCCAGATTTGACTCAAGACCCGTCGGCCAGGAGCACCATGAACTCCTGTTCCTTGGGCAGAAGAGGAATACCTTGTTTAGCAGCAAACTCGAGGTCGATTAAACAGCTGCAAGCCCCTGAGTGGATGATGGCTGTAACTGATGCTATTCCTCTGGGTAGTTGGAAAGACATGGGAAGGGCCAGGTGGGCCGAACAGGCTGGCTGGAGTGAGAGGAGTTCTATGGATGAGCCGAGGAGGCCCTTTTGCTGTTTGGCTGGGCAGTTGTGCACATAGTGGCCAGCCTCACCACAGTAAAGGCAGAGGTTGTCCTGGCGCCGGCGTGAGCGTTCTTGAGAGGAAAGCGGGGAGCGGGCCGGAACTTTGGATAGTGTCCATGCAGGCTGTGGTGATGGTGCTGAGGCCTTCCGTCTGCGTTCACACAGACGACGGTCGATCTGGATGAAGAGCCTAAAAAGATCATCCAGGAAACTTGGAACTCCCACACGGGCCAGCTCATCTTTGAGGTCTTCTGACAGACCCAGACGAAATTGATGTCGCAATGCTGCTTCATTCCAGCTGGTATTGGCACTCCACCGCCGGAAGCCAGTCACATAATCCTCTGCGATTCTATCGCCCTGCTGGAGTGCATGGAGCGCGGATTCAGTAGTGGCAAACCGTTGAGGGTCATCAAAAAGCTGCGGTATCGCTTGGAACAGCGAGGACAGGGTATCCAGCCAGGTGTCTCTGGTCTCCAATAGGTGGTGAGCCCAGGCTTGGGGTTTGCCTTGCAGCAGAGATATGACGAACCCCACCTTGGTATGTTTTGACTGGAAAGTCCGTGGCTGAAGGGTGGCAGGCATTTTAAAAACTTGGACCGGTCTCCGGAGAACCTTTCGGGGGTAGGCACCCGGGGCTCTGAGATGGGCACCACAGTAGTCAGATCAAAGCTGGTTATAGTTGCAGAGCCAGAAGTGGTAGCTACAACTTGCTTCTTGAGGAGGGCGTGTTTCTCCTGAAGGGCCCTGATGGCTTGTGTGGGGTCCACGAGGTGTTGGTTGATCTCATGTAGACCAGAGGCCCCCCCTGCAGGCTCAGCCATGCCTGTCTAATACTGTCACGCACCAGGTAGTGAGCCTGATAGTCAGGGGTGGCCTCTCCTACGACTCCAGTTCTAGGGACCACTGGTGTTGAGACAACGGACACAGGAGCACGGTGAGGTATGAGTGCCTGTAGAAGTCCAAGAGTATCCGTCAGCAGGTGGTCAGGATATGTGCTGGAAGGGTGCTGGTGTTCAGATCAGGATACTTGGAGACCGGATGGTCACAGGCACAGAAGCAGAGTCAGGGACAAGCAGGTTCGGCAACGGGCTGGCAGCGAAGTACAGTGGGTCAGGCAGAAGAGTAGTCGAGACAAGCCGGGTTCGGGTGCAGGCGGATAACAGAGTTTGAAAACAAGCCGGGTCAGGTAACAAAAGGAACAGATACGGATAGCATGTAATCACGGATAACGCAGTAGATCAGACAGCACCCGTTCTGAGGGCTAGCAGAGTTTAAATGGCCTATTTGGTGCCAATGTGCGCGCACACGCGCACAAGCGTGTGCCGGCGGCAATGGAGTTCTCAGGAGGACCTTTCCTGGGGGGAATCGTGCTGGTGATCTTCCTGACAGACGCAATTGAAGGTTTTTATACACATGATTACGTAGGTATCACATTAATATTACAATTGTACTTGTATGGTAACAAGGGGCGTAACATAGGCAGACTAGTTCTGATCAGCACTCGAAAGAATGCAAACATGTAATAAAAACATTATTAGTGCCTTTTGCACAATGAGTGCAGTGTGCAATACATACAAAATAGAATGCAATTATATACAGAACTTACAAATTTCCATTACAAGTGGCATGGTCACCGGTCTGAAATACTTTCATGATGTCGGCACTGTTGAGGAAATCTTATGGAGTATGAGATTGGAGCAAGTCAATGGCTTTCTCATCAGTGGATAAAAATTTGAGTCCATCACCAACTTAGAAGGCTTTCTCCTTCAACAAAATGTGGAGCACCATATTTATACCTTCTTTTGCCATCAAAAGCAGTCCTTCATTGGCCATATGTTGCAACAGCAGGTGAGGGTCTGTTATCAAAGACATGCACCTCCATGAAGTATTTAGTAACTTCAGTGTTTATGTCCTTGTCATGGCACCACAGAAACCTGAGGAGGTTTCTATGGTCTTCTCGTACAATAAAGCATTGAAACATCTGCTAATTCTTATCTGTTGCAGAAACTGCTTCAAAGAACAAGGGAGAACCCTTCACCATATTAGAAGTCTCAAAACTGATTATTAATCCATACAAAGCAGTTCAATCCAGATAAAGTACTAACACCCTACCACATTTCACTCGGCAAGCAACTTACTCATAGGGGTAAATGTCAAAAGAAAACACAATTGCTTATATCCAGGCCTATTTACACACACCTAGACAAAGTAAAAACTTCTGCAAGAGCTGGACCCCTTTACACTTGGACATCTGATTAGGGGTTGAGAGTGTTTTGTGAAAATGGTGCCACGGAGATATTGATTATACATATAGGATGATGATCCTTGAAGTTAGGATGCTTTTGATTGTCCTTTAATTTTTTGAACAATGGATCTATTAAGATCACATAGAAGTGGCTTTGTTACTTTGTAAGGATATTACTGTGCTTCACTTTGTTCTCCAGGAGTAATATATATTGTTGACATACGATTTTCCTGAGTACAGTATATTTGAGTTTTTTTATTAGTTTTTAATTTTTCTTATTAGCCAATAATTGAAGATGCCAGGTCATCCATCTGGATACGCTAGGTCACTATACTTACCGAAAAATCACAGAAAAATGTTCTTGTTAAAGGCTTGTGATAATGTCACGCGTACCTCTAGCGTAGGCGGTCAGGCACTATAGCTGGCTTCTGTGTTCTTTGCCTATGGAAGCCCCCTTTCCCATAAGGCAAGCAAGCCTATTGGTACTTGGTTGCCCCCAGGTCTTATACACAATGCTATAGTGCCTGGCTACCATGCCAGGGCAGGCGCGAACTGAGCAAAGCAAACAGGTAGTTGAACTGAGCATAGCAAACCGGTACTTGCATTTGGCAGACAGGCAGAGTGGTCAGTGACAGTCTGGGTTCAGGGAAGGCTGAGTTCTGAGTGTAGTCAATATCCGATCCAAGGATGTCAACAAGGGTATCCAAACTAACAGGAACAGGGCAGACAAACAGGGAGCTTGAAGCACATATTACACTATCACAAGCAAGACTCTGAGGGTTTAGCTGGCTTAAAACAGGTTTGGTCACCATCCAGAGACTTGCTACCTCAATCACCTTGCAGGTGGACAGGCAGACAGGGAGAATACAGTTCAGCCAAAACCAGAATGCTGGATAAGACCAGCAGCTGTCATGGAGCAGGAGTGTTACACGCTCCTGACAACTTCACTAGAAATTCCGTATACTGTAAATCCACTGCACACAGAAATACAGTATAAATCCTTTTGCAGCTGAAACAGCTTTGATATACCGTATCTCACAAAAGTGAGTACACCCCTCACATTTTTGTAAATACTTTATTATATCTTTTCACGTGACAACACTGAAGAAATGACACTTTGCTACAATGTAAAGTAGTGAGTGTACAGCTTGTATAACAGTGTAAATGTGTCTGTCCCCTCAAAACAACTCAACACACAGCCATTAATGTCTAAACTGCTGGCAACAAAAGTGAGAACACCCCTAAGTGAAAATGTCCAATTTGAGCCCAATTAGCCATTTTCCCTCCCCGGTGTCAAATGACTTGTTAGTATTACAAGGTCTCAGGTGTGAATGGGGAGCAGGTGTGTTAAATTTGGTCTTATCGCTCTCACCCTCTCATACTGGTCACTGGAAGTTCAACATGGCACCTCATGGCAAACACCTCCCTGAGGATCTGAAAAAAATAATTGTTGCTCTATATAAAGATGGCCTAGGCTACAAGAAGATTGCCAAGACCCTGAAACTGAGCTGCAGCACAGTGGCCAAGACCATACGGCGGTTTAATTGGACAGGTTCCACTCAGAACAGGCCTCGCCATGGTTGACCGAAGAAGTTGAGTGCACATGCTCAGCAGACCATACGCCACACACTGCATCAAATTGGTCTGCATGGCTGTCTCCACATAAGTAAACCTCTTCTAAAGATGATGCATAAGAAAGCTCGCAAAGTTTGACTAAGGACATCGACTGCTGGAACTATGTCCTGTGGTCTAATGAGACCAAGATAAACGTATTTGGGTCAGATGGTGTCAAGCGTGTGTGGCAGCAACCAGGTTAGGAGTACAAAGAGTATGTCTTAGCTACAGTCAAGCATGGTGGTGGGAGTGTCTGGGGATGCATGAGTGCTGCCGGCACTGGGGAGCTACAGTTCATTGAGGGAACCATGAATGCCAGCATGCAATGTGACATACTGAAGCAGAGCATGATCCCCTCCCTTCAGAGACTGGGCCGCAGGGTAGTATTCTGACATGATAACGACCTCAAACACACCTCCAAGATGACCACTGCCTTGCTAAAAAAGCTGAGGGTAAAGGTGATGGACTGACCAAGCATGTCTCCAGACCTAAACCCTATTGAGCATCTGTGGGGCATCCTCAAACGGAAGGTGGAGGAGCACAAGGTCTCTAACATACACCAGCTCCATGATGTCATCATGGAGGCGTGGAAGAGGACTCCACTGGCAACCTGTGAAGCTCTGGTGAACTCCATGCTCAAGAGGGTTAAAGCAGTGCTGGAAAATAATGGTGGCCACACAAAATATTGACACTTTGGGCCCAATTTGGACATTTTCACTTTTGTTGCCAGTGATTTAGACATTAATGGCTGTGTGTTGAGTTATTTTGAGGGGACAGCAAATTTACACTGTTATACAAGCTGTACACTCACTACTTTACATTGTAGCAAAGTGTCATTTCTTTAGTGTTGTCACATGAAAAGATAGAACAAAATATTTACAAAAATGTGAGGTACTGTGTATATACAGTGCCTTGCGAAAGTATTCGGCCCCCTTGAACTTTGCGACCTTTTGCCACATTTCAGGCTTCAAACATAAAGATATAAAACTGTAATTTTTTGTGAAGAATCAACAAGTGGGACACAATCATGAAGTGGAATGAAATTTATTGGATATTTCAAACTTTTTTAACAAATAAAAAACTGAAAAATTGGGCGTGCAAAATTATTCAGCCCCCTTAAGTTAATACTTTGTAGCGCCACCTTTTGCTGCGATTACAGCTGTAAGTCACTTGGGGAAGTCTCTATCAGTTTTGCACATCGAATGACTGACATTTTTGCCCATTCCTCCTTGCAAAACAGCTCGAGCTCAGTGAGGTTGGATGGAGAGCGTTTGTGAACAGCAGTTTTCAGTTCTTTCCACAGATTCTCGATTGGATTCAGGTCTGGACTTTGACTTGGCTATTCTAACACCTGGATATGTTTATTTGTGAACCATTCCATTGTAGATTTTGCTTTATGTTTTGCATCATTGTCTTGTTAGAAGACAAATCTCCGTCCCAGTCTCAGGTCTTTTGCAGACTCCATCAGGTTTCCTTCCAGAATGGTCCTGTATTTGGCTCCATCCATCTTCCCATCAATTTTAACCATCTTCCCTGTCCCTGCAGGCCCAAACCATGATGCTGCCACCACCATGTTTGACAGTGGGGATGGTGTGTTCAGGGCGATGAGCTGTGTTGCTTTTACGCCAAACATAACGTTTTGCATTGTTGCCAAAAAGTTCGATTTTGGTTTCATCTGACCAGAGCACCTTCTTCCACATGTTTGGTGTGTCTCCCAGGTGGCTTGTGGCAAACTTTAAATGACACTTTTTATGGATATCTTTAACCACTTGCCGACCGCCGATCGGCATCTGACGGCGGCAAAGTGGCTCGTTCCCGCAAATCGCCGTCATACGACGGCGGCTGCGGGAACGAGTTTAGTGAGCGCGCGCGCGCCGCCAGAGGCGCGCCCGCGCGCTCACTGTGTCCAGGGGGGCCAGGGAGCGGGTGCGGCGGCTTCGATTGCCGCCGGCTACCCGCGATGCCCCCCCCGGAGTGAGTGAGCGGAGGTCCGTGTATGTAAACACGGACCTCCGCTCTGTGTGAGGGGGAAGGGCTGTGATCACAGCCTTAATGTATGTGCCTGGAGGCGAGTGAGTGAGGCCCCCCCCGTAGCGCCCATCGGCCGCCGTTAGCTT
>BLSH010016179.1:3091206-3102205 GCA_018402905.1 Glandirana rugosa | reverse complement strand
TGACATACTGAAGCAGAGCATGATCCCCTCCCTTCAGAGACTGGGCCGCAGGGTAGTATTCTGACATGATAACGACCTCAAACACACCTCCAAGATGACCACTGCCTTGCTAAAAAAGCTGAGGGTAAAGGTGATGGACTGACCAAGCATGTCTCCAGACCTAAACCCTATTGAGCATCTGTGGGGCATCCTCAAACGGAAGGTGGAGGAGCACAAGGTCTCTAACATACACCAGCTCCATGATGTCATCATGGAGGCGTGGAAGAGGACTCCACTGGCAACCTGTGAAGCTCTGGTGAACTCCATGCTCAAGAGGGTTAAAGCAGTGCTGGAAAATAATGGTGGCCACACAAAATATTGACACTTTGGGCCCAATTTGGACATTTTCACTTTTGTTGCCAGTGATTTAGACATTAATGGCTGTGTGTTGAGTTATTTTGAGGGGACAGCAAATATACACTGTTATACAAGCTGTACACTCACTACTTTACATTGTAGCAAAGTGTCATTTCTTCAGTGTTGTCCATGAAAAGATAAAATCAATATTTACAAAAAAGTGAGGGGTGTACTTAGTTTTGTGAGATACTGTATGTATTTCAACAACATATTTAACTGTTTGCTTAGAGTTCACCTTCAGTCAGTGAAAGTTTAAAGTAGTTGCAAACCCTTACATATAGCCAGTGAAGGGACTTTTCTTAGGTGATACACAGAGATGAAAAAAATCCGTCTACATAAGTTGTATCTGTCTATGTGCAGTCTTCTCTTCTCTACATCTGTTTAACCACTTCAGCCCCGGAAGGATTTCCCACTTTAGGACCAGAGCACTTTTTGAGATTTAGCACTGCGTCGCTTTAACTGACAATTGCGCGATCGTGCGACCTTGTACCCAAACAAAATTGACGTCCTTTTTTTCCCAGAAATAGAGCCTTCTTTTGGTGGTATTTGATCACCTCTGCCGTTTTTATTTTTTGCACTGTAAAGAGCGACAATTTTGCAAAAAAACAAAAAACAAAACAATATTTCTTACTTTTTGCTAAAATACATATCCCAAAAAATATATATAAAAAACAAATTTATTCATCAGTTTAGGCCGATATGCATTCTTCCTCATATTTTTGGTAAAAAAAAAAAAAATTGCAATCAGCGTATATTGATTGTTTTGTGCAAAAGTTGCCGCGTTTACGAATGATGAGAATTCATTTATGAGGTTTTTATTTTATTTTTTACTAGTAATGGCGGCAATCTGCAATTTTTTGCTGGACTGTGACATTGTGGCGGAGATGCCGGTCACTTTTTTGGGACTATTGGCATTTATACAGCGATCAGTGCTATGAAAATGCACTGGTTACTATGTAAATGTCACTGGCAGGGAAGGGGTTAACACTAGGGGCGATCAAAGGGTTAACTGTGGAATGTGTTACAAACTGTGGGGGCTGGGCTGACTGGGGGAGGAGAGTGATTGTGGCTCAGATATACAGGGAACAGAAGATGACTCTTTTTTTCCCCTGTCAGACCGGAGATCCATGTGTTTACATACACGGATCCCGTTCTGTCACTGCGGGGGAGTGATCGTGGGTAGCTGGCTTACATCGAGTGCGCCCTACCCACTCCTTGGCTCCCCCGATATGCGCATGCCTCGGGCGGTGTGCACGTGGCCACAGTGCTCGATCTCGCCACCGTCGTCAGGTGACAGCAATTTGCAATATCGAGCCAGAATGCCGCCGTCAGATGACAGCGGGCAGTAGTTAACTGGTTAAACTGCTACATTTATAAGGTTGTCTGAGAGTTCAGAAAAAAGGTGGTGGAGAGCTGAAGTTACACTCTGCAGAGCTCAGTGAGGTGATGTCTTAAAGCTGATTGGAGGGAAGGGATACTCCCCTCTTCACACAGCTCAGAGGAACAGATCTGAGGTCCCTCCCCTGTCACCATTTTTACTTGGTGTCAACATTTTTCAGAAGTGATTCATGCTGATAGCTAAGGAACAAAGCGGTAGAAAGAAATAACACTTAATGATTTTAACTGAGACAAGTACGCACTATTGAGGGATATGCTTTGTTCATGTTTTTTATGTATGAGGTTTACAACTACTTTAAATGTGATTTATGATGCAAAAATTTGAAAAAGGAGGTTGCATGGGATAATGTTTTAGGGAGTACACTGCTACTGACCCTGTATAGAGATGTGTGTTCTTTATCTGTAAGGGAGGTATTACGCAGAACCTTTCAGTGAATTTTCTAACATTAGCACAGTTGCTGTGTTTAGTGGCTAGTATAAATATGTAGGTAACTAAATGCTGGATTTTATCTTTAACAATTTTTTGTCATTTTTTTATGTAGTTTGATGTGGGGGTGCACAGAAGTTACAGTAAAGGGCCTCAAAGTGATGACTCATGAAAACTGCAGTAAGGAGCGCTTTGTTGATCTTCTTATAGAGGAACAGAAACATATCAGGTAAAATATGAATTGATCAAGCAATGAACTAATTATGAAAGTAGATAAACAGAGACCGTAGGTAAAGTGATTAGAAACATGTTTTAGGTTTTCACATTAGTAATGGAAAGGGAGAATGGTATACCAACTGTTGTAAAACCAAACATTAAATACTACAGAGTAATGGTGCTATGACCTCAGAAAAGCACAATGACTTTTTGGTATGTGCTTCTAATGACACTACAAACGTATTTATAAGTTAGTGGTGCAATTAATTTTGCTGCACAATCTAGTATATTTTGCCTTGTGATTTACCCAGCTGAGTTTGGCTTATGCCCAGATGGCGATAATAACATATTTAAAAAACCTCACATAACCTACACCCCCTTTTACTCTACCTTGAGGTCCTTAGACTTATCCAGCTCCCCTGTAAGCCTGGTACTGCTGGAGGGGAGATCAAGAGGAAAAGTGGAAGGAGATCGGAGATATGTCCACGGCTCTAGGCTTAATGAACCGTAACGTGCCCAATGAGAACACCTGACAACTGTCTATAATGGAAATTTTATTCACTTTGGAAAACTTGCTCATATTTCTTGTTGCAATTTCAGGACAGGAAGTGAAGGCAAATCTCTCCAGCAGAACACAGACAGCATCAAATAACCTGATAGGGGTTTTAACCCTTCCCTACTCTATATAAAGCTATAAATGCTTTGGCTTTACATACGAAAAATGCATTAAAATAATGTATAGTAATAAAAAATAACTGTAACTGAAAGTACCATCCATTTACGTTTTCATCCCAGGTAGGTAAAAAAATATATATCTTGGAGAGACCACTGCCATATCTGTCTCAAACTTCCCCTGTGCTAAAATATTGTTGGCTTCAGTTGGGGAAAGTCACCAGAATGGATGAATACATTTTATAAACTAAATTACAAAAGAACAAGAGAAATGTCTGTGCTCAAATCCAAATATCTTACACGCACACACACCAAGTCAGGTACTAAAGAGGTGTAACCTACTACTGATTTAAACCTTTTGAACACTTCTATACAACCTTTACGAAATTCTAGCAAACTTTTTGATACAATCTTGGATTCTTGGTTTGCATATATTGCAATTTGCACATTGCGCATTTACAAACTGGCCATCATCTACTCTAATGTGCAACATGATTAAAACTTGCTCATAGCATACTTTGATGGACAGACAGTATAGTGCCAATATAAGGTGAACAAACACAAACGAAGAAGAACTACAGGACCACATGGAGTCATGCTATACAGAAGTGGCAGGATCTTTATTGCATTAGATGTTCTTTGTCTCTTCTGCAATAAAATAAACATACTTGCCTGTTTGCAGTCTCCTTTAAAATGTGCATTGAGCTGCTCTTGCACAGCTCTGGGTAATTCCCAGCGCGGTGCCAGTGTGCTGGATAAAATTAACTTCTGTGCATTCTATAGACCCAGGAAGAAGGTATTGGGACCTTGTGGACATCGGATTGTTAGAGGAGGTGAGTACAGGTGGCCCCCTAGTTACAAACATCCGACTTACAAACGACTCCTAATTACAAACGAAAGTAGACAACAGGAAGTTGGAGGAAATTTACCCATATGAAGGGAAATTCACTCCTGTAAGAGTTATTATGGGAAAAAGGTGTGTTCACTGATGCTTTATCACCAAGGTTTGTTTCCACAACAACTCAAAATGTTCAAAATCCAATTCTCATTGGGACAGGAAGTGAGGTGAAATTTTGTGCAGGTAGTAATTTCTAAATATAGTTGCCCACAATATAGGACATTGCTTCAAACAAGATTTAGAAAAAAATGAAATGGGAAAGGGCAAAGGGGTAGGGTAGAGACCGAAGTGATGCCATTTAGAGTGTAAGAGGTGATAGTCGTTAGAAAAAAGAAAGAATGGGACGGAGAAAAGAAATCAGATAAGGTGCCCGGGTCCTGGCAGTTCCAAATTCATGGAGCCTATTCGATTTCAGAGTAAAGAATGATCTAGATTCAGATTGTTATTGTATTCTAGCCATGAGGAACAAACTTTCAAAAATTGGATATGGTTAAGTATAAAAGTAAGTTTCTCTTGAATCATAGTGCCCATGATCTGTTGCTTCAACTCCATAAGGTTCAAAGAGGGCTGCCTCCTGGCTTTTGCTATGGTTTGACATGTAGCTTGTAAGATGAAGGTTGTAAGCTTTCATTCATTTACGTGATTCTGCACTTCCAAATAGGGAGCTTAACTGCCGGCACCCGCTGATTGTCGAGGAGAGTAAACATAGGCAGAGCTTCATCCTGTCCTACAAACAGTGCAAAATAAATCCAGCACATCCCTTAGTAAAAGCACCACACTGTCTACACATAAACACTGGTTAGGCACACTATTAAACCTTTGATCACCTTCTCAGCCAGTGTCATTAGTACAGTGACCGTGCATATTTTTAGCACTGATCACTATTCATGTCACTGGTTCCCACAAAGTACCAAAAGTGTTAGTGTCAGACTCTCTGCAATATCACAGTCCAGCTATAAGTCATTGATTGCCACCATTCTTAGCATAAAATAAATTAATAGAGTCCAGTAATTATCCCATAGTTTTTATATGCTATAACCTTTGCATAAACCAATCAATGTACGCTTTTTTACCAAAAATATGTAGCAGAATACATATTGGCCTAAATTTATGAAAAATTTTTATTTTTTTTTTAATTTTTTTAATTTTCTTTATTGGATATGTTTTATAGCAGAATGTTAAAAATGATCTTTCTTTTTCAAAATTGTCAGTCTTTTTTTGTTTATAGAGCAAAAAATAAAAAACCCAGTGGTGATCACATACCACTAGGGATTGACCGATTATCGGCGGCCAATATTCACTTTTTTGGAAATATCGGACATAAATGTTCTCCTTTTAAGGGCTTTTACCGGGGTGATGCATGCAACTGCATGCATCACCCCGGTACTGTTCTTTAGAGCGGGCAGTCAGCTTTATTGTAATAACAACCGATGTGGCTCACCATGCCTCCCCTTCCACTGGGAGACCCAAGCAACCATTGGCACGTCCTTCGCCTGGCCGAAGACCCGAACAACGCCAATGCTTCGTTCGGGACTCGAATCTAGTAACCCGGAAGGGATGTCATGACATGACTTCCTGGATTACTGGCATATTAAAGGCGCCAGTTTTAAAAAATACAAAGTATTCAAAGACGCAGATCTTGACGTTTTGAATACTTCCAAGTGCAGAGGATTGGTTTGGGGTCTTATAGACCCCAGATCCCTCTATAAAGAGTACCTATCACTGCCTATTACTGTCACAAGGGATGTTTACAGTCCTTGTGACAGCAATAACAGTAATAAAAAAAAAATGTAAAAAGACAGTGTAAAAATAAAAATGTTAAATGTACAGAATATTGGCACATAATATTGGCCTGAGAGGTGGCTGAGAAATCGGTATCGTATCGGCACCGAAAAAATTATATTGGTCGATCCCTAAATACCACCAAAAGAAAGCTCTATTCTTGGGAAAATAAGGACATAAATTGAATTGGTGTACAGCGTTGCATGACCGCGCAATTGTCAGTTAAAATAATGCAGTGCCAGAACACAAAAAATGGCCTGGTCATTAAGGGGGTTACATCTTCCAAGGTCAAGTGGCTAGTAAGTTTTGCTCTAACTAATATGAAGAGCAATGGGACATGTTTTCTGCTCAAAGCAACAGTGTCGTTTTGCTAACATAGGGGTTGATTTGCTAATGGCAAATAGACTGTGCACTTTGCAAAGTGCATTTGCACTCTGCAAATGCAGTTGCTTCAGAGCTTAGTAAATGAGCAGAAGCTCTGCTGACTTCCATCATCCAATCATGTGCAAGCAAAAATGCTGTTTTTTTATTTTCTTTGCACGTGATTGGATACTCTTTGCAAAGTGAAGCTTTACCTTATTTCCTAAGCTCTAGAACAACTGCACTTACAGAGGGCAACTGCATTTTGCAAAGCACACATTCTATGTGCCTTTAGTAAATCAACCCTGTAGTGTTGGGTCCATTGCTTTATGCATAGAATTTTTGTTTTGTTGTTTTTTTTTGTCAGTATCTGTTAAACAAAGATTTCATTCTGTACTGATCTAATCTAAGTGGGTGCGAGTGGGTGGATTTGAGTTTGATCTGTGTAGTTGTGAAGCACTTTCCAATTCAGACTCAAGTTTCAGTCTACGCATCTCAACACCAAAAGTGTGCTGAGATGCTATTTGGATTAGGTGTCTCTTAAGGACTACTTTGTATGCTTCCACAACACAGCAGGTGAAGATATGGAGTCTTTGTTAGTTAGAATGTACTGTTTCCTCTGGTAATAGTTTTACGTTTCTCTAAAACCCGAGAATGTGCAAGTCATTGAGGGACCATGAAGTCTCATAGGGTCTGTGTAAAACAGAGCCGCAGTACACTATCATGGTCTGACCAAGGTGCTGATAGAATTTTAACTCTAGAGAGTACTGGGAGGAAAAAGCACTTAACCCAGATGTGGTCTATGAAGGTGTAAAGATCGTGGGAAGCAGAGTAAGAAGTGTAGTCCTGAAAGTGGTTGTTAAGCCACTTCTATAAAAAGCTCTCACCCCCTGTGTATTATAACAATAAGTTCCCCTACGTCTGTGTTATATCATAACTATGCTTATCTGCACTGATAACACACCATCTTCCTGTGATCAGTTCCCTCTTCTCTCCTCTCCTTTGCTTAGCTAACAGTTCAAGTGGGCGGGGCCGACCACTGCAGCTGACATCAGCCGGAGAGGAGAGACAGAGCTGAGGAGTCGCATGACGGGAAGACAGTGTGTTATCAGTACAGATAAGCATATTTTCATACAACACACAGGGGAACGTATTCTAATACAGAGGGGATGGGGGCTTTTAATCTTAAGTGTGAGAGCAGCAGGAGCGGGGCTGACACGAGCAGACACTCAGAGAGGGGGAGAGGAGGGAGGGAGAGCACAGAGGAGACACGGAGCAGGGCTGCAGATGACAGAGGCATGTACTAACTCCGGTGTCAGTGCTCTGCAGCCATGATACATCGGAGGAAGCATACAGAGGGTAGGTAGAAACTGTCAGGATCAGCCAGGTATTACAGGTGGTACAGGGGGTCAAATGACACAGCTCAAGCACTGTGCTGTATAACATGTTTTAACCACTTGCCGACCGTGTCATGTAGAAACATGGCTGCAAGGTGGACTCATTATTCTGGGAGGCCGTACTATAACGTCCTCTAGGAATTGCGCTCCCGTGTGCCCCCGGGAGTATCCATGACCGTCAGGTCCGGGAGACCCGGCGCATCACGGATCGCGGTAAACAGTGGCCTTTTACTATGTGGTTGCTCCGTTGATCATATGTAAACAAGCCGGCGGATATCCGGTTTGTGTCTCCCCTCTCTGTACCGATCGGTAAAGTGCGGGGGCAGAGGGGAGAGATCACCTGCAGTGCCCACAGCGCTTCTATGTGCCACTCACCCAGCTATCCATCCAGCCATCCTCATCCATCCAGTCATCCCCATCCGTGCTCACCCATCCCCATCCGTGCTCACTCATCCCCATCCATGCTCACTCATCCCCATCCATGCTCAGCCATCCTCATCCGTGTTCAGTCATCCCCATCCGTGCTCAGTCATTCCCGTCCGTGCTCATTCATCCCCATCCATGACACATCCATGCCATTACACTGCCCATCAGTGCCACTACACTGCCCATCAATGCCACTTCAGTGCCCATCAGTGCTACTACACTGTCCATCAGTGCCACTACACTGCCCATCAATGCCACTACAGTGCCTCACAATTGTGTAATAGGTAGTCAAATTAGGTTTGAAAGTTATACCCCTAGAACGCCTGATAGTGCTCCCTGCATGTTGGGCCTCTATATGTGACCAGGCTGTTTAAAAGTGTCACACGTGGTATTGCCATACTCGGGACGATTAGCAGAATATATTTTGGGGTGTAATTTTTGCTAGGCACATGCTACGTGTTAGAAATATTGTATAAATGGACAACTTTGTGTAAAAAAAAATGTGTTTTCATTTTCTTTCCCTATTTTCCAAAAACTACTGGAAAAAATGACATGTTCAAAAGACTCATTATGCCTCCTAGAATATACGTTGGGGTGTTTACTTTCAAAAATGGGGTAATGTTTTTGGGCGTTTCCATTGTCCAGGTGCTCCAGGACCTTCAAAAGTGCAAAGGTAGTCAGGAAATTAAATGGGTAATTTATGCTCCTAGAACACCTGATGGTGCTCCCTGCATGTTGGGCCTCTGTATGTGGCCAGACTGTGTAAAAGTCTCACACTGTGGTATCGCCATACTCAGGAATAGTAGAATGTGTTTTGGGATGTAATTTGTGGTATGCATATGCTGTGTGTGAGAATCTGTTAATATGACAATTTTGTGGAAAGAAAAATAAAAATAAAATTAATTTTGCAAAGAATTGTGGTAAAAAATTACAACTTCAAAAAACTCACCATGCCTCTTACTAAATACCTTGGAATGTCTACTTTCCAAAAAGGGGTCATTTGGGGGGTATTTGTACATTCCTGGCTTGTTAGGGTCTCAAGAAATTAGATAGGCTGTCAGTACATCAGGAGTGATCAGTTTTCAGTGATTGGCACCATAGCTAGTAGACACTATAACTTTCGCAAAGACCAAATAATATACACTAATTTGTTTTTTTTTGTTTTTTTTACCAAAGATATGTATTATCTTTTCCAAAATTTATGAAGAAAAATTACTACTTTGCAAAATTTTATATCAGAAATGATAAATGCATTTTTTTTTTTTTACAAAATTTGCGGTATTTTTTCATTTATAGTGCAAAAAATAAAAAACACAGCAGGGATTAACCACTTCAATACCGGACGTTTATACCCCCTTCCTTACCAGACCAATTTTCAGCTTTCAGCGCTCTCACACTTTGAATGACAATTACTCTCTCATGCTACACTGCACCCAAACAAAATTTTTATCATTTTTTTCACACAAATAGAACTTTCTTTTGGTGGTATTTAAGAACCTCTGGGTTGAAAAAAAACCCACTTTTTTTTAATTCCTGTGATAAAATTTTGCAAATAAGTAATTTTTGTCCATAAATTTGGGCCAAAACCTATACTGCTACCTATCTTTGGTAAAAATAACCCAAATAAGTGTATATTATTTGGTCTGTGTGAAAGTTATAGAGTCTACAAACTGTGGTGCAAATCATTGAAAATTGATCACACCTGATGCACTGATGGCCGATCTCAATTCTTGAGGCCCTGAAATGTCGGGAAAGTACAATCACCCCATTTTGAAAAGTAGACATTCCAAGGTATTTAGCAAGAGGCATGGCGAGTTTTTCGAAGTTGTACTTTTTTCCCACAATTCTTGGGAAAATTAAGAAATTATTATTTATTTATTTTTTTTGCACAAAATTGTCAGAACAACAAGTTATTTCTCACACACAGCATATGCATACTTCCAATTACACCCCAAAATACATTCTGCTACTGTCCCTGAGTATGGTAATACCACATATGTGAGACTTTTTCCCAGCCTAACCACATAGAAAGGTCCAACATGCAGGGAGCACCGTCATGCATTTTAGGAGCAGAATTTTCACATCTAATTTCCTAACAACCTATTACACTTTTGAAGGCCCTGAAGCACCAGGGCAATGGAATTACCCACAAAATGACCCCATTTTGGAAAGAAAACACCCCAACGTATATTCTATGAGGCATTATGAGTCTTTTGAATGGTTAATTTTTTTTCACAAGTCTTCGAAAAACGTGAAAAGAAAATGAATACGCGTTTATTTTTACACAAAGTGGTCAATTTATAAGACATTTCTAACACATAGCATGCACATAGCAAAAATTACCCCCCAAAATATATTCTGCTACTCGTCCTGAGTATGGCGATACCACATGTGTGAGACTTTTTCACACCCTGGCCACATACAGAGGTCGAACATGCAGGGAGCACCGTCAGGCGTTCTAAGAGCATAAATTACACATAAAATTTCATTCATACCTATCACACTTTTGAAGGCCCTGGGGCACCAGGACAGTGGAATTACCCCCAAAATGACCCCATTTTGGAAAGCAAACACCAGAGGTATTTTCTATGAGGCATGGGCTGCAGATAGGTACTCGGGTACTCTAATGGGCTGCAGATAGGTACTCAGGTATTCTGATGGGCTGCAGATAGGTACTTGGGTACTTTGATGGGCTCATGGATAGACGTCGGGTACGGAGTATCTTTTATGGAGACCACAAACGAAAGGTTTTACCCCAGTAAAACCCCCATTAAGGTGACAGGACCACGGGGTCCCGGAAGTTTTCACACTATCCATACTTACTTTAAAATACACATTAAATACGAGAATCTTGCGGACTGCCACGAGGGACGTACAAGCTGGAGACATACACCGGTCCCACACTTTTTCAGAGTGTGTACACCATAGCGGTATGAGTCCTGCTCATCGTCTTATATAAAACCCCCCATTAAAAACGATACACGTACGATACACAATCTTTACAGAATATTTAACTGGTGAAACACA
>BLSH010016179.1:3072354-3084692 GCA_018402905.1 Glandirana rugosa | reverse complement strand
GCACTTAAACCCCCCTCCTGCCCAGACCAATTTTTGGCTTTCAGCGCTGTCGCATTTTGAATGACAATTGCGCTGTCGTGCGACGTTGTACCCAAATAAAATTTGCGTCCTTTTTTTCCCACAAATAGAGCTTTCTTTTGGTGGTATTTGATCCCCTCTGCGCCATTTCTGATCGCCGCTATAAACAAAAAATGAGCGACAATTTTGCAAAAAAGAACAATATTTTTTACTTTTTGCTAAAGTACAAATCCATTAAAAAAATTATTCATCAGTTTTGGCCGATATATATTCTTCTACATATTTTTGGTTAAAAAAAAATCGCAATCGGCGTATATTGATTGGTTTGCGCAAAAGTTATCGCGTCTACAAACTGGGAATTGATTTATGGCGTTTTTATTATTTTTTTTATTTTTTACTAGTAATGGCGGCGATCTGCGATTTTTATCGGGACTCTGATATTGGGGCGGAAATGTCGGACATTTTTTACACATTTTTGGGACCAATGACATTTATACAGCGATCAGAAATGTAAATGTCCACTGATTACTGTATAAATGTCATTGGCAGTGAAGGGGTTAACCAGCAGGGGGCAGTGAAGGGGTTAAATATGTTCCCTGGGTATGTTCTAACTGTGGGGGGGCAGGGCTGGCCGGGACATGACAGATCTCACTGATCCCAGTGACAGGGATCAGTAGATCTGCTATGTCCCCTGTCACAGAACGGGGAACCGCCGTGTTTACAACGGCGGTTCCCCGTTCTGAGGCTCCTAAAGGTGATCGGCGGGATTCGGGCGGACATCGAGTCCGCCCGACCCACGGGCACGCTCGCGCAGCGTGCGACGCGCACGCGCGCGCGCCACCGCTGCCGCCAGGGGGCGCGCAGGAGCATGCGCAGTGGAGGACGTCCATGGACGTCCTCCGGGCATTTCAGATCCGCGCTGGAGCTGTACTTTGGCTATAGCGCGGACCTGAAGTGGTTAAGGCTGCTCCTGGTCGTCCGTTCCAAATTTCTCCCAGCCATTTTTTTGTTCTGTCTTCATCCATCCAGCCTTTAATGTATGCGCGCACTGTAATTCGTGGTGGGAATTTTACCTTTTTAGGCAAGGTCTTTCTTTTAAAAATAATGACAGGCCACAGCTTAGTTCCATTAGCCAAACATGACAGAACGACTATGAAATGTTTTTTCTTTTATTTCCTGTGGTTCTGAGCAAAATAGTTTTGTCTCCCAAACTTGCCACAGTTCTGTTGCTTGGAAGATCAAAGGTCATAGGTGTTTCATCCATATTCCCAATATCTCCCAGGTCATAGTTATGGATCCTTCTTTGTTTTATGATGAATGAATGGAATGACATCACTTTTTCATCAATGTCTTTTGACAACTTCTGTGAAATCTTTGTTCTTTGCCGCAAATATAGGGCAAACCTATTGATGAAGCAGGTACACCATCCTGCTGACGCAACAAAATTTTCAATGCCTGGTGCTTTACATTTGTCATTTTAAGCCATTTGAAGGGCACGTAAGCGAATTCTCATGCGTGTTACGCAGTAACCATTTTGAGGACACTCCATAACCCATTTATGCAATTCAGTCTCTAGAGCCTCATATGAAGTTGTTAAACCACATCAAGCTTTTTTTGCCTTTGGAATCTTTTCAGCTTTCATTTTCCGCCACTCCCTCACTTGTTTTTCGTCAACAAAAAATTCCCTACTTGCAATACTGTTATTGCTTTCTTCTGCTCTTGACACAACCTTAAGTTTGAAACCAGCTTCGTATGACCTGTGTTTTTGTTTTGGTCCCGGAATAGAAGTACCGATATTGGGATCCATTTCTAACAGGATAAAAAAAAATAATTTTTAGGATGGGAGGACGCCAGGCCCCGTCCACCCTTTTTGACCCCTCTTACTTCTCATAAGCCCTACCCCTTATAGAATCCACCCACTCTGTCCCCTGTATTCCACATATTGTGTCAGTAGTATACAGCTCAGCATCACAGGTGGGGTACGGTATATTGCAGTCAGTAACAGTATGCAGCCAGTATGCAGGTATTGTAGCCATTACACAGGGACTCAGCCAGTACACAGGTATTGTAACCATTACACAGGTATTGTAGCCAGAACTCAGGGACTCAGCCGTTACACAGGTATTGTAGCCAGAACACAGGTATTGTAGCCATTACACATGGACTCAGTCATTACACAGGGACTGAGCCATTACACTGAAAATCGGCCAATACACAGGGGACTGAGTCGTTACACTGACAATCGGCCATTACACAGGGGACTGAGCCATTACACTGACAATCGGCCATTACACAGGGGACTGAGCCATTACACTGACAATCGGCCATGGGACAGGGAACACAGTACCTTCTCTCTTCTCCTCTTCTGTCCTCGTCGGACTCCGTGTCTGCCGCTCCGACCTGGCTCCGGTTCCGGACCCGCCCCCAGCACAGTGACAAGCCAATCACTGGCAATCACTGTGCAGCCAATCAGCCTATGTATGTCTGCTGTTCAGTGCACATACATAGAGTTTTCGGACCATCCACAGAGGGTTCAGGCTCCCGCAGACGAGATGCAGTGGGCATTGACTCGAGTATAAGCCGAAGGGGGCCTTTTTCAGCACAAAAAATGTGCTTAAAAACTCGGCTTATACGCGAGTATATACGGTATGTAGATGTGGTGGAGAGAAGTGAATATGAAAGACCACATTAGAGTTGGGAGGATGATAGCTATGCAGGTACAGGCTGTAGTTTATATGCGAGGTTACAGACTGGTGGCCGATGTGTTTTCTTAAATTTGGTTATGCAGTCTACGCTCTGTGAACATGTGGATGGGCCACCCATATCCTGCAGGTAAATACCACTTAAAGCGGAGTTCCACCCAGTTAAAAGTCAGCAGCTACAAAAAGTGTAGCTGCTGACTTTTAACAATCGGACACTTACCTGTCCCATGCTCCAGCGATGCAGGTCGCCCGAGGGCTCGCTCTTCTCCCCCTCACCTTGGCAGCGCCGGCATCACAAGTGTGGGTGCCCGACTTTGACCTCGAAGCCGGGTGCACACTGCGCATGTGCGAGTTGCGCTGCGCCTTGTGAATGGCCAGCGTATCTTCTGGGACCCGTGACGTGTCCCAGAAGATCGCTGGGTGGGAGGGGAGGTAGGTGAACTTCCTTCCAGCTCCGCGGCGCTAGGAGAGGAAATGGAACTGGGACCCTGTCCCCCCCCCCCCAAAAAAAAAAAAAGATATGCAAAATTGTGGCGTGTCAGGAGGTCACCTTCCTTTAAAGCGGAAGTTCCACTTTTGGGTGGATCTCCGCTTTAAACACTTATACCTACAGGTAAGCCTTGAATATAGCTTACTTGTGTGTACAAAGAATATCTCCTAAATGTACACCATTTAGGAGATATTCAGTGTTTCTACAGAAAAATAATACCGATGTATGGCGCCCTATGAAAAATGTAACTGTCAAATGTGGCTGCCTCTTTAAATGAGTGAATGAATCACCTAAAAGCACAAATACAACAAAATAAAAGATGGCACTTGCAAATTAAATCTATACCATGTGAAAATAACATTACACCATCGTCGATAATCATGTATCCATGAAGATATCCCAATAATGTGCAGATATAAATTCCCAACACCAAATAAGTGCTTCAATATGGAGATATCCTTTAAGTCTTCACCGCTGGTGCTCAAGTGGTAGTTGTATACTTACCAGAGGTTTTTGACCCCCTTTTTACAGGAAGGTTATATATCACTTGTGAAATCCAATAGGTATTCCTCAGCTGCAACCTCTCCACTCCTTTGCTCCCATCAGTATATAGTAAGGATAGAGGGAGCAGGGATTTGTCACTTCCGGGTCCCATGTGACTGATTATCTGGGTTGGTTAGTGAGAACAAGGCGTGGATCGCACGTCAGCGCTGGAGGAATATACAATATCCACAAATGCTGTATACACCAGTGTCGGTTATAGGCACACTTACATGTGAGTGCAAAATTATTATATATCTTTTGCTATCATCAAATAAATTACTGCATCCCATCAGAATACCTGAGTACCTATCTGCAGCCCATCAGAGTATCCGAGTACCTATCTGCAGAATATACCTTGGGTGTTTGCTTTCCAAAATGGGGTAATTCCACTCTCCTGGTGCTCCAGGGCCTTCAAAAGTGTGATAGGTATGAATTAAATTGTATATGTAATTTATGCTCCTAGAACGCCTGGCAGTGCTCCCTGCATGTTCAGCTTCTGTATGTGGCCAGGGTGTGAAAAAGTCTCACACATGTGGTATCGTCATACTCAGGACGAGTAGTAGAATATATTTTGGGGGTTCATTTTTTGCTATGTACATGCTATGTGTTAGAAATATCTCATAAATTTACCACTTTGTGTAAAAATGAAAGCATTTTTATTTTCTTTCCACATTTTTCGAAGACTTGTAGAAAAAAATGAACCATTCAAAAGACTCACAAAGCCTCATAGATTATACGTTGGGGTGTTTGCTTTCCAAAATGGGGTCATTTTGTGGGTAATTCCATTGTCCTGGTCCTCCAGGGCCTTCAAAAGTGTAATAGGTCGTTAGGAAATTAGATGTGAATTTTCTGCTCCTAGAATGCATGACGGTGCTCCCTGCATGTTGGACCTTTCTATGTGGTTAGGCTGGGAAAAAGTCTCACATATGTGGTATTACCATACTCAGGGCGAGTAGCAGAATGTATTTTGGGGTGTAATTGAAAGTATGCCTATGCTGTGTGTGAGAAATAACTTTTTGTGCAAAAAAAAGGTCTTAATTTTCCCAAGAATTGTGGGAAAAAATACAACTTTAAAAAAAGCTGAGTTAGACTTACCGGTAACTCCTTTTCTGGGAGTCTTCCAGGATAGCCCATGAGACCTTGGGCTCCCCCTACCAGGACAGGAAGCACATTATCCCCACAGAATAAAAGGGCTGTCCTCCAGGCTGCCATCAGTAGTCACAAGAACCGTAGGACAAATCTGAAAAACATATGCATTAAACATATTCTACGTATAAATCAGATAATACCGGGTGGGAATCCGGCTGTCCTGGAAGACTCCCAGAAAAGGAGTTACCGTTAAGTCTAACTCAGCTTTTCTCAAGGCGTCTTCCAGGACAGCCCATGAGACGATGAGCCAGAACTTACCAGTCTAGGGTGGGACCACTGCTTGGAGGACCTTACGCCCAAACGCCTGCTCCTGAGCTGATAGGAGATCTAGGCGATAGTGCTTGACAAAGGTAGAGAAGCTTGTCCACGTAGCGGCTCTACAAATCTCTTCTGGGGATGCACCGGCCCTCTCCGCCCAAGATGCAGACAAATCTCTGGTAGAGTGCGCATTAACAAAAGGAGGAGGTACCTGTCTAGCACTATAAGCTACTGATATCGCTTGTTTAATCCACCTGGCTAAGGTAGCCTTGGATACCCCCTTGCCTTTGTGCGGACCTGAAAAGAGCACAAACAACCCGTCTGACTTCCTAAAAGACCTAGAAATCTCTAGATATTCTAGAACAGTTCTCCTGACATCTAAGAGAATAGATTTCCTCTCCTTCTCCCCTTTGGGAGAGTTACAGAATGTTGTGAGAATGATGCCCTGTGGAACATGCTGGAAACCTTAGACAGGAAGGCTGGACCTGTTTTCAGCACTATCATGTCCTCAAAAATCGTCAGGAAGGGTTCCCTAATGGAAAGGGCCTGAAGCTCACTCACTCTACGTGCTGTAGTTATAACTAGTAGCAGTACTGTCTTGAGGGTAAGCATTTTCACTGAAGCCTCCTCCAATGGCTCGAAGGGAGACTCCGTTAGAGCCTGGAGGACTAAAGATAAGTTCCAAGACGGGCAAGACTTAACCTCCACCGGCTTGGATATAGATAAGGATTTGAAAAATCTTGCTACAAAAAGGATCCTCTAACAAGGAGCACTGGAGGTACACACTAAGCGCTGCCACCTGCACCTTTAGTGTACTGACTGCCAGACCCATGTCGACTCCCTCCTGAAAAAAATCCAAAACTGAGGGAATATCCTGAGCAGCTTTTTTATTAATCACCAACCAAGAATTGTATTTCTTCCATACTTTGGTGTAGATTGCCCTTGTCACTTGCTTCCTACAATTAACTAGGGTATCTATTACTTTGGCTGAAACCCCCTGTGCGCTAAGTATCTTCTCTTCAGATACCATGCCGTCAAGTTTAATGAGTCCACCTGAGGGTGAGCCACTGGACCCTGGGAAACTAGATCCCCTCTCCTTTGAAGCCTGAGAGGAGGTTCCTATACTAGAGGCTGGAACAGTGAAAACCATGGCCTTTTGGGCCAGAATGGTGCAATCAGGATCATATCTGATTGCTCCTGCTGAAATTTCTGAAGAACTTCTGGTATCATTCTGATAGGTGGGAACGCATAACAAAGATGGAATGGCCAAGGATTTGCCAATGCATCGATCCCAATGCATTGATCTGATTGGCTTAGAGAGAAATACTTTTCCACTTTGTGATTGTCCTGACTTGCTAACAAGTCCACTTCTGCTACACCCCATAGTTTGGAGAGGTCCGCAAATACTTCCGGGTGCAGAGACCAATTGTCTCGAAGCACCTGATGGCGACTGAGGTAATATGCAAAATTGTTCTTGCCTTCCCTTCAGGGGCACTGCTGAAATGGACGCTAGATTCTGTTCTGCCCAGGACAGATTCTGCTGTGCAATTAACTGTTGCATCTGACTCCTCGTGCCCCCTTGTTTGTTCAAGTAAGCCACCGTTGCCACATTGTCCGAAAGGATCTCCAAGTTGTGACCCCTGATTTCTGACTAGAAGGCCATCACTGCCCTTAATATTGCCAAAAGCTCTCTTTGATTTGAGGGAGCTTGCACCTCTCTGGAAGTCCACTTTCCCTGAGCCAGCTTGTTGCTCAGATGGGCTCCCCATCCCCAGGCATTCGCGTCCCTTGTAATTCTTTTTGAAACGGGTATGGCTCGTGGTAATCCCCTGGTTAGGTGAGGTAGAGCTCTCCACCACCAAAGGCTTCTTTTTGCCTTTGATGGAACTCTGATTTTTAAATCGAATGAAGTCGAACAGCCGTCCAAATTCTTGCCAAATGCCTGCTGTAGTGATCTCTGATTAAACCTCACCCACTGAACTGCAGGGAAGCAGGCAGTCATCAGACCCAAAACTCTTGAATCTTCCCTGAGGGAAGTCCACTGATTGGTGTGTAGGGCTGCTATGCCCTGCATCACCTTCTTCACTTTTTCCTCCGGAAGGAATATCCTCCGGGATACTGAGCAGATCTCATAACCCAAATAAGTCACTCTTTGGGCTGGTACTAGGGAAGACTTCTGTTTGTTGATAAGCCAACCTAGAGATTGCAGAGCATCCTGCACTGTCCAAAGATCTCTTTCCAACTCCTGAGAAGACCCTGCTACAATTAAGAGATCGTCCAGGTAGGGAATAATTGTTATTGCCTTTAGCCTTAGTGGAGCTAATGCCTCTCCCAAGACCTTGATGAAGATCCTTGGGGCCGAGGATAGTCCAAAAGGGAGAGCCTGAAACTGGAAATGTTTGACGCTTGAGCTTAACCTCAGTGCTAGCCTTAGGAACATTTGATATTCTGGATGGATCGGGACATGCAAGTATGCGTCCCTGAGATCCAGCGATGCCATAAAGCAATTTGGAGCGAGCAATTTCTTTATCGAAAAAATTGTCTCCATTCTGAAGGGTTTGTACCTGATTGATTTGTTCAGGGACTGAAGGTTCAGAATTAACTGATATTTTCCTGAAGGCTTTCTCACTACAAACATGTGAGAATAAAAGCCTCTTCCTGGCTCCTTTAAGGGAACTGGGATCATGACCTTCTGATTTACTAATTCTCCTAACAAAAGTCTCAGTGCTTTCGCCTTCACTCGGTCTCGAGGAGGGACTGTAATTAGCATTCTCTCTGACGGTTGCGAGGAAAACTCCAGCTTGTATCAGCTGTCCACCAAATCCCTGATAAAAGGACTTGTGGTGTTTTTTGTCCACTGTGGTAGGAAGGCCCTCAACCTTCCTCCCACTGGGACGCATGCGTCATTGTGGCTTTGGCTGTTGGGGAGGGTTAAATAACACACTACCCCTGCCTCTGCCTTTGTGGCCCGTTCAGTGCTTTTTAGGCTTGTTGTCTTTTTGACCCGCCTCTTGTCTGCCTTGGCCACGAAAAAAAATTCTAGTCAAAGGCCTCTTCTTTTTCTCAGGGAAAACATTTTTCTTATCCGCAGTATGCTCTAAGGCTTCCTGCAAGCCTGGGCCAAAAAGATGGTGACTGGCTTACCTGAGAGGTGCTGCGGGTCCTGCAGAAGGATCCATGTTGCCTCTCCCCCTGTGATCTCAGCCTCTGCTGATCCAGGACACACCAGCCGCCCATCACGCCTTGCCTGCGCTTTAAGGAGACCGGAACTGCGTCTCCGGCGCTCGCTGATGACGTCAGCAGCCTCCCTGAAGTTACCCTCTGGTACTTCCTTCCAGCCAGTGGTACGCATGGCTCCGCCCCCTCCACGCGCTCCTGACTTCCTGAAACGCCGCTCTGCACAGACACAGCCTGTCTGGCTATAGCAGAGCGGCTGCAGCCTGCATTAGGCACAGGGATGTCGGTCAGGAACGCTCAGGGCTGACTCACCGCGATCCTGACCCTCTCTGGGCACTGAAAAAAGGGCATCCTGTGGTCTCTGCATACCCTGTGGTAGAGGTCCGTACTGGGCAGAAGAGAAGTTATGAATATAAGGCCCCCCTGATCCCAACAGAGCCACTCCTCCGGCCAGGGAGACCAGGTTCCTGAAACATGTTACCCCCTGTCCGGAGGAAAAACAAATACTGATGGCAGCCTAGAGGACCGCCCTTTTATTCTGTGGGGTTAACGTGTTTCCTGTCCTGGTAGGATGAGCCCAAGGTCTCATGGGCTGTCCTGGAAGACGCCTTGAGAAACTTGCCATGCCTCTTACTATTTACCTTGGAATGTCTACTTTTCTAAAAGGAGTCATTTGGGGGGCATTTGTACTTTCCTGACGTTTCAGGGCCTCAAGAAATGAGATAGGCCTTCAGTGCATCAGGTGTGATCAATTTTCAATGATTGGCACCATAGCTTGTAGAATCTAACTTTCACACAGACCAAATATACACTTATTTGGGTTATTTTTACCAAAGATAGGTAGCAGTATAGGTTTTGGCCCAAATTTATGAACAAAAATTAGTTATTTGCTAAATTTTATCATAGAAACTAAAAAAAAGTGTTTTTTTTTTCAAACTTTTCACACTTTTTTCACTTATGTCGCAAAAAATAAAAACCCAGAGGTTATTAAATACCACCAAAAGAAAGCTCTATTTGTGTGAAAAAAAAATGATAAAAATTTTGTTTGGTTACAGTGTAGCATGAGAGAGTTTTGGAATTCAAAATGTGAGAGTGCTGAAAGCTGAAAATTGGTTTGGGCAGGAAGGTGGTATAAACGTCCTGTATTGAAGTGATTAACAGCGGGAGCCAATGGCTGTGCTGCTATCAATCTATCCAATCAGGACTTGAGACACCGGCTGGAGCAGGTGTGCTTGTCCCCGGCACGGGAAAGACAGGGTTCAGGTAAGTAAATCGGGGGCTCTGGGGGGCTGCTACACTAAACAAGGTTTTTCACCTTAATGCATAGAATGCACTAAGGTGAAAAACACAGAGGGTTTACAACCCCTTTAAGACCTCTTTTGTCCCACATGTATGAAAGATTTGTGCAATATACATACTATGGTGAGACATTGTAGTGGATGAGTCCCTTATACCTTTTCATGGCAGAATATGCTTTCAACAATACATCCCTACCAAGAGAGCCATGTATTGAGTGAAGCTGTACAAATTTTGCCAGAGTGGGATTGGCTATACATATGCATTCTGCATATGTGAGGGAAAAAATGCTAGCTACACCCTGATGGATACACACCATACATGGCTACTACTGGAAAGATTGTTGTAGACCTGGTAAATCCATTGCTGAATAACGGGTACCATTTATATGTTGACAATATTTACACGAGTGTGCCGCTATTTAACCACTTCAGCCCCTGAAGGATTTCCCACTTTAGGACCACAGCACTTTTTGCGATTCGGCACTGCGTCGCTTTAATTGACATTGTCGCGGCCGCGCGACGTACCCAAACAAAATTTGCGTCCTTTTTTGCCACAAATAGAGCATTTTGGTGGTATTTGATCACCTCTGTGTCATTTTTGATCGCCGCTATAAACAAAAGAAAGCGACAATTTTGCAAAAACAAACAAATTTCTTACTTTTTGCTAAAATACAAATCCAAAAAAAAAAATATAAAAAAACATTTTTTTTCCATCGGTTTTGGCCGATTTATATTTTTGGTAAAAGAAAAAAAAAATCGCAATCGGCGTTTATTGATTGGTTTGCGCAAAAGTTGCCACGTTTACGGATGAGAATTAATTTCTGGGGTTATTTATTCTTTTTTTATTTTTTACTAGTAATGGCGGCGATCTGCTATTTTTAGCGGTACTGCGATATTGCAGCGGACATGTCGGACCATTTTGACACTTTTTTGGGAGCAGTGGCATTTATACAGCGATCAGTGCTATAAGCCTGCGATCACAGCCCTTCCTCCTCTAACAGAACGGAGATCCATGTTTACTTACACGGACCTCCGTTCTTTCCCTGGGGGGGGGGGGCATCGCGGGTAGCCGGCGGCAATCGAGTCCGCCGTACCCGCTCCCTGGCCCCCCCCGAACACAGTGAGTGCGCCTCCAGCGGCACGCGCTCACAATACTCGTTATCGGTATCAGGTGACGGCGTTTCGCGATAATGAGCCACCTTGCCGCCGTCACGCTGTGGCTTACGGTCGGCACGTGGTTACATTTTTATATACAACTGATACCATATAGCCTGTAGTACCATAAAGCCGAATTGCAAGGGCTTTCCGCAACAGGTCCAAAATAAAAAAATTAAAAGAAGGGAGTTTTGCAGTCTCACAAGCAATGAACTTCTGGCATTAAAAAGACAAAAAGGATGTTTTGCTTCCAAGAAAAATCCACACAGAAGCCAATGTGTCTGTAAGGACTCCTAGGGCACAAGGGTTAGAGAGACCCGTGGCCATTACTCAGTACACAAAGTATATGGGGGTGTTGATTTTTCTGAGCAAATGCTTGTCCTGTGCCTGGTTGTAAGAAAAACCAAAAGCTTGGAACAAAAAAGTGGCAATATACTTTTTGCAAATGATCTTGTATAATCCTTACATCATTTACAAAAATGCGGGCGACAGGCACTCTTTCCTAAAATACCAGGAGGAGGTGATTACATCACTCATAGTGAGGCCATACCCCCAGAATCATAGATCCCCTCCAAAGTGAGGAAATTGAAAGGATTCATGATAGAAATAATAGGCACTACCCGGCATTTCTCCCACCTACTCTGCAAAAAGAAGGCCTCAGAAAAAAATGCAGTGTGTGAAACACAAAATTAGAACAGACCCAAGGCATCACTGCCCTCAATATCCCTCCAAACCAGGCCTCTGCCTTAAAGGAGTGTTTCAAAGTTTAGCGCTCCAAGTACAATTATTAATGTAATTATATATAATTATTCATATTTTGGCCATCTGTCTGAGTAGCTCAAGATCTTGACTTTTAAAATTGGTGTCCTTTGTAGGGTGTTTTTGATGTTCACCCATTTCAGAGGCTGTGTGAAGCAACTGTACAGGGTAGGCCATTTATATGGATACACCTTAATAAAATGGGAATGATTGGTGATATTAACTTCCTGTTTGTGGCACATTAGAATATGTGAGGGGGGAAACTTTTCAAGATGGGTGGTGGCCATTTTGAAGTCGGCCATTTTGAATCCAACTTTTGTTTTTTCAATAGGAAGAGGGTCATGTGACACATCCAAACTTATTGGGAATTTCACAAGAAAAACAATGGTGTGCTTGGTTTTAACGTAACTTTCTTTCATGAGTTATTTACAAGTTTCTGACCACTTATAAAATGTGTTCAATGTGCTGCCCATTGTGTTGGATTGTCAATGCAACCCTCTTCTCCCACTCTTCACACACTGATAGCAACACCGCAGGAGAAATGCTAGCACAGGCTTCCAGTATCCGTAGTTTCAGGTGCTGCACATCTCGTATCTTCACAGCATAGACAATTGCCTTCAGATGACCCCAAAGATAAAAGTCTAAGGGGTCAGATCGGGAAACCTTGGGGGCCATTCAACTGGCCCATGACGACCAATCCACTTTCCAGGAAACTGTTCGTCTAGGAATGCTCGGACCTGACACCCATAATGTGGTGGTGCACCATCTTGCTTCCAAAGGGCTAGACTG
>BLSH010016179.1:3033162-3062915 GCA_018402905.1 Glandirana rugosa | reverse complement strand
TAATTCAATCATTCAATAATTGGGCGACTATGTGGCAAATGAGGTTTAATGTTGATAAATGTAAAGTTATGCACTTGGGGGCTAAGAATATGCATGCATCGTACATACTAGGGGCAGTACAACTGGGGGAATCCATAGTGGAGAAGGATCTGGGGGTGTTGGTAGATCATAAGCTTAATAATGGCATGCAATGCCAAGCTGCGGTTTCCAAAGCAACCAAAATCCTTTCTTGTATTAAGAGAGGTATGGACTCCAGAGACAGAGACATTGTTTTGCCCCTGTACAAATCATTAGTAAGACCTCATCTGGAATATGCAGTTCAGTTTTGGGCACCTGTTTTGAAAAAGGATATTGGGGAACTGGAGAAAGTGCAGAGAAGGGCAACCAAACTAATAAGAGGCATGGAGGAGCTCAGCTATGAGGAAAGATTAGAGGATCTGAATTTATTCTCACTTGAGAAGAGGAGATTAAGGGGGGATATGATCAACATGTACAAGTATATAAGTGGTCCATATAATGAACTTGGTGTGGAGTTATTTACTTTAAGGTCATCACAAAGGACAAGGGGGCACTCTTTATGTCTAGAGGAAAAAAGATTTCATCTACAAATACGGAAAGGTTTCTTCACAGTAAGAGCTGTGAAAATGTGGAATAGACTCCCTCCAGAGGTGGTTTTGGCCAGCACAGTTGATTGCTTTAAAAAAGGCCTGGATTCTTTCCTTAATGTAAATAATATAACTGGGTACTAACATTTTTAGGTAAAGTTGATCCAGGGTGAATCCGATTGCCTCTCTGGGAATCAGGAAGGAATTTTTTCCCCCGTTATAGCAAATTGGATCCATGCTTTGCTGGGGTTTTTTGCCTTCCTCTGGATCAACTGTGGGTGAAGGATTGTATATGGGATTATTTGGTTGTGTATGTGTGTGTATATATATATATATATATATATATATATAAAAATGTTTTTTTTTTTTTTTTTTATTTTTTTTTTGGTTGAACTGGATGGACTTGTGTCTTTTTTCAACCTGACTAACTATGTAACTATTCATTCTATTCATTTGCACTTTATGCACATCAGAATCAGTAATTTGTATATCGCACACATATTGCTCTTTATTTTATGGCACACAATTCATGTTGAATCCACTAGTGACATCTAGTGGTCTTTTATGATATTGCACTATTGGCACTTTTTTATGGAGAATTGATACTATGTAGTGTGTTTTTCACAAGTCTTCCAGGGAGCGCACTTTATCACAAAATGTTTTAACATATCAAAGGGTATTAGTCATAAAACGAGCATCTCCTATAAATATAAAAAAACAATCATATGCGCAGGTAAGGGAATTTTCAACTTTCCCCCTTTCTTTTAAAGTTTTATGCAACTGTGTGACGATTTTTTGGACAACTAAGGACTTTAATACAGATATCACTGTCCAGGGCTCAAAAGTGCTAGGCTCCTTTTCCACCCCCACCGTCTTTAGCAGAGTCGGAAAGTGAAATGACTCCTCTAGAGGATGCAGACATTGAAAGGAATGAAGAGGACCTGGAGGCAGTGTTGGATGAGACCACAGAAGATTTCTCACCTCAAGGCTCCTATACACCTGATGTTACTGCATTGTACAATATGCTTGCCAGTGTTAATATGTTCACTTCCACTGTGTGCCAAAGCCTCAAGACTGTTGAACTTGATTCCCCTCTGTCTTGCCTTATGTCTTGGGTACTAAAAGACCAGCTATGTCTAAAATGTCATTCCCCATTCATGAGCAAATATATTGGGCAATTGAAGATTGAGAAAACTCTCACCTCTCTGAGAACCATTACTAATTTCTTTATCCAGTGGAAAAAGTTTACAAAAAAGTGGGCTGTTCTGGTAGTGGACCCTGCCATCTCAGTGTTAAAAATCTTACTGTACCTTATTTAAGATGTTCTTCATTTAAAGATTCTGCTGACAGAAAGTTTGAGACACTCTTAAAGGCTTTCTTTGCACCTGCAGGCCAGGCTCTACAACCAATTATTGTTGCTGCATTTTCTTTTTGTCAAATTGCAGCTAATTGGAATAGGGCAATGAACCACCAACAGGCACCCATCTTCCAGCACTGTACTTTAGTGGAATACTTACAAACACTACCCTTCACGTTTGTGTTGATGCCCAAGAACAAGTCATGACACAAATCTCCAGAATAGCTCTGATTCCTGCCAAATGCACAGAATCTTGTGGCTTAAAGCTTGGACAGCTGGGGCTGCCTGTAAAAGAAAGTCTCACATGTATGCCCTTTGAAGGAGGACTTCTCTTTGGTTAATCATTTGAAAAATTAATCAAGGATGTCACTGGAGGAAATGTCTTTCTTCCACAACAGAAGGTTTTGAAATCTCCCTTCTCTGGGGCTTCTACCTCCACAAAAAAGAGCACCTCCACACAGGCTTTTAACATCTAAGGCTTCATGTACATGGGACTTTTTAAAACCTCTCCTGGATGATGGAACTTGACAGCTAGTAACCAAAGGTTAAAAACGTCTGTTGTGCTGCTTTTACATGGCACGTTTAGCCGCTTTCGCGTTTAGAAGCGTTTTTTGCATTGCAAGTGATCAGAAATGTATCTCCATTAAAAATGCCTATAAACGAAACGTGGCTAAGCGCGAGTTACCGCGTTTACAAGCTGTTACAGGCATTTGGCATTTTAAATGCCTCTGAACATATGTCCTGAATGCATTTTTTTTGCTTTCCAAAAAATGCTTCTAAGGGATGCACTCATTGTTACAATTCGCCTTTATCTGGATCCCAGACTTTTGGGATCAATCAATGATTTCAAAGGGTTATAAAATGAAATTTCAAACTCCTTCACCTCCCTCAATATCCCCTCACCAATTTCTTCTCTCAAATAAACCAAAATCTACCCAAGGACAGTTGGATTTGCATAATGCCCTGACCCATCTCTTGTTCCAGAGAGTTGCCACTCCAGTACCTCTGGAGTCCAGGTACCAAAACCCAGTGGGGTTAGTATTCATCCTTACCTGAACCTAAAATCCCTAAACAAGTAACTTCAGGTTACCTTCAAATTAAAGTTTCATAGAGGCTCTGTCTTCCTTCCATATGTCTGCTTTCTCTCTATATGAGACACCCAGCTCCTTATTTCGTCACCCCTCTGACTGGGCCCCCCCTTCTCTCCTTTTGTCATTCCTTCCTACCCCCTTCGTCCTCTGTCTACCACCTACCCCATTTACCTGGCTCAGTTTGGGCTCTATACCATTCAGGTATTTAATATTTTATATATCCACTATTCTAGTCTTATTGCCCCCCTTTTGGGTCATACTGGCCACCGGGATGTAAGTCTTCCCGGTACATTGTTTTTTCATATATAGTTGCACAGCTTTCAGTATTTGAGTCTCTGTTCTAGGTCTCGCATGTCGCAGCTCTATATGCCATACATGTAAGCGGATGGCCACTTACGGATCTGTACTGTTATATATGCCCATCTATGCCAATTTAATATATAAATAATATAAGTAAATGATCTTTCTTCATAAGTATAGGCCAAAATGTATTCTGCTACATTTTTTTGTAAAAATAACCCAAAGCTGTATATTATTTAGTCTGTGAAAGTTATAGAATCTCATTTTCTCCTTTTTCTCTTCCGTTCACTGACAGACGCAGCCTTCTTATGACACATGGGGACGTACCAAAGCTGTGCCAATCAAGAGGGGTGGGTAAAACAATAACAACTGTACCCAACAGAAAAACGCCCTCTCAGGCAGAGCTAACCGCGCCTGTACTGCCGCTTGTAATACCTTGCGGCCAAAAGCAGCATCCGAGGATGCCGAAACATCAATTTTGTAAAACCTAGTAAACGTGTGCACTGAGGCCCAAGTAGCTGCCTTGCACACCTGAGACGCCGAGGCTTGGTGTCTAAACGCCCAGCAAGTACTAACTGCCCTGGTGGAATGCGCCATGACCGGAAACGGGGGAACCTTGCCCCAAATCTCATATGCATGAGTCACGGTCTTCCGTATCCAACGTGACACGGTAGCTGATGAGGCCGCCATACCTTTGCGCGACCTTTCCGTCAGCAAAAATAAAGAATCAGACTTCCGAAAGGAAGCTGTAGAACTTAAATACACCCGCAAAGCCCTCACCACATCCAAAGAATGCAGCTCAATTTCTTTGGGATGTGACGGGTGCAGGCACAATGAGGGAAGAACAATATCCTCATTTAAATGAAAGGAAGAAACCACCTTCAGAAGAAACGAAGGGGGAAGGTCGCAAAACTGCCTTGTCCTTATGGAGGACCAAGTAAGGTGACCTGCAGGATAATGCTGCCAACTCAGACACCCGCCTGGCGGATGTGATAGCTACCAGAAAGGCCACCTTCTGTGACAACAACTGTAAGGGAATGTCCCTAATCCTTTCATATGGTGGCTTCTGCAACACAGAAAGCACCAGATTTAAATCCCACGGTGCCAACAGCGACCGTATCCGAGGAGCCACATGACGTACCCCCCTGTACAAATGTACGGATCAATGAATGAGACGCCAAGGGCCGTTGAAAAAGAACCGCCAGGGCCGAAATCTTCCCCTTAAGCGTACTTAACGCCAGCTTCTTGTCCAGTCCTTGCTGTAAAAATGACAGTACTCTGGACACTCTATAAGAGCGGGGGTTCCAACCCCCTGCCTCGCACCAGGTAATATAGGCCTTCAAGTCCTATGATAAATCTTACGTGAGGAACTCTTATGTGCTTTAATCATAGTAGGGATTACGGAGTCAGAGACACCCCTATCCCTCAATACCTGGGACTCAATAGCCAAGCCGTCAAAGCCGGCGAGGGTAAAGCATGGTGCCAGATGGGCCCCTGAGACAGTAGGCCCCCGCGAAGTGGAAGACGCCACAGAACCTTTGCCAACATCCGCACTAAGTCGGCGTACCAAGGTCGCCGGGGCCAATCCGGAGCTACCAGGATTGTCGGGATCCCCTCTGCCTCTATCCCACGTACAACACGCGGTAGAACCTCTAGAGGAGGAAAAATGTACAGCAGCCGATACTGACCCCGGGGCCTGCGAAGCTCTGCCCATCGAAGGATCAGAGCCGCTTCCGCGGCTGTTGCTGCGCTTCTTGTTCCGCCCTGATGGTTTACCTACGCCACCGCCGTGGCATAGTCTGACTGAACCCGGATAGGGCGGCCTCACAGCCTTTCTGTCCAACGGAACAGGCAAAGCCTGACCGCTCCCAGTTCCGGTACCTATATCGACCAATTGAGGGGAGGAAAACTTCTCCCCCCCTTTAGGGCCGGAACCTGAATCCACCAAACCAGGGGTTCCCGGGCCTGACGCTCCGACCTGATCGGCCTGTCCCGGGATAGGGGAGATTTGTCCTACCACGACAAAATTGCCCTCCTCAGGAACCGAGTGTGCCTCTGGGCGTAAGGTACCGCTTCGCAAATCGACACCCTGAGCCCCAACACCCGTATACAGAACCGCAAGGAGAACCACTGGCGCGACCACAGGGTTCGCCCTGCCTGAAGCGTTAGTTGCTCGGTGTTAGAAACACCCCCGCCTGTACCGTATCCGGAATCAGACCCAGGTACTCCAGCCGGCAAGCCGGCGCTAAAGATGACTTCTGTCCGCTGAGCGCCCGACCGGCGCCTAGAAGTGCCTCCTGACGCTCCTGCGGGAGCCTCATGTTTGAGGGGAAGGACTTTTCTGGGGGCAGGGAGCTGCCTGCAACCCCCAGAAACCGGCCCATCATGCGGAGGCAGACTTGTCCTCCGCTTTTTCGGACTTACGCTGCCAGGACCTCTTGCTGTGCCCCGTGACTGCCCTCCCGGCCTTGCCCGCTGGGCCGGGCGCCCGAAAAAACTTCTTCTGACCTGAAGAAACAGGGCCCTGCCTACGGCGAAAATCCCGCCGCTTTGGCTCTGGAAGGAAAGTACTCTTCCCTCCCGTGAAATCCTTAATGATTTTATCCAACTGTGGGCCAAACAGACGCCCTCCCTGAAAGGGCAGATCTGCAAGAGCTTTCTTTGAAGCCTGGTCACCTGACCAAGAGCAGAGCCACAGCATCCGCCTGATAACAATTGAAAAAAACAGACATTTTTGACAATATGGGGAGAAGATCCAAAGCAGCATGACATATATAGCGGAGACCTTCTTCCAAATGTTGTGCCCGCTGCACTTCAGCCTGTGCACATTCACTAGACAAACTAGTGCGCAGTGCGGCAGCGTGCTCGCGAAGAGACTGCGCCGCCATAGCAGTTGCTAGCGCCGGCCGCATGGCTGACCCAGCCAACAAGAATAGTGCTTTAGACACTGTCTCTGTGCGGCGATCGGCCACCTCCTTAAAGGATGGAGACCCCTCCAAGGGGATGGTGGTTGTCTTATTCACACGAGTCACGGCAGGGTCCACCACCGGGAAAGCCCATCTCTTAGTAAAGCTCTCCTCAAAGGGGTAGCGAAAAGCAAAGCTTTTAGGCAAAGCCAAGGAACTTGGTGGCCTACGCCATTCCTTGAACACTGCCTGTTCAAACACCTGATCATAAGGGTAAGCCCTAGGGGGTCTAAGCGGTCCACAAACATAAGCGGACTCATGCGACTCCCCTGTTTGGTCCAGTCGCATAGAGTCCCGAATATCAGTGATCAGTGCTTCCACTATCCCTTTATCCCGCAAACAAGGAGCCTCCTGATCTTCGCCCTATGAGGGCGCTCACCCTCTGAAAGATCCGCAGGTGCCATAGTATTGCCGGCCTCTGACATCTCAGCCTTCCGGCACCCCCACTGTGTGACCACCACCTCTACCCCACCAATCAGCCAGGGAGACCTGGGAGGATTGCACCCACCGCTACCAGCACCCAGGAAGCGCCAGCTATACTTGCTGTTTGATGCCTCAGCACAACGACCGGAAGAGCAATGCCCATGAACTACTGCACGCCAGGAGCTTGTTACTGTGTGTCAGCCACGCTGTCCAAGCGCAAACCGGAAGCCCACTTCCGTTTTTAAGCACTTCCTGCACAAGGACTGCACCTCTCCCAAACGACAACTGGGGGCCGCCAGAGAGCAGGCTGGAAACCGCATGGTTATCAAAAAATGGACGCTGCCATTACACACGCGCGGTCGGCCACGAACGAGCGGTGCTCCACACTCCAATGGCGGCGACCCGCCTTACACAGTGCTCCGGTCGGTCGGTGCAGATTCGAACGGTAAGTGCGAAGGTGCCTGCGGGGGAAGGGGGAGTGGGGGGAGGGCCTCTAATGGACCCCCACCGGCTGGCCACCGCCAAAGCTGCCCAGGTGCCACTCTCCATGCCCCTAAAGGCGGAAGAGGGTTCCACTCACCAATCCGATGGGCGCAGCGGGTAGCCACCCGGAGCAGACTTACCTCCCCACGGAGAGGCATGCTGCTGGCCAGGTCACTGGACAGGCGAACCAGTCACTGGGCTCTAGTGGGTTTTAGCCACTGGCCGCCCGCACGGAACGGGCGCTATGCGGTGGGCCCCCCTAAGGGTGCTCGCATAGTGTCGGCCGGACTGGGGAAAGATTAGGATTCAAGATATCCTCTATACCACCAGCCAGCTTCTTGATAGCAGTCTTCATCAGACGAATCTTCAGGAGACCGCCGATCCCATAGGGAACCAGGTCTACTCCTTGCACTAGGCAAATAAAAACTGATGTTCTGTACAGGGCAGGGGGATTATATGCTAAGGTAAGGACAGCCCCCTGGGAGGGGCCAGCCTATGCTTTTGTTCATTTTGCCTAGGCTACTCCTAGTAGGATGAGCATAACCCCATGTGTCATAAGAAGGCTGCGTCTGTCAGTGAACGGAAGAGAAATTAAATTTAATTTGTTTTATTTTCACAAAGTTGTCATTTTAGCAAGCTGTTTTCACACAGTATAGATACTCTTGAAATTATACACCAAAACACTTTCTGCTATGCCTTCAGAGCATGGGGATACCACGTGTAAGACTTTTTCACAGCCTAGATGCATAGAAGGGTCCAAAATCCAAGGAACACGTTCAGGCATTCCAGGGGCATAGATTGTACATCTAATTTCCTGACTACCTATCCAATTTTTGAGGCCCTGGAGCACCAAGACAGTGGAAACACCCACAAAATTACCCAATTTTGGAAAGCAAACACTCCAAGGTATTTTCTGAATGACATAATGGGGGAGATTTACTAAAACTGGTGCACTCAGAATTTTGTTGAAACTATGCATAGTAACCAATCAGCTTCTAACTTTAGCTTGTTCAGCTTTGGCAATAAAACCTTGAAGCTGATTGGTTTCTATGCAGAGCTACACCAGATTTTGCACTCTAGCTTTAGTAAATAACCCCCAATGAGTCTTTTGAACATGTATTTTTCCTGACAGACTCCATGGCAGTCTACCTGTGGGTTAACCCCACCTCCTCTCCAATGCTATATGAACCCGTTCCCATAAATGTATGCTTCCGGCCAGAGACAGTATTCCTTTTTTGTCCTCCTCCTTGGATTTGTAACAGAATTGTGTACTTGCGTGTCATGGCATCCAAACCAGAGAGTCGGGCATCCTGGTAGATGTGGTGCAGCCCAGGGCCCAGCCATGGGTGGGCGAGTGTCTCCAGGCACAGATGTCCGGTGGTGGGGACAGCCTGTGGATGCCCAGGAGAAGGGACACTCAGCAGGATGACAGCTGGCCGGCGGTGGCAAAGGATTTGGGAAGTACTCCATGGCAGTCATATTTTGTCGTTATTATGTTGTGTTTTCATCATTTTTCTCCCTCTCTTCTTGGCTCCCTTTCCCCCTGCTCCCGCTCCTCCACAACCCTTTGGTCTCCCCTGGCTCTTCATTCCCGGTTCCTATGGTGCCTGGAACGCTTCTGCGTGCCAGGGCGCCGTACTGTTTCCAGGTCTCGGCTGTCAGTGTGTTTCGCGCAGGCCGCGATCGAAATCGAGGCCTGGTTTGCGCATACGCGGTTCACCGAAAGACCCGGCGGGCGCACAGGCCCAGTATGCAGGCCCCCGGGACGCAGGCGCAGTGGGGGGGGGACGCGGTGACGTCACAGGAGCAAGGATTTTAAAAGGCTGTCAGCCCCAGAGTCATTGGGAAACTCTGTGGGCAATATTGCGACAGCTTCCCTAGGCCTTAGGCATCAGGACAAAGGTAAGCCCCAGCTGGGGGTGAGCTATGCTGGGTTATCTGCCCTTAAAGGGCAAGTGCTCCTGAATGAACCCTTTTCTTTACTCCAATCCAGAACTTTGGGATCGCGTACCTGCAGTCCGCAGGCATATCGTCAGAGGTTTTCCTGCCAAGTTATTATGGACAAGTCACCACCCCCATGTGGCCAACCCCCTCGCACAAGATATGTGCATGGAAGGGGGATGAGAGTGGGACCAGGAATGCTGGGATGGTCCAGCGCACTGACTTGTTTGTGTGTATCCTCCCCTTTCTTTTTCTTTCTCTCCAGCCCTTCCAGGTCAGGCCACCAGAACATGGCCCATCAAGATAGAGACCTTGCCAGGCCACAGAAACATCAGTCTTCACACAGGTTCAGAGGTGACTCTCCGTCCGGGAACTGTCATCAGAGGAGATGTTCCCATTCCTCCTCCAGACACCGCTCCCACCGCCACGACAGCCGTTCTGGTCGCAGAGCCTGCTGGGGATATCGGGCACAAGTCCCAGAGGGCAAGTCTCTGTGCGACCTCTGTTACGCCTGGGCGGTCGGGAAAAAAGAAATGGAGAACCAGAAAATGGAGTCGCCGGTAAAGCGTGTGGTACAGCAGTCCCTAAAAGAATGGGGCACATCCTGTGCACAGAGCCATTCCACCACTATGTCAGGCTCGAAGGGCGATGAAGCCCAGGAGGATACGGGCTTATTCCAGCCTTATGATGCCACACTCAGGTCTTCGGACAGCGAGATGGAAGGGGACATCTTTGCCCTAGTCTCCCCGCTAATTAAGGCATTAAAAAAGGCCCTTAAGTGGGAGGAGCCCTCCACACCACCAGCTAAACAGAGGAAATTCTTTAAATATCTGGGGAAGGAGTGCCCCAATTTCCCGCTCGGGGGGGGGGGGACTCAAGGAAATCATTATGGAAGAGTGGGAGAAGGTGGACAGAGACGTCCTTGTCTAGCAAGACCTCAAGGCTTTATCCCTTCAAATCAGAGGATGTGAAGCACCTGGAAAATGCTTTCCTTGTGGACGTGGCCTTAATGCGCCTGGCCAAGCACCTTACTCTTCCACTCGAAGACGCAGTGTCCTTCAGGGTTGGTCTTGAGAGGAGAATCAACCAAGACTTCAAGAGAATCTATGGGTTGGCCGGTTCGGCCTGCAAGCCCTCTTTGGCCCTCGCTGCCTTATCCAAGGCAATGGAATCTGGACAGAGAATGTGGACTCGGTGATCAGGGGCATCTGCGAAGAATTGGCCGGGAGCTCAGCGATCCAGGAACTGAAGCTAGCAACAGCTTTCCTGGGGGAGGCTTCCATCGATCTTATCCGCCTGTCGGCCCAGGCTATGTTATCCTCAATCACAGCCAGGAGGGCTTTGTGGTTGCGTCCCTGGCTCGCTGACCCAGCATCCAAGCAGGCCTGGTGTAAAATTCCCTTTGAGGGGGTCCTCTTTGTTTGGCAACAAGCTGGATAGTGCCATAGCTCGGGCCATGGGAGGGAAGTTGAGGTTCCTGCCTCAGGACAAGAGCCTATTTGGCCAGAGGAGGCCTCAGCGAAGAAGACAACGTACAGATCACTCAAGGGAAGCCCGCTTTTACAGACCAGGCAGAGACTTCAGGAGGAATTGGAAAAGGGGACAAGCCTTCCAGAAGCCTGCTAAGGGCCAGGCATCCGGTGGGCGCGAGGCCACTAAGTCGTTAAGTCGTTTTGAGATTGGGCCCGTCCCGACGGGTCGGGTGGGAGCACGTCTGAGTCTTTTCCGGCACGTCTGGACGGCCTCGATCTCGGACTATATGGACCATCAAGACAGTGTCAGCGGGGCACACTTGGTCCTTCACCATTACACCCTCCCAAATTTGTCGCAACACTCCTACCACGGTCAGAAGAAAAGGAACAGGTCCTCTTGGACTACGTGGAGTCATTGGTGGAGCAGGGAGCCGTGGTGCCTGTCCCAAAGAGTGAAGAATTCGGGGGGGTGTACTCACCTCTTTTCCTCGTACTAAAGAAAAATGGCTCCTGGCGTCCAGTAATAGACTTGACATTTTTGAACAAATTCATAAAATATGAGAAGTTCAAGATGAAGACACTGGCTACAATTCAGCAAGTGCAGCCTGGTGATTGGCTGATTTTGATAGATTTAAAGGATGTATATTTCCACGTGTCGGTGGAGGAAGATTTCCGCAAGTTCCTCTGGTTCGCAGTCGGGCCGAGGCATCTGCAATTTACCGGTCTCCCTTTCGGGCTCTCGACGTCGCCTCACACCTTTACCAAGGTTCTTCTGGCCATGGTGGCACTTATCAGAACGAAAGGGATCCGGTTGTACCATTATCTAGACAATCGCCTCCTACTCTCTCAGGAAAAGGAGCAACTATTTGTCCACAGAACGCAAGTTATCTCCACCCTGATCGAATTTGGTTGGCTGCTGAATTTGGAGAAGAGCCAGCTGGAACCAGTACAGCGCTTAGTATACCTTGGGGCTCAGTTCGTCACAGTGGAGGGCACAGTCTCTCTGACAGCGGAGAAAATCCACATCATCCGGGAGAGGGTGTCACGGGCCCTAACATCCCCGTACTTGAGAGCCTCTCACTGCCTCAAGATCATTGGTTCCTTCTTCAATGGGACTCAGGCGACAACAACCAGCTCATCTGCATAACATCGGCTATGAGGGCCAGTCTCCCCTGGTGGCTGCAGCGGAAGAACCTGCTTACGTGTCACTCCATCGCCCCCATCTCGTGGGCCGTGGTTACCACCGATGCCAGCGGTACGGGTTGGGGAGCCCATTACGAGTCAGAACTGGCACAGGGCAGTTGGGATCCCTGCACCCATGTCCCAGGCTCAAATGTTCTGGAGCTTCAGGCAGCCTTTCGTGCTCTACAAGCCTTCAGTCATCTCCTGAAGGGAAAGGCAGTCCTTCTAAGAATGGACAATACCACGGCAGTCTCCTACGTGAAAAGACAGGGAGGGACACGGAGCCCCACCCTGCTCCGAGAAGTCGAACCGATCATGTCGTGGGCCCAGAGGAACTTAGTTGATCTCTCTGCGGTGTTTGGTTCTGGAGCTCAGAACGTGCAAGCGGACTTTCTTTCAAGGGTATGACTAGGCAACAACGAATGGTCCCTCCACAGGGAGACATTCAGTTGGATTCTGTCGCCGAGAGTCCATCCCGAGGTGGACCTGTTCGCCTCTCCCTGCAACTTCAAGATCGAGAGATACTACACACGGAGCCGTTGCTGTCAGGCCTGCGGGACAGACGCCCGGACAGACAAGTGGGACTTCAACAGGGCATACGCCTCCCCCCCCCCATTTCCAGTCGCCCTGAGATTCCTATGGAGACTCCATGTGGAGGCAGTCGAGGTAGTAATGGTAGCTCCGTACTGGCCGAACAGGCTGTGGTTCACCCTCTTGACCCAACTGAGTGTTCAGGAACCAGTACCCCTCCCCCCCAGGCCGGATCTGCTATCCCAAAGGACAGTCCTACACCCCTGCCCAGCGGTCCTGAGGCTGACTGTCTGGTTCTTGAGAGGGGGAGGTTGGAAGCCCTTGGCTGCACTGCAGACATCATTTTCACTCTCGTAAGCTCAAGGAGATTAAGTACAAACAGAGTGTACAGAAGAATTTGGGTCACGTTCATAGAGTTCGCATCCACCGTAGGGAAGTCATTCAAAGACCCAGTCCAGACAGTCTTGGGGTTCCTACAAACAGGTCTAGACCTGGGTCTGGTAGGCGGCTCACTGAGAGTTCAAGTTTCGGCCCTGTCAGCCTTCTCTGGCACCACGTGGGCCTCTTGCCCTCTGGTCACGCAGTTCTTTAAGGGTGCAGCGAGGCTTAGACCTCAAAGAAGACCAAGGTTCCCAAAATGGGACTAGCCCCTAGTACTGAACTCACTCTCAACTTCAGCTGGGCCAGCTTCTGTTAAAGATATGTCTTTGAAGGCCGCATTCCTGGTGGCAGTCACCTCGGCCAAAAGGGTCTCGGAAATTGGTGCCCTCTGCCATAAAGAACCTTTTCTGACCTTTTTTCCCCGACAGGGTAGTACTTATACCCATGCTCAGGTCAAACCCAAAAGTGACGTCAATATTCCATGAGAATCAAGAGATCGTCCTGCCCACATTCAGAACTTCGGAAGCCGGAGATGTACACCCACTAGATGTGGGCGAGATACTGAAGGAATACCTCCAGGTGATGTCTTCCTTTAGATGCTCTGACTATCTTTTTCTCTTACATTCTGGGAAGAACAAGGGGAAGCGGGCCTCTTCCAGGACAATAGTGGCCTGGATGGTCTAGGTGATACAGCAGGCATACGAAGCGAAGGGGTTGGCTCCTCCAGAGGCGATGACAGCTCATTCGACTAGAGGGTTGGCGACATCCTGGGCAGCTGCCCCTAACGTGGCCCCAGAAGTTATCTGCAGAGCAGCCTCGTGGGCCTCCATCAATACTTTCATGTTACATTACTGTGTTGAACTGGCATCTTTATCCTCTGTAAACTTTGGACGAAGTATCCTGTCAATTGACGGGGCAAATTAAATCCGGTTTTGTTGAGGCATACCCTCCTGAGTGGTTTGGCTAGTTATTTCCCATACGTAGGCTGCCGTTGGGGTCTGTCAGGAAAACTAAAAATTTCCTATCAAATACTTACCTTTATTTTCCTTTCCTGCTGGACTCCATGGCAGACGGAGTCCCCACACATGGATCAGGAAGTAGGCTAGTTACGGAAAATGGTCTCTGACCGGAAGCGCACATTTATGGGAATGGGGTCCTATAGCATTGGAGAGGAGGCGGGGTTAACCCACATGTAGGCTTCCATCGAGTCCATCAGGAAAGGACAATTTTTGTAAGTATTTGATAGGAAATTCAGTTTTTTCTTCCACAAGTTTTTGAAAAAAATGTAGGAAGGAAAATGAAAATGTATTTTTGACACAAAGTTGTCAGTTAATAAGATATTTCTAACAAACAGAATGGACATACTTAGAAATACACCCCAAAACACATTTTGTTACTTCTCTCAAGTGTCTCTCAGTCTAGGCACACAGAGGGGCCCAAAATCCAAGGAGAACCTTCTAGCTTTCTAGGGGCATAAATTACTGATCTAATTTCCTGACTACGTATCACATTTTTGGAGGCCCTGGAGCACCAGGAGAGTAGAAACACCCACAAAATCACCCCATTTTGGAGAGTAGATACCCGAGTTATTTTTTAAGAGGCATGGGGAGCCTTTTAAACTTTTTTTGTCACAAGATTTTGAAAAATGCGAAAAGAAAATGGAATTTTTTTTTTTTTTTTACACAACTTGTTCATTTACTAAGATATTTATCGTACATAGCATGGCCATACTTAGCATCACACCCCAAAACACATTTTACTACTCCTCCCGAGTAAGGGCATACCACATGTGTGAGACTTTTGCACAGCTTAGCCACACAGAGGGGTCTGACATCCAAGAAGCACCTTAGCCACTTCCAGTCCAGGCCAATTCTGACACTCTCCTGCATGTATAAAACATAATTTTTTCCTAGAAAATTACTTAGAACCCCCAAACATCACACATATATATATATATATATATATATATATATATATATATATATATATATATATATATATACACATACATACATACATATATACACACACACATATATATAGTCGTGGCCCTCTGACCGAAGAGAGAAGTGGATCACATAAACATGCAACAAGACTTACAACATAAATAGACCTGAGGTGTGCCTTGGTTATCTGGTCGGTATGCCAAGAGAAGGGGGCAAAAATATGCAGTTTAGGGAAGTAGTCCTTGATTGGTACAAAGATCAATGAGCAAGCTTAGCAAAGGCTTGTCATCTCCAACTGAGGATTCAGAATGTCTAGCCAAGCAGCGGACTTCTGTCTGCCTAATTTATTGATCACGTGGTCCGAAACTGCATGCTGAGATGTTGCTGAAGCTGCTGTGATCCGAAAGGAATGTCCAGAGTACCGGCCGCGGTCAAGGCCAAAGGTTGGACAGTAAGATTCTGGTGTGCCTGATGAATTGGTTGCCACTTGATGGGCTGATAGAGAAAGGCAATAATGGGCTAGAGTGAGTGACTGGGTAGGGCACCAGGAGTTTATAGTCTGGAAGAGGCTGATTTTATCCCGGGTCTGATCTGATGGGTTTGGAGACTTCTAGGTGAAAAACATAATGGTTTTAGAAGCTCGTTAAGTGGCATTTGTATGATACCTAGCTGCTAGCGCCGCTGATGGTGAATTTGTTAGGCAGCAAAAAAAACATAGTAGGATAGGTAGATGGCCGCTTGATGACTAGACTGAGCTGAACCCCGAACACGGATCGTGCGAGGACTTTAGACATGTCTCTAAAGATGGTGCTCGTAATGGGCAAGCGTTTGCCATTGGCCATTTCAATCCATGGTTAGCTGTGACCAAGGAGCGATAGGAGTGGGGGCATTAGGTCGGCTCCAGGATACTGCTGAAAAAAGAGCCAAAGTTGAAACGTGATAACGCATCCGCTGTGATTTGCTTTTGCCTTGGATATGCTTACGGGTATATAGAATGGTGGTTCGAATGGGGAGTGACTTAAATCTACTTCATTTACGTTTTTTTTTTTGGCTGTAGCCTGGTTTAGTAGCGAAGACCATGGTTTGTCCTGTCCAAGTGTGGCCCCAGACCTGAGCAGCTGCCATGATTGGGTACAGCTCGAAAAGCCAGTATGACAGAGAAACCTAGAATTCACAGGATTTCTGGTGGCCAAGGACCTGCAAACCAGTGATGGCCGAAAAATTGCAGAAAAGCCTGTAGAAGCTGCGGCTTTTGTGACTACCTGTGGTGATGCAGCTGATGCCGTGGGGATAACCTTAATATGCCGTAACAATTTGTGAGGAACTCATCCCGCATTGGTAAGTCGGCTATGGCTACAAGGTCTAACCTAATGATTTGGTCAGCTCCTTGTACCCGAGTAAGGAAAACTAGGAGCAGTGGAATAAAATTACGGCCTTGAGGAATAATTCTTATCGCAAAAATTGAGCGTCTCTAGCAATGTCTGCATCTGTTTCCTAGTACCCCCTGTGAGAGAGTAAACTCATGAATGACCGGCCCGATATGGGCTAGTTCATCGGGAGGCAGGCTGGCTTGCATGGCATGTGTGTCCAAAGTGACACCTAAGAAGGGGATGGCTTGTGCTGGCTTTCCACATTGTGTTCGGCTATGGGAACATTGAAGTTGTTGAACACCACTTTCAACGTATTGAGGTTTACCGGTGGTATGTCTGGTCGCTTGATGAGTAGAAAATCATCCACGTAATGGATAACCATCTGACACTGGGCTCGGTGTGACAGGCTCTGCCAAAAAGACTGCTTGGATAGCTACGTCGTCTGATGTCTTTCAAGGAAAATTTCTTGAAAGGAATCAGGGAATTCAAGCTCGGAATGTGCGAAGAATGAGGTGCAGAAAAATTGTGCCCTACCCAAAATTAATTGGAGAACTTGCCCTTGACAAGCCCAATAGGGCTGAGTCTCCAGGTTTTTCTAAAGTTACCTGGGGAAAGGACAGATCCTTGTCTAGTTTGGCCTGTAACAGGGTATCGATGGCCTGTGCGTCAAAAGTTGCCGACTGGAGGTTTTTTGCACTCGTGAGTGGAGAGAGGTAGAGTGATGAGGCCGGTGTGGAATCTGAGGTGGCGGGGGGGGGGGGGGGTTGAAGGGGCGTCTTGTGGCCACACTTGTGCACCAGTTTGCAGTGTGGCCAATCGGTTGGCAGACTGCACAGAGCGGGGAGCATAGGCCAGCGAAGTGGTGACAAAAGAGCTACGTGTCGGTGACATTCAAGTTAGTCTTGAGACAAAACAAGGGGGGGTGTCAAAAGGGGGTGTGGAAGAGGGAAACGGAGTGGGATACAGAAATTCAATAACGAGGGAAGAGAAGTACAGGAATGAAATGACAGGCATAGATAGAACACTGTATAGTGGAAATTTAGAAAACTCAAGAGAGTGCGTGGCACCCAAGGTGAGCCAGGAGATGACTGACCAGGTAACCGATAGCTCAGGTGCCTGTCTGTGCTGAGCACAAATGTGTGGGCTAGAGCCCCAGGACGTACAGGGGCAAGCAGCTGGAGTCTGGTACGGCCTATGTAGGAATGTTTCGGTCTGTAGATTCATGACGCATGCTCGGTCTGCTTAACTCTTGCACTGTCAGCAAGTTGATGTTCAGCGACCTTGTCTGTGAGGTGGAGAGTCTGTCTCCAAAAAGAGAGTGTAATGCATAGACATATGTGACAGTAACTAACGCCCAACCTTAGTATGCCGAATGGTGAATGTAAAATCAAAGATTTAGTGACAGAGTGCTGCAGAATAATGTGACAGAAAAGACCCGTGAACTACACCTGACTAACGCTCTATCATTAAGGTCCTGGTATGGATCGAACCTGTAGTAGGAGTGACATGAGTGAAAAAGTTCTCTCTTTTACTTCCCTACAAGGGCTGTCCCACCCTTGTTATGCGGGTGGCCCTGATGAAGAAGCGATCCCTACGTTGGGAGGGTTTTTTCTTTTCTTTTTTTCCGGGGAAAACGTCCAACCTAATGGAGGATGCGACCTGAACTTGACTGACCTAAGGAGAAATGATGAGTGGCCCGTATGTTAATGCCACTGGAGACGAGTGGCCGATTAAGTGCCACTAAAATGGTGTGTGGCTGATTGTGTGCCACTGAGAATATGCTTGTAATGGGGTGGTGTTTGTCCTTGCGCGAAGCGATTGGTGATGATGCTTGCTCGCATCGGTTGCGAGGAGCTTATGTAAATGTGTGCTCACAGTGATTGGGAGGTATGTTAATGCATGCCCGCGGCAATTGCGAGGAATTTACGTAAATACACGCATGCAGCGATTGTAAGGAGTTTGACAGTGAGTGTTAGCGATGATTGCAAGGAGTTACAAAAATACGTGTTTGCAGCGATTGCAAGAAGTTCAAGTTTGAAATGCAAGCTTGCAGTGTTGTGGGGAGTGTCTAAAAACGTTCTGGCATCGATTTGCAAGGCGTTTAGTTAAGCATACTTGCAGCATTTGTAAGAAGTTTGTGTTTGTACATGCTGACCGAGATCGCAAGGGGTTTGTATAGTTACGTGATTGCAGCGTTTGCTAGGGGCTTAAATGACAACATGTGCTTGCAGCGATCGCAATGCCTGCTTGCTGTAATGTATGGAGTAACACGTACCTGTGCTTCCAGCGATTTGCAAGACTTGGTGCTCGAATGCATGCTTTCAAGAGCCTGTACTGATAAATTGCTGCGATTGCAAAATTGACCTATAGATAGGTGAAGGAGGAAGATAGTAAATAGAAAGGGGGGGGTCTATTGTGGCCAAACTAACCATAAATGTGCTTAGCGTTGAACTTGAACCATGCCATGGATCGATACGAATCGGTAGTAAGGAAAAGACACGAACCAATACAAAATGGTAGTGGGCTTTAGCAAAATGTGGGTTGACTTAAATTACATGGGACCTGATTTGCTTCGATGCAAATCCGTGGTAGGAAATAACATGAGCCGATGCAAATCGATAGATACATTGACGATAATTAGCAGCATGACACAAACCGATTCAAATCGGCAGAACACTAACATAATTAATGCAAATTGGTAGTAGGAAATGGCATGAATCGATGCGACTCGGTAGTAGGAACTGATATGAACCAATGCAACTCGGTAGTAGGAACGATGTCATGAACCGATGCGACTCGGTAGTAGGAACGGTGTCATGAACCGATGCGACTCGGTAGTAGGAACTGATATGAGCCGATGCGAATCGGTAGTAGGAACGGTCATGAACCGATGCGAATCGGTAGTAGGAACGGTCATGAACTGATGCGACTCGGTAGTAAGAACTCACATGAACCGTTGCGACTCGGTAGTAAGAACTCACATGAACTGATGCAACTCGGTAGTAAGAACTCACATGAACCGATGTGACTCGGTAGTAAGAGCTCACATGAACTGATGCGACTCGGTAGTAAGAACTCACATGAACTGATGCGACTCGGTAGTAAGAACTCACATGAACCGATGCGACTCGGTAGTAAGAACTCACATGAACTGATGCGACTCGGTAGTAAGAACTCACATGAACCGATGCGACTCGGTAGTAAGAATTCACATGAACTGATGCGACTCGGTAGTAAGAACTCACATGACCCGATGCGACTCGGTAGTAAGAACTCACATGAGCCGATGCTACTCGGTAGTAAGAACTCACATGAACCGATGCGACTCGGTAGTAAGAACTCACATGAACCGATGCAACTCGGTAGTAAGAACTCACATGAACCGATGCGACTCGGTAGTGGGAACTCACATGAACCGATGCGACTCGGCAGTGGAACTCACATGAACCGATGCGACTCGGCAGTAGGAACTGACATAAACTGATGCGACTCGGTAGTGGAACGACATGGACCAACATGAGTCGGTAGTAGGAAGTGACTTGAACCGATGCGACTCGGTAGTAGAAACTGACATGAACCGATGCAACTCGGTAGTGGAATGACATGAACCAACATGAGTAATAGGAAATTACATGAATCGGTAGTAGGAAGTGGCGTCAACCGATGCGAATCGGTAGTAGAAAATAACAGGAAGCGCTGCGAATCGGTAGTGGAATAACATGAACTGACATGCGTCAGCAATAGGAACTGACATGAACCGATGCAAATTGGTAGTAAGGAATGACGTGAATCGATGCGATTTGGTAGTGAAAAGCGGTATGAACTGATGTGAGTCGGTAGGAAGGGTAACCGATCGGGAAGATAACATGGACCGGGTAAACAACATGACCGGTATGAATCGGTAACTAGGTACATGTTGGACTGTGGTAAGTATCGTTTGTGGGGTAGGACATGCACCGATGCAAATTGGTAGTCAAGAAAATGACATGAACCAATCGAAATCGGTTGAAGGGAAGGCATGAACCGATACAAATCGGTAGATAGGGTAATAAAACGAAGAGAGTAAGTGACATGGGCGATGCGACTCAGTGCGTGTGATGCATCCGATACGAACCGTTGTGACTAGGCTCGAATCAGATTGTGGTGAGTATGCAATGGATTCGCTACAAATCGATTGTGAGGTGAATGGCATGATCGATAGGAATTGGTTGTAGCATGCATGAAATGAATCTGATATGAGTTTGGTTGTGGAGTGCACTATGGCCTCAACTGAACACCAACCACCCAACCCCCGAGGCTAATTGAGTGCAGCCAAGGCCCAGGTGGGTCTAACTACCACCTCAATCAGCCGCAGAAGCTGTGCAAACAATACATGCTAATCTCCCAATGGATGCGATGGCAACCCCCATAGACAGTGAATACTGTGAGCAACAAAGCCTGCATCGAATGGTATTGGATAACGGCCGACAGTGGCTCGAGGCTTTGCTCTGCGCATGAATCATAAAATAGGCAGAGGGAACCTTCAAATCTACCATGCCTGTGCCGTATGATGTCAGGTCACGAACGACAACAACTTGGAGGCAGCTACAAAATGCGCATGGGTCAAAATCCACTTTGCAGGTAATGGTATCCACAGGTCATCATGGACAGCAGTGAAACGGAGAGTATTCGAACAGCAAAAAGCTCCAATCCTTCTCAAGAATGGTCCCTATGGACCATGATGACCTGTGGATACCATTGCCTGCAAAGTGGATTTTGACCCATGCGCATTACCTACCAGAGTCTGGTAAGCTTACATCTTTTACTAGAAATGAATTATCACTAGGATTTTCGTTTGGCGGTGATTCCTAAAAGAATTCCAACATATCTCCAAGTGAAGGTTTCCTTTTTCTTGGTTGGTTCTACCTTGGATATCTGAGGGTGTATTCCCTGACTCACAGGATTTGAGAATCCATATTGGGATTGGAAAGAGACATTAATACTGTGACACCACTCCTTTTTAAAGAATTTTTTTTTATTTTTATTTGGTTTGTGTTGCATATGACGTATATTTCACCTCATACAGATACATTAACCTGCATTGGCACTGCTGTTGCCCTGCCATTTACAGTATCTCACAACAGTGAGTACACCCCTCACATTTTTGAAAATATTTTATTATATCTTTTCATTGACAACACTGAAGAAATTACACTTTGCTACAATGTAAAGTAGTAAGTGTACAGCTTGTATAACAGTGTAAATTTGCTGTCCTCTCAAATTAACTCAACACACAGCCATTAATGTCTAAAATGCTGGCAACAAAAGTGATTACACCCCTAAGTGTAAATGTCAAAATTTGGCCCAATTAGCCATTTTCCCTCCCTGGTGTCATGTGACTCATTAGTGTTACAAGGTCTCAGGTATGAATGGGGAGCAGGTGTGTTAAATTTGGTCTTATCGCTCTCACCCTCTCATACTGGTCACTGGAAGTTCAACATGGCACCTCATGGCAAAGAACTCTCTGAAAATCTGAAAAAAAGAATTGTTGCTCTACATAAAACTGGCCTAGGCTATAAGAAGATTGCCAAGACCCTGAAACTGAGATTCAGCATGGTGGCCAAGACCATACAATGGTTTAACAGGACAAGTTCCACTCAGAATAGGCCTCTCCATGGTCGACCAAAGAAGTTGAGTGCACGTGCTCAGCGTCATATCCATAGGTTGTCTTTGGGAAATAGACGTATGAGTGCTGCCGGCAGTGCTGCAGAGGTTGAAGGGGTGGGGGTCAGCCTGTCAGTACTCAGACCATACGCCACACACTGCATCAAATTGGTCTACATGGCTGTCGTCCCAGAAGGAAGCTTATTCTAAAGATGATGCACAAGAAAGCCCGCAGTTTGGTGAAGACAAGCAGACTAAGGACATGGATTACTGGAACCATGTCTTGTGGTCTGATGGTGTCAAGTGTGTGTGGTGGCAACCAGGTGAGGAGTGCAAATACAAGTGTGTCTTGCCTACAGTCAAGCATGGTGGTGGGAGTGTCATGGTCTGGGGCTGCATGAGTGCTGCCGGCACTGGGAAGCTACAGTTCATTGAGGGAACCATGAATGCCAACATGTACTGTGACATACTGAAGCAGAACATTATCCCCTCCTTTCAGAGACTGGGCCACAGGGTGTATTCCAACATGAGAACGACCCCAAACACGCCTCAAATACGACCATTGCCTTGCTAAAAAAGCTGAGGGTAAAGGTGATGGACTGAACAAGCTGGTCTACAGACCTAAACCCTATTGAGCATCTGTGGGGCATCCTCAAATGGAAGGTGGAGGAGCGCAAGGCCCCTACATCCACCAGCTCTGTGATGTCGTCATGGAGGAGTCGAACAGAACTCCAGTGGCAACCTGTGAAGCTCTGGTGAACTCCATGCCCAAGAGGGTTAAGGTAGTGCTGGAAAATAATGGTGGCCACACAAAATATTGACACTTTGGGCCCAATTTGGACATTTGCACTTAGGGGTGTACTCACTTTTGTTGGCAGCGGTTTAGACATTAATGGCTGTGTATTAAGTTATTTTGAGGGGATAGCAAATTCAAATCTACACTGTTATACAAGCTATACACTCACTACTTTACATTGTAGCAAAGTGTCATTTCTTCAATGTTGTCACATGAAAAGATATAATAAAATAATTACAAAAATGTGAGGGGTGTACTCACTTTTGTGAGATACTGTATATGCAGTGGGCGGAAGGAAAGCAGTTAAAGGAAACCATCCTGATCCTCTCTTGGACAGAGAAACACTGTCCAGTGATCTCTGCTGTTCATATCCCAAGAGTGGACAACTGGAAAGCGTATTACCTCCGTCATCACCTCCTGGACCAAGTGGAATGGGCACCCTGGCAATTTAACCTGATATATCAGAAATGAAGGACTCCGGGCATGGATAGCTTGGCCTTAAGTTTCTACAAGTTACCTCTGCTTGTGGCCTGGCCTCAGTTCAGGCTAAGTTATGCCTTTCCTCCACTGTAAATTCTGCCTCAACTAACCTGCAAAATAGAGAAAGGGAAGAAACCACGCACCATAGTGGCCTAGAAATAACTGGTAGACAGACATACTCAGACTTCTACTAAACAACCCCTGGCCTCTTCTAAACAAGCCAGACTTGCTGTCTCAGGGTCCTCTGTTTCATCCCACCTCTCAATCACTGGCTTTAACATCATGGCTGTTGAAGCCCAGGACTTGAGGGACAGAACCATCTGTGTCATATCCACATTGCTAAAACAAGAAATGCCTTTTTCAGGAAGATCGTACCTAAGAATACTTCTTTGCGTAATATGAACCCAGGCACAACCACGGAGAATACACAGTGTCCTGCATTCTGGTCTTCCTGCAATTAGGACTTGATTAGAACTTGGCCTTCAGCACTCTTAAGGTACAGGTACAGTCTCCTGACCTCAATATCATTGAGCCACTCTGGGGAGATCTCAAACGTGCAGTTCATGCAAGACAGCCCAAGAATTTCCAGGAACTGGAGGCTTTTTGCCAAGAGGAATGGGCAGCTTTACCATCTGAGAAGATAAAGAGCCTCATCCAAAAATACCACAAAAGCCTTCAAGCTGTCATTGATGTTAAAGGGGGCAATACACAGTATTAAGAACTGGGGTATGTAATCTTTTGATCAGGGTCATTTGGGTAGTTTCTGTTCTCATTATGATGTAAAAAGAGTAAACACAGTTGATTGATAATAAATGGCTTCAGCCAAACACTAACCATGAGTGAAAAAAATATTTTTGTGTTCTCATTCATATTCTCGGAAAAATGGCCAAGAAATCATAAATTCTGCCAGGGTATGTAAACTTATGAGCTCAACTGTATATGCTCTTTTTTTTAACTGTGGTAGTGAAATCACCTCCAACAGCGCTGGAGTCGCTGCCTTACACAGCGTTTGCTCTCACCATAAATAAATCAGTGCTGCAGCTGAATGGCATACCTGAAAAGCAAAAAACGATTACTAAAACACAGTAACATAAAGAAATTACATTCCTGCTAAGAAGAAAACATTATAAAACATTACAGGAAAACGTTATAAAAACATTACATACCTGCAAAGAAAACATGATAAAAAACAGTAACAAAACATTACAGGTATGCATAAAAAACATTAACAATAGAGAGAGCAATAGAAACAGACTAGAGAGAAAATAGAGATAGAAAAACGAGAAGCTTACAACTGCTTTTGTCTTTTATTATATTAATTTTTTTTCGGTTTTTATAACTTTTATTTTTTTACTTTTTTTTTTTTTAGATACCATACATGACACGGTTGAAAATTGTGCGCACTCGCGGAATGGCGACAAAGTCCAGTATTTAAAAAGTTCCATAGGCAACGCTTTAAAAATTTTTATCGGTTACCAGGTTAGAGGTGCAGAGGAGGTCTTTTGCTAGAATTACTGCTCACACTCTGGCGATCGCGGTGATCATGTGTGGCTTGAACACCATTTTCATATGCGGGCACGACTTACGTATGCGTTTTCTTTGCTGCGCGAGCTCGCGGGGATGGTGGCGCTTTAAATTATTATTTTTTTTCATTTTATTTATTTATTTATTTTTAACACTGTTCCTTTAAAAAAAACATTTCTGATCACTTTTATTGCTATCACAAGGAATGTAAACATCTCCCGAGCCGGATTGGTCGTTACCCCTGGATAGCTGACCGCCAGCTCTAAAAATTGATACCGGAATGTCCCAGTAGAGCCACTCTAAGCCAGCCGCCGCCTATTTACGGCGCTGGTCGGGAAGTGGTTAATGAGGGAAAAAAAATTAACTTAAATGATTTTAGCAAATGGCTGCAATATAACAAAGAGTGAAAAATTTAAGGGGGTCTGAATACTTTCCGTACCCACTGTGTATATATATATATATATATATATATATATATATATATATATATATATATATATAAATATATATATATCTATATATATATACAGTATCTCACAAAAGTACACTCCTCACATTTTTGTAAATATTTTATTATATCTTTTCATTTGACAACACTGAAAAAATTACACTTTGCTACAATGTAAAGTAGTAAGTGCACAGCTTGTATAACAGTGTAAATCTGTTGTCCCCTCAAAATAACTCAACACACAGCCATTAACCACTTCAGCCCCGGAAGGATTTCACACTTTAGGACCAGAGCACTTTTTGCGATTTTGCACTGCGTAGCTTTAACCACTTGCCGACCGTCAACCGCAGGTTGACGGCGACAAGTTGGCTCATTATCGCAAATCGCCGTCATACGACGGCGGCCGCGATCAGGAGCCGTGCGCGCACACGCACCCCCTAGGCGCGGGTACTGCAGCGCCATTGGATACAGGGCAGATCACTCCACAGGGCCAGGCCAATGATTTTTGGCCTGGCCCTGTAGATCGCCCCTGCCAATGAAATGTTCCTCTGCCTCTGTAAATGTAAACAGAGGCAGAGGAAGTAAGCTCCCCTTCCTCCCTGAAGCCCTTTTCGGTTTCAGAGAGGAAAAAGGAGCATCTAGAAACGTGAGTTGCACAACACTACACTGACACCAGTTCACATAGGCACATTTAACCCCTGATCGCCCCCCAGTTAACCCTTTCACTCCCTGTCACCCCCTGTCACAGTATCACATAGTGCAGCGATCTGATTTTTAGCGATTGCTGTACTTGTGACGCTAAATCAGTGTTAGATTAGGCCTAGTTAGGTGAAAATGCCCCCCCCCCAATAAAGTTTTTAACCCCTTGATTGCCCCCTGTCACCTGTGATCACCGTAAAAGTGTCACGGGTGACGCTAGTTAGATAGACCGTTTTTTTTTTCAATCGGATTACCCGCCGTATATACCTTTTATAGGTTTTAACCCTCGATCTCCCGGCGGTGACCCCAGTTAGCTTTTAGTGTGCGTTAGGGTCAGCGTAAACGCCAGGCAGGGTCAGTTAGCGAGGTACTCTGACACGCACACACGCACATTAGGTAGGTGTTAGATATTATTGTAATATCTGATCAGATATATATTAGCGTCCCCCTTAGATTAGGGTTCTAAAAAACGCAGTGTTAGCGGGATCAGCCCAGATAACCGCTAACACCTGCGTTTAGCCCCTCTGCCCAGCCCACCCAAGTGCAGGATCAATAGATCGCTGTCACTTACCAAACACAGATCACACATATCTGCAGCCTTCGCAGAGATCACGCCCGATCCCTGCGAATTCTGACAGTGAATTTGGTAGCGTTTGAAGCAGGCTCCGACAACCAGGTGCGCTTTTTTGCCTGTGAGTCAGGCTAGTGTACGTTTCAAATTTAGAAAGCCCAAAATGTCTGGCCGCACGTACACTAGCTTAGAGGCCTACAATATGCTGAGTTTGACAGACGAGAGCGATGGTGAAGACTCACTGTCAGAATCAGGCTCAGCATATGAACCTGTAGACAGCAGCGGCACCCTGACAGATAGCTCTGACGACGAAGTTGTGGTACCTGCTAGAGCCAGGCGTACCAGACCCCGTTCTGCTGTCACTGATGTGCGTGAACCGCAGGGCTCTCGTATGCAGCAGAGAGCCAGTACTAGTGCTGCTACCCATTCTGGTGACCTGGCGAGCACCAGCGGCCTAGTACCCCCTGCACGTAGACGAACCAGCACTGCAGTAACACTTGGTGACGTGGGGAGTCCCATAAGTGCAGTACAAGCTGGTGTGGCTAGTACGAGTAATGCCCCACAGCCACGAAGAAGACGATCACAGGCCCGCAGAACCCATAGTGCCCTTCCTGATGCGCTTGCAAACCCTGATTGGCAACCCCCCACTGATGCAGCGCCCGTACTTCCCCCATTCACTGCCCAACCCGGAATCACTGTGAATACAGCTGATTTTACGGCCACTGATTTTTATTCGCTGTATTTCACAGAAGATCTCTATAGATCTATTGTGGACCAAACCAATTTATATGCTGGTCAATTCATCGCAATTAATCCCCATTTGATGCTTGCCAGAGACTGGAAACCAATCACGGTTCCAGAATTTAAGACCTTTCTGGGCCTTTCCTTCCTCATGGGCATAACTAAAAAATCTGAATTGCGGTCATATTGGTCCACGCACTCAATTCACCATATGCCGGGGTTCTCTGTTTTCATGTCCAGGGCACGGTAAGAGCAGATTTTGCGGTTCATGCACTTTAGTGATAATGAACTTAGTCGTCCACGGGGTGACCCTGAATTTGACCGGCTCTACAAAATTCGGCCCCTCATAAACCATTTCAACCTGAAGTTTGCCACACTTTTTATTCCCAACAAAGTTGTGTGCGTGGACGAGTCCCTGGTTAAATTTTCTGGCCGTCTTGCTTTCAAGCAGTTTGTCCCCAGCAAGCGTGCCAGATACGGGGTCAAGATGTATAAGCTCTGTGACAGGGCCACAGGCTATACAAATAGTTTCCTGGTTTATGAGGGCAAAGATAGTCAGGTAGAGCCGGAAGGATGGCCAGACTACATAGGGAGCGCTGGCAAGATTGTGTGGAGCTTGGTGTCACCCTTATTCGGAAAGGGGTACCACATATACGTGGACAATTATTACACGAGCGTGCCACTGTTTAGTCACTTATTTGATCAACAGATTGGAGCATGTGGCACCATGCGACCTAATCGCCGGGGCTTCCCCCAATGGCTTGTAGAATCCTGTCTTAGTCGGGGGGAGAGAGCCTGCGCAAAGTGTAATAATTTGCTCGCGGTGAAGTGGAGGGACAATCGGAATGTTTTTGTTCTGACCTCCCTTCACGCAGATATGACAGTGCAAATTTTTACGGCGACTGGTCTTGTGGAGAAACCCCTCTGTGTCCACGAATATAACCTAAATATGGGAGGGGTGGACCTCAATGATCAGTTAATGGCGCCGTACCTAATTGCCCGTAAAGCGAGACGCTGGTACAAAAAAGTGTCTCTATACCTTTTTCAATTGGCTTTGCTGAACGCTCATGTCTTATACAGAGCGTCAGGACTGACAGGATCCTTCCTCAAATTCATGGAAGAGATCGTCACAGCCCTTCTGTATCCAGATGGTGCTGCACCCCCACCTCACAATGTGAATGCAGTTAGCCAGCTGCATGGGAGGCACTTTTCCCTTCTCTTCCGTGGTACCCCAGGCCAAAGAACAGCCCAAAAGAGATGTCGTATCTGCAGACGATGCGGATACAGGCGTGACACCCGCAGTTATTGCAAAACCTGTCCTGACCAGCCTGGTCTCTGCATCAATGACTGTTTTGAACGCTCTCACACATTAGTGAATTATTAGCGTAGGGTGCAGCAGACACAGCGATAGGCACACTGACATAGGGTCTCCAAAAATGCCAGTGCATTTTGAGAGACCCAAACCTGGAACCGATGTTTAGTTACAAAAAAAAAAAAAGGTGTACCAAAAAAAACACAAAAAAAAATAAAAAAAGTTAAAAAACAAAAAAAAAGTTAAAAAAACAAAAAAAAAATATAAAATAAAAAAACCAAAAACAGTTGTACGTTTCTTTTTTTCTCTCTCTCTCTTGTTTTCTCTCTAATCTCTCTGTTCTCTCTCTATTGTTAATATTTTGTATGCATACCTGCTTGTTACTGTTTTTATAATGTTTTCTTTGCAGGTATGTAATGTTTTTATGTTAATACTTAAATTTAGGCGCTATGATTTAAATATAGCAGTAAGTGGTGTCACTGGGATGGTTTATTCTGGTTGATAGTGCACTTATCATACGAGAGAGGTGTCTCTTTATGTATGAAGTACTGCTGAATGAGCGCGGTATCTACTCACTGTATATTGTTGATGTGTTTTACAATTTTATTTCTTCTTAGCAGGTATGTAATTTTTTAAGTTACTGTGTTTTATTAATTGTTTATTCCTTTTCAGGTACGCCATTCAGCTGCAGCACTGATTTATTAATGGTGACAGCAAAAGCGTTTGCTCCCACCATTCATAAAGCAGCGACTCCAGCGCTGATGGCGGTGATTTCACCACCACAGTTAAAAATAGAGCAAATATACCGGAGCATAGGGGAAGTGGGTGGAAATTGGGGCGGATTGCCCCTATGCTCTGGTATATTTTTTTAAAAAGTGGCTATGCCCACCATTAGAAGTGGGAGTGTGAAGGGAGGTTTTCTAATGGTGGGCTTACCCACCGATTGATTCTTTTTTTCATGGAAAAAAGAACATTACTACCGTATATACTCGAGTATAAGCCATCTCGAATATAAGCCGAGGCACCTAATTTTACCACAAAAAACTGGGAAAAGTTATTGACCCGAGTATAAGCCTAGGGTGGCAAATGCAGCAGCCAGAACACAGGAATTGTAGCCAGAATACAGGGACAGGGAGCCAGAACACAGGAATTGTAGCCAGAACACAGGGACAGGGAGCCAGAACTCAGGATTGTAGCCAGGACACAGAGACTGTAGCCAGAACACAGGTATTGTAGCCAGGACACAGAGATTTTATCCAGGACACAGAGACTGTAGCCAGAACACAGGTATTGTAGCCCCGAATATGAGCCCAGTTATTGAAAAGGGTCAAAAAACACCATTTTAATCCACGGAGCCGAATATAAGCTCTACCGAATATGAGCTCATATATGCCATCATTACAAGAAAAAAGGTACTTTTTTTCTTAGTTAGCCACCCATTCGGGTGGTAATCTTTTGGAGGGAAGTGTGAGGGTGAAGATTACCACCCGT
>BLSH010016179.1:3008145-3018679 GCA_018402905.1 Glandirana rugosa | reverse complement strand
TGTCCCACTTGTTGTTGATTCTTCACAAAAAATTACAGTTTTATATCTTTATGTTTGAAGCCTGAAATGTGACAAAAGGTCGCAAAGTTCAAGGGGGCCGAATACTTTCGCAAGGCACTGTAAATAATCAATCACTCTGCTTTAATGAAGCAAGGATTACATTTATTATAAGGAAAATAGAGATTCTAACATCAAAACACTATAAGAAAATATCATAGAGCCTATAACATAGATAACAAAAGGTGATACTTAGGCTGTCCTCGAAATGTTGTTCTGGCTGGCCTGATGGAAGAGAGGGCGAAAGAGAGGGATTTCTCTGCTTTTAAACCCATTCATGCATCATCCACATACACCAACCCAGCGCCAGCCTACTTCTGCATTCTGTCCAATGGTAGCAGATTTCCTTTCCTTGAGTCTGTCTCTAGTACGCATGCCTGGGTCATCCACTAGAGGCAGTATATGTCAAAGTATCCCTCATGTCCAACCCATCATCTTTAGTGGTCAGATGGTCCTTTTTGATGTCAGGTAATCAGGAAATGTTAATTTGCACCTCCCCAGGAGATCTCATCTGGCTTTCTTTACCACTACACCTCATCGCAGGGGGCGTATGGATATTTCCTGGAAGGATATGGCCATTCATTCTTGACTCCTCATTACCAACACCCCACTGGGTCAACTTGTAAATTCCAACTATGCCAGATGGCTTTCTTTCCCACACAGTGATTAGACCACTTGTAAACTCCAACTCTGGCCTGCCATATCAGTGACACTTCAGAACTATGATATTAAACCATGTTGCCATCCAACAAGGGTATAGGTTTCAGGGGCTCTACTCCAACCTGTTCATTAAAAAAAAACAATGGGGCATTCTCTTCATCTTAGATTCACTGAATCTAAAGTTTTTCAATATCATGCTGTGGGTAAAATGCTCTGTATGTAATCTATCTGATCCATCATTGCTTCTCTTCATCCAGGAGATTTTCCAGCAACTGTAAACATCAAGGATGCCTACCTACAACTCCCTATCCTTCCATGACATCAGTGCTTCCTGCAGTTTGCTGTGAACTCACAACACTAACAGTTTGTTGTTCTGCCCTTTGGATTGTTCACTGCACCTAGGGTATTCACAAAGATGCTAGGCCCCATGCTTGCCCTGCTTCACACTCAGGCAATTTTACCTCTTTTTGAAGGGAACAGTCAGCACAGGCCATTTTTGCTAGTGTCTAACAGATTGTTCAGACTTTAGAGAGGTTCAGGTGGATCCTGAAAATTCAAAGGTCAATACCGGAAACAACCCATTGTTTGGAGTATATGGGCCTTCTCCTGGATATGGCCCTGTCCAGTGTTTTTCTTCCACAAGAAAATAAAGATGCTCCTCTCCTATGTTCAGACTCTACGAAAGCCAAAATTCTCTCTTAGGCTGGCCATACATTATACAATTTTCTTGTACAACTTTCCTTTAGATTTACCAAAACCATATAATATGCTGTCATACCTAAACACTTTAAATTTGTATGCAATCAGGCAGCCCCTTGTACTACATAGTTGAAGGTAAATCTAATAAAAATTGAACAAGAAATGGCCAGCTTAATGCGAGAATCCTAGGCTTAATGGTATCCATCTTCAAGGCCATCCCTATTGCCCAGTTCCACTCCAGATTGTTGCAACCCACCTCTGCTGCTGCTGGATGTCAGGACCAGTCATCCAGCTGCAGCAGTAGTGGGAGCAGCAGTGGGTGCAGCATGTGAGTGAGAGCAGCAGCAGATCTCTATAGTATCCAAGGCGTTTGTTTTATTCGTTCATGTGAATATGCGTTTCTTTTCTTTAAATAAATTTATGAGAACAGTTACTATGGGGGTACCCCATATGTACAGAGGTGGACTTTTACGGGCACACACAAGACCAATGGGATTTATAAAACATAGAATTTATTGTGTTTGTTACAATACAGAATATACAAAAAGATAAAAACAAAGTCCAAAAAAACGTGGAGTATGTAAGTGCCCCAAAATAGAAGGGGACCCAAACAACAGTGTCTGCAAGATCATTACATACTACACAATTGTCACGCACCTGATGGTGGAGTCTGTCTTGTGCAGGAAGCAACCACTCTTACGACCCTAGTTCGGGAACCCCTGATAGAGCAGACAGAGGGTTCCAGAGCACAGAGGGGCACGAGGGCTGGACTGGAACACTGGTGGCAAGATAGGTCCGTCAGAGGCTCGTGCAGGTGTAGAGTAGTGAGGCAGGCTGAGGTCGGCAACTGGCTGGCAAGCGGTACAGAAGGATCAGGCAAAAGGGTCGTCAGGTGCAGGCAGGGTCGTTAAAGAGCAGGCAGCGAGGTACAAAGGGATCAGGCAGAAGAATGGTCGTGGGGCAAGCTGGGGGTCGGTGCAGGCGAAAGTCAATCAAAGGTCAAACAAGCCGGGTCTCAGGAAGAGGTCAGGATACAGATTCAGAGGTAGGTAGCTCTCCAGATACACTCCAACGCTGTAGAACGGACAGCACTTTCTGACAGGAACAGGAAGTTTAAATAGAGCTGCTCATCTAGGAATTAGAGGAAAACACAACCACAAGCAATTAACCCTTAGCACAGTGTTTTTCTAACATTGCCCCCCCCCCCCCCCAAGGGGCAGCCTCCGGATGCCCAAAGGGGCTCTCTTGGTTGGATTGCTCCTCAAAAAAGTCAGAATAAGTTCAGGGGCATGAAGATTGCTCTCCGGTTCCCACAAGTTTTCTTCGGGGCCAAACCCCTTCCATTTTATCAAATACTGTGTGGATCCGGATCTCCTCCGACAGTCCAGAATGGCTTCAACCTCAAACTCCTCCTCTCCATCCACAAGCACTGGTTCCGGTGGTCCCTTTTTCCGACCCGGGAACGGATCTGGAGGGACTGGCTTAAGCAGAGATACATGGAACACCGGGTGCACACGTAAGGATGAAGGCAGGACCAGTTCATAAGTCACCCTGTTCACTCTCCTCTTAACAGGAAAAGGCCCAACAAATCTGGGTCCCAATTTTCTTGAGGGACAGGCAAGTTTTAGGTTTCTGGTGGCTAACCAGACCAAGTCACCCAGCTTGAGTTCCAACTCACCCCGTCTTTTCCTGTCGAAAGCCTGTTTGGTGAGTTCTGTGGTCCTGGCAAGTGTGTCTCGCAGGATCTGTGTATTTTCCCTGAAAAAATTCAAGGCGTCTTGTACTGCTGGTACTGTACCTTCAATAGCCAAGCCAGGTAGAAAAGTCGGGTGGAATCCATAATTCGCCCAGAATGGGGACTGTTTGGTGGCTGAGTGAACAGTATTATTGAAGGCAAATTCAGCTAGAGGTAATAGGGAGGCCCCGTCGTTCTGAGAGAATGATGAGAAGCACCGCAGATACTGTTCCAGTGTCTGATTTGTTCTCTCAGTTTGGCCATTTGTCTGAGGGTGGTAGGCCGAAGACAGGGATAATTCAATTTCCGGTGCTGAACACAGGGATCTCCAGAACCTGGAGGTAAACTGAACCCCACGATCTGACACGATGCTCAGGGGTATTCCGTGTAGTCGGACGATCTCCCGTATGAAAACTTCCGCTGTCTCTGCCACCGTAGGTGTCCCCTTCATAGGCAAGAAGTGGGCCATCTTGGTCATGCGATCCACAACCACAAAGATGGCGGTAAAGCCCTTGGATGGAGGGAGTTCCACGATAAAGTCCATGGCAATCCGGGTCCATGGACGCTCAGGTACTGGGAGTGGGTTCAAAAGACCCCAAGCCTTGCACTTGTCCGTTTTATTGCGTGCACAAGTGGCGCACGTGCTCACAAACTTCCAGCAGTCTTCTTCTGCCAACGGCCACCAGAAGGAACGTAAGATCAGCTCCAATGTTTTACGTGTTCCAAAATGCCCCGCCAACTTGTGGTCGTGGCAAAGTTCCAACACCGTGGGGCGTTGCTCTGCTGGAATAAAAATCTGCTGACCGTGCCACCAAAGGCCATCCTTCTCCGACAATCTGGGGTCCCGGGAGCCGGTAGCACTAGCCAGGGACCGTCTAATTTGAGCCAGGAGGTCCTCCTGGGACAATAAGAAGTTCAGTGACGGAAGAATAGTGTCTGGGACAGCACAGTTGCCGGAATCGTTAAACATCCTTGAAAGGGCATCAGGTTTGACATTCTTCGACCCGGGCCTGTATGTTAGATGGAAGAGAAACCTCGAAAAGAAAAGTGCCCAATGAGCTTGACGTGGTTTCAGCCTTTTGGCCGTTCTCAGATACTCAAGGTTTTTGTGATCAGTATATATTAAAATAGGGTGTGTGGCTCCTTCCAACAAGTATCGCCATTCCTCGATTGCTGCCTTGATGGCCAAAAGCTCTCTATCCCCCACGTCATAATTCCTCTCCAGGGAAGACAGTTTCCAAGAGAAGAATGCGACAGGGTGGAGCAGAGCCTTGGGACCCTGTCATTGGGAAAGAACTGCCCCCACTGCAATTTCAGAAGCATCCACCTCCAGGACATAGGGCAGGACCGAGTCAGGGTGCTTTAGAATAGGTGCTGCTGTGAACAGGCCTTTAAGAGTCTGAAAGGCTACTTCTGCATCTGTGGACACTGAAAGCATGTGTTCTGTTTTGTGAGCTGCGTGATGGGCGCAATGATGGCCGAGAATCCCTTTATAAATTTTCTATAAAAATTTGCGAAGCCCACGAAACGTTGGACCCCTTTCCTGTCTGACGGTGCTGGCCAGTCAAGGATAGTGGAGACCTTCTGGGGGTCCATTGTAATTCCGGTCACGGAGAGCACTAATCCCAAGAAGTGGATACTGGTTTGTTCGAAAGCGCACTTCTCCGCTTTGGCATAGAGCCCATGCTGTCGAAGACGGCCCAAGACCTTGGTGACATGCACTCTGTGTTCCTCAAGGGAGGACGAGAAGATCAAGATGTCATCTAGGTATATAATCACAAATAAATCCAAGAAGTCCTGTAAGGCATCATTTACAAAGTGCTGAAATGTAGCGGGGGCATTACACAGACCAAAGGGCATGACTAGATACTCGTAATGCCCGAAACGAAACAGAAGGCGGTCTTCCACTCATCACCTTCTCGGATGCGGACTAAGTTATAGGCACCCCGTAGATCTAGTTTAGAAAAGATGATGGCAGATCCCAGTCTTTGGAAAAGTTTAGGAACCAAGGGTAAGGGGTAACGGTTCTTGACCGTTATCCAGTTTAATTCCCGGTAGTCTATACAGGGTCGTAGAGAATGATCCTTCTTCTCTACGAAAAAGATACCTGCTCCTGCGGGGGATGTGGAGGGTCGGATAAATCCTTTTCCTAAATTGTCATCGAGATAGGCCTTGAGGGCCGCCAACTCTAGCTCTGACAGAGGATAAATCCTTCCAAACGGCACCTCTGCTCCGGGTAGCAGCTCGATTGGGCAGTCGTAGGGGCGGTGAGGTGGAAGTTTCTCAGCCCCCTTTTTACTGAACACATCCAGGTATTCATGGTAAACGGACGGAACAGCCAGATGGGTCTCAGGGTCAGAGTCCATGTCCAGACAACCCAATGTGGGCGCAACTTCCTGGACCCATGTTAGGCAATGCTGCCTGCTGTATGGAGATCGGAACTGGATGCTCCCAGTAGTCCAATCTATGTCGGGACTGTGGGCCCGAAGCCAGGGTAGGCCCAAGATGATGGAGAACAGAGGGGATGCGATCACATCCAACAAAAGGAGTTCCTGGTGGCCATCAGCGGTGGTGGCAGGTAGTGGGGCGGTCTCCTGGGTCACCATACCCGACTTAATGGGCGATCCGTCGGCCAGGTGGATGGTGAAATTGTGGGTCTTCGGCCGAAGGGGAATCTGTTGCGATGCTGCAAATTTTTCATCCAGGAAGCAGCTACACGCTCCAGAATCAATAATGGCTGCCACTTGGATACTCCTTCCTGGAAGCTAAAGGGAGAGAGAGAGCACAAGGTGAGAGACAGGGTGATGAATGCTGGACACATCACTGAAGGAGGCTGGCAAACACTTACGGCGCTTAGCGGGACAGGATCTCACCATGTAACCGGGTTCTCCGCAGTAAAGGCACAGGCTTAATGTGAACCTCCGCTGCCTTTCTTCAGGGGTCAGAGACGGGCGTAGGAGCCTTATTTGCATGGGCTCAGTGGTGTCTTGTGGAGAGGAGGAGGAGGTTGCTGAGGTAAACTGAGTTGGCCTTGGGTAGGCAGGGACTCGGGGAAGCATCCAGGTGGGCCGTGAGAGACCCGGAGCCCTTTCAGCACGGCGCTCACGGAGTCGCTGGTCAATCTGTATTGCCAGATTGATGAGGGAATCCAACGTAGCAGGCACCCCCACCCGAGCCAGCTCATCCTTGAGAGGGTCAGATAATCCAAGGCGGAACTGATAGCATAAAGCGGCATCATTCCATGCCGTGTCAGCGCCCCAGCGTATGAACTCCGCTACATAATCCTCCGCGGAGCGGTGGCCCTGCTGAAGGGTGTGCAGTGCGGCCTCTGCTGTGGCTACCTGATGTGGATCTTCATACAATCGGGCCATGGCTTGAAAAAACAGAGCTGCAGAAGATACTTCGGGGGCTCTCTGCTCCCACAAACGGTGGGGCTCTTCCTGCAATAAGGAGATAATCAACCCCAACTTAGTAGCCTCTAAAGAGGACGTGCAAGGCTGGAGGCCAAAATAGAGCTCACAGGAGTTGCGGAAAGCCCGGAACTTGCGGCGGTCTCCTGAAAACTTGTCCGGCAGGGGGACCTTGGGCTCTGATGGCAGGGCCACAATGGTGCGGCTAGCGGCCTGAGTGCCTCCAGAAGCAGTGGGTGCTGAGAGCTCCAAGACCCGTTCTTCCAACCGGGTATAGCCATCTTGAAGGCTCTTGACCGCCTGTGTCAGGCCAGCTAGATGAACACATAGCTCATCCATAGCAGAGGGAGCTCCCTGCGCAGACTCAGACATGGCTGTCCGTTGCTGTCACGCACCTGATGGTGGAGTCTGTCTTGTGCAGGAAGCAACCACTCTTACGACCCTGGTTCGGGAACCCCTGATAGAGCAGACAGAGGGTTCCAGAGCACAGAGGGGCACGAGGGCAGGACTGGAACACTGGTGGCAAGATAGGTCCGTCAGAGGCTCGTGCAGGTGTAGAGTAGTGAGGCAGGCTGAGGTCGGCAACTGGCTGGCAAGCGGTACAGAAGGATCAGGCAAAAGGGTCGTCAGGTGCAGGCAGGGTCGTTAACAAGCAGGCAGCGAGGTACAAAGGGATCAGGCAGAAGAATGGTCCTGGGGCAAGCTGGGGGTCGGTGCAGGCGGAAGTCAATCAAAGGTCAAACAAGCCGGGTCTCAGGAACAGGTCAGGATACAGATTCAGAGGTAGGTAGCTCTCCAGATACACTGCAACGCTGTAGAACGGACAGCACTTGCTGACAGGAACAGGAAGTTTAAATAGAGCTGCTCATCTAGGAATTAGAGGAAAACACAACCACAAGCAATTAACCCTTAGCACAGTGTTTTTCTAACAACAATGCCAAGAAGTGATACATAATACCAGAACTATAAGCATATAGGCAGAGAAGGAATAGTCGACGCGTTTCGCAGTGAGCTTCCTCTGGACTATTCTCTTGCAGGCTCTAAGCAAAAAATATATACGTATTAAGAAATATCACAAAAGATAAACTTATTCAAAATTACATACATCGTCATATTCATCTCTATTGCATGTGCATATTGTGTGCTTACTTGTGATAGCCGGGGTTCCTAAAAAGGGGGGGGTTTGGTGAATCAGGGGGGCGCACACAGGGCATATGTATCAAGCTGGACACAAGGCTCATGTGTCTATATCTAAAAGTAGTAAAAAGATGTCAAATTAAACAAATGAATGGCCAATTCGACTTGTTATATAATTTGTACTCCCAAAATAATTGGTACCTGTATCTTTACTGTCACCGGGATACCGTTTGGCCACCCAAACTAATTGCTTGATTCATTGAAGTTGGTGATCTATTATATGATATGACCAGTATTAATATTTGCGGCATTAATATAGCAAAATTGGTGAAGATAATGTATGGTACCCACCATTATAACCTGGCGCATATGACCAGTCAGCTGTGAGTCCCAGATTGTGTATCTAGATCAATTGTTCAGCCCAAGCCTGAAAATAGCTATTGATTGTTGTATTAGTCACAAGGAGGGGGACAACATATGTATATACCTATTAATATGTCATGTTATAAAAAATGGGCACATACCTAAAGCCATTGATAGGGGCATATGCATTCGTCCCAGTAAAGGTTTGCCGCCAAGGGCGGATAGATGAAATCTGAAGCGAAGGCAGTGATAGGAATTTAGTACCATATAAACAAAATTATTTGTAGTATAAAGTGAGATGGAAGTTAGATTGCATTACCTAGTAACCGCCCATTCTGGCCTCCATGTGTTTTCAAACAAACGCCGGGACCACAAGGGTCCGGCGTTCGGCTTAAGTGTCCCCCATTGCGCCGAGCGATTCCCGCCACAAGAAGTGGGTGGGGATAGGCATCACTGGACCGTGACGTCAGAAAGAAGGCGCTGAGAAGGCGCGCTGTGTGTAAAGAGAAGCCGAGCTCCCGGGTAGAGCGATGGGGGAGAAGAGATCCCACCTTTCGTCCACTCATAGGCTATGCTGCTACTAACACACCAGAAGGTGCGTGAAACGCATGTGCCCGCCCCCTGAGACACACCCCCGGACCCTGGCCACAAGTGATTAACATAAATAACGTAAACAGTCTATAGTGCGTAAACCAGAAATGTCAATGATCAATGTAAGAAAAAATACAAATTGCAATTAAAACCCAATTGAACAAGATGTAACCACACAGTATAAAGGCGGGAAGGATAGAATGGTAAAACATCGAGTAATAATGGAATACTCTCACCCCAAAGGATAGCATTGAGGCAAGTACTAGAAAGATGTATATCAGAGGGAATGAGGAGGCATGATGAAATAGCATACAGGGATATATGATAGTGACGGGGGAGGGGCGTGACAGAGCGTAATACTATCTCAGGCAGAGAACTCTTCTGTAATCAAAGGAAAGGTTTATAACTGAGAGCCTCATTGAGACCTGGTTTCTCTGTAGCTTTCAACAGAAAGATCCAACGTGCTTCATGTTGTAAGATAATCTTATCAAACTCCCCTCCCCTAGGGTTCTCCAAGACCCGCTCCAAGGCTGCAAAGCGGACCACCTCTGTACTATTCTTATGACATATCCCTAGATGTCGGCCTATGGGTGTGGATAGGATATTTTTGTTGCCATAATAAATGTGGTCTTTTATTCTACGCCAAAATTGGCGTTTGGTCTTACCCATATAGAATGCTCTGCATTCGCAGAACATAATATAGATAATCCCTATTGTTTGGCAATCAACAAAGTGTTGTACGCTATGTAGTTCACCATTGGGTAGGTAAAGGGTTTGATTTTCATAGATCCAGTGGCAAAAGTCACATGACCCGCATTTCCATGTACCCTTAGGAGAAATCTGGTCCACATTATGTGGGTTTTGAAAATGGCTACGCGTCACTTGATTTCTAACGGAATGTACTCGTTTAAACGTGATTTCAGGGTAATCTTTAACATATTTTTTCAAAATATTATCATTCGTCAAAAGATACCAATGGTCTTTAAGAATTTTTCTAATGGCTCCTTGTTGTCTCATATATGGAGTAATAAGGCGGACCGATTGGTCCTGGGTAGGTTTTGGTCTTCGACACATCACATCCTGTCTAGTCTGGCGGTATGGCTTATTGAATGCCTTGCATAGGAGAGTACGGGAATATCCCCTGGAGAGTAGTCTCTCACGCAAGGCATTGGCCTCCTTTCTGAACAGTTCCTCACTTGAACAGATTCTTCGAAGCCGCAAATACTGTGAATACAGAATAATTTAGTTTTTCAATGAGCACTGTGGATTGTTATTTTGTTTATTGAGCTTGAGATTCAGAGATCATAAGGGCGATAGGGCAGTAAGCATAGCCATTTGGAGAGTGACATCCTGACTGAGTTTTTCCATGCGTTGATATGAATCCATCTGGTTGAGCTGTCTATTTTGGTTCCCAGGCGATTTTAGACCTTTGTAACGAGGGTCAGTCAAGGAAAACCCCTTTTCTCCTACGTTCACTGACAGACGCAGCTCTTCTTGACTTTGTGGGGTTTTATGTTCGTCTTACCAGGAGTTAACTAGGCAGGGAAAGAATTCAGCTGGCCCCTCCCCTGGGGGCCGTCCTCCTTTCCTACATTAAAACCCCCCCCTCACAGAGGAGCTCTCCAGTTTCAATGCCTAGTTTGCAAGGAGTTGACCTGGCTTCCCTATGGGAACTGCGGTCCTATTGTGACCATTTTTTCTTTTTTTTTTTTTTTCTTTTTTCTTTTTTCTGCAATCAAGATGATCTGCTATCAAGAAGCCGGTCGGGGCATCGAGGGTCTTTGTGCTCTGTACTTTTCCCGACCTGGCCAACATGATGCGCCCTTGGTTTTATCTGTCGAGTTGGTCTACCTAAGTATAGTTGCGTACCTTTTTGAGTCAG
>BLSH010016179.1:2984230-3003917 GCA_018402905.1 Glandirana rugosa | reverse complement strand
AAGAGCTGCGTCTGTCAGTGAACGTAGGAGAAAAAGGGATTTTATTATAACTTACCGTAAAATCCTTTTCTCCGAGTTCACTGACAGACGCAGCACCCACCCCTCTGGGCTCTGTTTTGGTACGGCTTGTGTACAAACTGGAGAGCTCCTCTGTGAGGGGGGGTTTTAATGTAGGAAAGGAGGACGGCCCCCAGGGGAGGGGCCAGCTGAATTCTTTCCCTGCCTAGTTAACTCCTGGTAAGACGAACATAAAACCCCACAAAGTCAAGAAGAGCTGCGTCTGTCAGTGAACTCGGAGAAAAGGATTTTACGGTAAGTTATAATAAAATCCCTTTTTTTGGGGAATTTGTTGGAGAATTTGTGTCCCATATCTACAGTATGTTTTTCCACACTGATTAATTTTTTGACTTTTGGGTACTTTTTGGGTTTTGAGCACCAGTGGCCTTTATTATGATTGTGTTTAACACTCATTTGTAACATACAGTATATACTCACCTTGCAATATTGATGCTTTGTTATGTATGACAGTAATCATAGCGTGAGTGATATGCAGTGGTATTTATATTAACTTTATAGTATTGACACTTTATTTATAATTTATTTGTATATTAAATCAGTTAACACTAGGCGCAGCACTTTTGTATAACTTGAAACATTTTTTTTGCCTATAGTTCTACTTTAACCACTTCAATACCGGGCACTTACAACACTTCCCACCCAGACCAATTTTCAGCTTTCAGTGCTGTTGCGATTTGAATGAGAATTGCGCGGTCGTGCGACGTTGTACCCAAACAAACTTTTTATCATTTTGTTCCCACAAATAGAGCTTTCTTTTGGTGGTATTTGATCACCCCTGCAGTTTTTATTTTTTACGCTTTAAATAAAAATAGACCGAAAATTTTGATTTCTTTTACAAAACTTTGTATAAAGTACATTTTCTCCTTCACTGACGAGCACTGATGTGGCTACACTGATGGGCACTGATGAGGCTAGACTGACGGGCACTGAGGAGGCAGTACAGATTGGCACTGATGAGGTGGCACTGATAAGGTTGCACTGATGATGGGGCACATATGCAGCACTGATGGGCGGCACTGATAAGCAACACTTACGGGCACTGATACGTGGAACTAATGGACACTCATAGGCGACACTGATTGGTGGCACTGGGCACTGATAGGTGGCACTGCTGGGCACTGATAGGTGGCACCTTTAGGTGGCACAGTTGGACACTTTTAGGTGGCACAGGTGGGCATTTTTAGGTGGCACTGATAGGTGGCACTGGTGGGCACTGGTGCATACAGCACTGTTAGGTATGGCACTGGCAGACATATATGGGCACAGTGTCATCCCTACAGTGCACTATATTGTCCTTACCTGGTGGTCTAGTGGGGGCTCCCTGGTGGTCCTGGGTGGCCTCCATGTTCCCTCCTTGGTGGTCCTGGGCAGCCTCCTTGCGGTGTCTGGGGGGGGGGGCCCTGGTGGTCCAGTGGGGTGATCCTGAGGGGGGCTGCACTGATAAACGTTCAGCGCAGCCCCCCCATCAGGCGAGCAGCTGATGGGCTCTCCACTGCTCAGGTCTGCAGACCTGAGCAGAGGAAAAGGTGATAAAAGGCTCTTCCTATTTACACTGTGATCAGCCGTGATTGGTCACGGCTGATCACATGGTAAAAGGCTTCCACGGAAGCCTTTTACCTCGGTCGGTAATGCAGTGGGTCAGACTGACCCATGGCACCACCGATCGCTGCGATGCGCGCCCCCGGGGGGCGCGATCGAGGATTATCCTGAGGATAGACGTCAATAGACGTCCGATCAGGATAATGAACCACCCGCCCCCCCGCCATTTGTTAATAGGCCGGGCGGGAAGTGATTAAGGTAACAAATAGGGAGGGTGTATCCATAAGAAATAAAATTGCCATCTTGTACGTTCATGGCCAGCACCAGGTGCAAGAAGTGGACAGGCACTACGTGTTTCATTGACCCCTAACCTTTATCAAGACTTGATTGAGGGGGCGGGGCCCCGAAACGCGTAGTGCCCTCTCACTCTCAGTGCTGGCCATGAACATGGAGGACGGCCGTAAACTCCGCTGTTTGTTGCTAGCTCTGGCTGGTCCAGCTTCATGGTGTATCAGTTGCTATTCCCTTTAGCAGCTGTCTGCCTCCCATCTGTTACACAATATCTCCCCCTGTGTTCAAGCTGTACTTCTTTTTTTACATGTAAATGTGAATGTGTTTTAATAATAAATGTTGCAAAGTTTTTACTAATATTGTGCTCTGGTAATTTTGTTTCTCCTGCATACTGCCACGGCTTTTTACCTGATCTGATCTGCAGAGAAGCTGCAGATTCTCACCACCTCCAGTCCATGTTTTCTTCTTCCATCCCACAACCATATTATTGCCTCTGCCCAGTGGACCTCCCACCCAATCTGTTCTACAGAGCAAAGTACTATAAGACTTTTACTTTGGCTTTTTTTCTTCACAACAGATCACCTGTGCCCTTTTAGCTACCACTTCACTAATATAATTGTGGACTCTTATCACATATATACTGTGAGTGATGGATATTGTTTGTTGTTTTTTTTAGGGAGTATCCATAGAACACTATACAGTATCTCACAAGAGTGAGTGCACCCCTCACATTTTTGTAATTTTTTTATTATACCTTTTCATGTGACAACCCTGAAGAAATGATGCTTTGCTACAATGTAAAGTAGTGAGTGTACAGCTTGTATAACAGTGTAAATTTGCTGCCCCCTCAAAATAACTCAACACACGGCCATTAATGTCTAAACTGCTGGCAACATAAGTGAGCACACCCCTAAGTGTTAATGTCAAAATTGGGCCCAATTAGCCATTTTCCCTCCCCTGTGTCATATGACTCGTTAATGTTACAAGGTCTCAGGTGTGAATGGGGAGCAGGTGTGTTCAATTCGGTGTTATCGCTCTCACTCTCTCATACTGATCACTAGAAATTCAACATGGCACCTCATGGCAAAGAACTCTGAGAATCTGAAAAAAAAGAATTGTTGCTCTACATAAAGATGGCCTAGGCTATAAGAAGATAGCCAAGACCCTGAAACTGATCTGCAGCATGGTGGCCAAGACCATACAGCGGTTTAACAGGACAGGTTCCACTCAGAACAGGCCTCACCATGGTTGACCAAAGAAGTTGAGTGCACATGCTAAGCATCATATCCACAGGTTGTCTTCGGGAAATAGACGTATGAGTGCTGCCAGCATTGGGGTGGGGGGGTCATCAGTCTGTCAGTACTCAAACCATACGCCGCACACTGCATCAAATTGGTCTGCACGGCTGTCCTCCCAGAAAGAAGCCTCTTCTAAAGATGATGCACAAGAAAGCCCGCAAACAGTTTGCCGAAGACAAGCGGACTATGGACATGGATTACTGGAACCACGTCCTGTGGTCTAAGACCAAGATAAACTTATTTGGTTCACATTGTGTCAATCATGTGTGCCGCAAGCAGATGAGTACAAAGACAAGTGTGTCTTGCCTATAGTCAAACATGGTGGTGGGAGTGTCATGGTCTGGGGCTGCATGAGTGCTGCCAGCACTGGGGAGCTACAGTTCATTGGGGGAACCATGAATGGCAACATGTACTGTGACATATTGAAGCATAGCATGATCCCCTACCTTCAGAGACTGGGCCACAGGGCAGTATTCCAACATGATAAAGACCCCAAAGACACCTCCAAAACGACCACTGCTTTCCTAAAGAGGGTAAAGGTGATGGACTGGTCAAGTGTCTCTAGACCTAAACCCTATTGAGCATCTGTGGGGCATCCTCAAACAGAAGGTGGAGGAGCACAAGACCTCTAACATCCACCAGCTCTGTGATCTAGTCAAGGAGGAGTGGAATAGGACTCCTGTGGCAACCTTTAAAGTTCTGGTTAACTCCATGCCCAAGAGGGTTAAGGCAGTGCTGGAAAATAATGGTGGCCACACAAAATATTGACACTTTGGGCCTAATTTGCACATTTTCACTTAGGGGTGCACTCACTTTTGTTGCCAGCGGCTTAGACATTAATGGCTGTGTGTTGAGTTATTTTAAGGGGACAGCAAATTTATACTGTTATACAAGCTGTACACTCATTACTTTACATTGTAGCAAATGTAATTTCTTCAGTGTTGTCTCATGAAAAGATATAATAAAATGTTTACAAAAATGTTCGGGGTGTATTCACTTTTGTGAGATACTGTATATACAGTTGTGCCCATAAGTTTACATCCCCTGGCAGAATTTATGATTTCTTAGTCATTTTTCAGAGAATATGAATGATAACACAAAAACTTTTCTTTCACTCATGGTTAGTGTTTGGCTGAAGCCATTTATTATCAATCAACTGTGTTTACTCTTTTTAAATCATAATGACAACAGAAACTACCCAATTGACCTTGATCAAAAGTTTACATACCCAGGTGATTTTTGCCTGATAACATGCATTCAAGTTGACACAAAGGGGTTTGAATGGCTATTAGGTAACCATCCTCACCTGCGATCTCTTTGCTTGTAATTAGTGTGTGTGTGTGTGTGTGTGTGTGTGTATAAAAGGTCAATGAGTTTCTGGACTCCTGATAGTCCCTTGCATCTTTCATCCAGTGCTCCACTGACATTTCTGGATTCTGAGTCATGGGGAAAACAAAATAATTGTCAAAGGATCTGCAGGAAAAGGTAGTTGAACTGTATAAAACAGGAAAGGGATATAAAAAGATATCCAAGGAATTGAGAATGGCAATCAGCAGTGTTCAAGCTCTAATCAAGAAGTGGAAAATGAGGGGCTCTGTTGAAACCAAACCACGGTCAGGTAGACCAACTAAAATTTCAGCCACAACTGCCAGGAAAATTGTGCGGGATGCAAAGAGAAAACCACAGATAACTTCAAGACTCTCTGAAAACATGTAGTGTGGCGGTTTCAGGATGCACAATAAGAAGGCACTTGAAGAAAGATGGGCCGCACTGTCGATTCGCCAGAAGAAAGCCATTACTACGCAAATGCCACAAAGTATCCCACTTACAATACACCAAACAGCACAAAGACAAGCCTCAAACCTTCTGGTAGAAAGTCATTTGGAGTGATGAGACCAAAAGTGAGTTTTTTTGGCCACAACCATAATCTCTAAATTTGGAGAGGAGTCAACAAGGCCTGCGAAACACAGAGGTGATGTTTTGGGGATGTGTGAGCTACAAAGGCACAGGAAATTTGGTCAAAAATTGATTGCAAGATGAATGCAGTATGTTATCAAAAAGTAATGGAGGAACATTTGCATTCATCAGCCAGGAAGCTGCGCATGGGACGTACTTGGACATTCCAACATGACAATGATCCAAAACACAAGGCCAAGTCGACCTGTCATTGGCTACAGCAGAATAAAGTGAAGGTTCTGGAGTGGCCATCTCAGTCTCCTGACCTCAATATCATTGAGTCACTCTGGGGAAATTTGAAACGTGCAGTTCATGCAAGACAGCCCAAGATTTTCTAGGAACTGGCGGCTTTTTGCCAAGAGAAATGGACAGCTTTAACATCTGAGAAGATAAAGAGGCTCATCCACAAATACCACAAAAGACTTCAAGCTGTCATTGATGTTAAAGGGGGCAATACACGGTATTAAGAACTGGCGTATGTAAACTTTTGATCAGAGTCATTTGGGTAATTTCTGTTGTCATGATTTAAAAAGAGTAAACACTGTTGACTGATAATAAATGGCTTCAGCCAAACACTAACCATGAGTGAAAGAAATGTTTAGGTGTGCTCATTCATTCTCTCTGAACAATGGGCAAGAAATCATAAATTCTGCCAGGGTCTGTAATCTTATGAGCACAACTGTACAAACTGTACATTTAAGTTGCATTTTGATTAATGAAACTTGTCTTGATGAATGTAGTTTGTGCAATACAGAGACTTAACTATGTTTTATAAAATTTCCAGCGCTCAGAGTGCCCGATATTGCCCATGGAAACTATATTGAACCTACTACTTCAGGCAATTGATGCCCTCCTGTTCCTTCACTGGCGTGGTTTTGTTCACTGCTCCTTTTCCTCGCATGCCATACAGGTTGTATCTGCAGGGCAGGCAAAGATAAGCCACTTTGAATACATGATACAAAGGTAATTAAACATATCACAAGCTGCAAGTATTATGTCTGCCTTCATTTGGTCTGTGTATGCTGTATTTTATAAGGGTATGTAGATAACTGCCTTCGGTGCATATAGAAATGCCTAGTTAATCCATATCTCCAGTGTTAGGCAGTCACACTGAAGCAAACAATATTATTTACAATGATCAGAGAGATTTTAATTTCTCTTCCGTTCATTGATTGGCACAGCTGAGTCTTTCAGATCTTGACTGATAAGTTATAGAGCCATGTACAGGAGCAGGACAATAAGTACAAACAAAAAAACAGCCCACGTCTGCCCCTGCTGGCAGTAAAACTGAATCTGAAACAACCATTTTTTTTGCCTAGCACCAATGAGTTTGTTAGGACTTAGGATTTTCTGCTTCTAATCTTACTTCCAGTTCTTGTTCCTGTCAATTTTTTCTTTTCTACAGTCAAGCTGATGGCTGGGGGACAGGTCAGATATATAGATCCTGGTAGTCTCTATGGTGTAACTTGCGAGCGCATGTCGTTTACAGCTGGGACAGCAGCGCAGCCCACAAGGAAACATCTCTCTCTAAAGAGGTGCATAAGACTAGTGGGCCTGTCACTGACCTATCACAGGGTCACATCTTGGACCAGCTGTGCTCTATCTGCGGACAGATTTTATCTGCTTCTCCTCTTGGGGATGGTGCCGTTTCCTGTCTTTTTTAGCAGAGAATGGTGGATGGCATCAGCTTGGGGACTGCCCAGCAGAATCAGATGCATTTTGCCCCTCAATAATCCTCATCCCTGCTGTGGGGTGCAGTTTGTGCCTGGGTGTATTGGGGCGGTGTCTGCAACTGCTGTCTTTGTTTTGGGCTTCTGCCCTTACCATGGTTCACTTCCACCCTCTGGTGCAGATGAAAGTGTTGAAGTGGATGGTGGGCGGTTCTTTTCCAAAAGCTGTTCTATCGGGTTGAGAAATAGTGCAGCGCTAAAAATGTAGAAACCATACACATTCACTATATGGATAAATATATAAAACTCTAGAACATTAAAGTGCAATGTAATTAAAGCGCTCAAATATAGTTGTAGACAATCAATATCCAATCTGTATCAGATGGTAGTTACAAAAAATTGTGCAAATTATGCCAAACATTCTAAGTGTAAAGGACTTATGTTATATGCACCAGAATACTGGCGAGTCCCCCCTCCGGGGTGTTAGGGTAGTGGGTGGTCCCCCCTCCCTTGCTAGTATTCCCCCAGCCCTCCGGTACCCCGCTGTCGCACCCCCTCAGGGGGCTCCCAGGGTGTGTGTATGTAGGGCCCTAGAGGCCGCCCCCCCCCGCACCTCGTGCTGCGGCAGTCAGATCGCTCTGCGACCATTTTGCCGGGGTCCTGCCGCCATTTTCCTGTAGCCGGCCGCATGGTAGAGCCTGGGGAACGGCCGGCAGCCATTTTGGTGTAGCAGCGCCGCTGTTCTCTATGGGGTTTGGCCTCTTGTGGTGCAGGGCGGGCATTTTCTCTGTCTCTGCACTTTGATCTGGCCTGTGTGTGCCAGGGGGTGGTCCTGGTCGCGCTGGCGCCGTTTTACCCCCTGCATGAGCCGGATTTCCCTGGGCAGCAGTGTCAGTAACTCTGGACAGCAGCAGTGGAGAAGGACAGGAGGTGAGTGGGGCAGCGGCAGCAGTGGACAGCAGCGGCAAGCGGCTCTTCTCCGGGTCGGGTACTGAGTCCCTTTTTGCTGTTAGAACTGCCTGTTCTCCCTAGTAAACTCCTGAAGAGGGCAGTATAATCCACTTAGTCCTATAGAATCGCTGTGCCTGTCGATGAACTCAGAGAAAGGGATTTTACGGTAAGTCCAAAAAATCCAGTTTTACAGTACCCATGTACCCCTGACAGAGAAATAACTCCCTTCTATATCTGTGTTAACTCAGTGAGATAGTTATTAAAGTGATTGTAAACAATCCCTTTGTAAAACGAACCATTCAGTTTAAAATAGAAATGAAAGTCAAAACGTTTTTGTATAGATATAAAAACATTATAAATACCTTTTTTTCCCCTTTTTATAAGTGATCACATTCTCTCTGTTCTCAACTGCACAAGAGCTGGGGTAGGAGAAGCAGCAGTACACTGAGCTTCCCAGTGAATGCCTGTTCAGCAGGGCTGTGTCAGGACAAGTCTGATCATTGTAGGAGAGCACAGCTAGAGAACTGACCATGGGGTGCTCTCCTGCTTTGTGTGGTCAGTTTTTAATAGTAAAGCAGGGGAACTGGCAGGAACACCAGGGATTTCATATGAAAGAAGCAATACAAACAGAACAGGATACTTTTTCATACAAGTAAATGGTACAACAGGTACATATCAGGAATATGAAGTGTTGGCGTAACAAGTGCTTTAACCACTTGCCGACCGCCGTTCGGCATCTGACGGCGGAAAAGTGGCTCGTTCCCGCAAATCGCCGTCATACGGCGGCTGCGGGAACGAGTTTAGTGAGCGCGCGCGCGCCGCCGGAGGCGCGCCCGCACGCTCACTGTGTCCAGGGGGGGCCAGGGAGCGGGTGCGGCGGCTTCGATTGCCGCCGGCTACCCGCGATGGCCCCCCCGGAGCGAGTGAGCGGAGGTCCGTGTATGTAAACACGGACCTCCGCTCTGTGTGAGGGGGAAGGGCTGTGATCACAGCCTTCCTTTACGTGAAGGCTGTGACCACTTCCCTTCCCCAGCTAGGCAAGCCCCCATACAGTTAGAACACGCCCAGGGAACATAGTTAACCCTTAGCGCGCCCCCTGCAGGTTAACCCCTTCACTGCCAATGGCATTTACACAGTAATCAGTGCATTTTTATAGCACTGATCGCTGTATAAATGCCAATGGTCCCAAAAAAGTGTCAAAATGGTCCGACATGTCCGCTGAAATATCGCAGTACCGCAAAAAATCGCAGATCGCCGCCATTTTTAGTAGAAAATAAAAAAAAATTAAAAACCCCAAAAATGAATTCTCATCATCCGTAAACGCGACCACTTTTGCGCAAACCAATCAATAAATGCCGATTGCGATTTTTTTTTTATCGCAAATATGAGGAATAATATAAATCAGCCAAAAACAGTGAAAAAAATGTTTTTTTATATTTTTTTTTGGATTTGTATTTTAGGAAAAAGTAAGAAATGTGGGTTTTTTTGCAAAATTGTCGTTCTTCTTTTGTTTATAGCGGCGATCAGAAATGACGCAGCGGTGATCAAATACCACCAAAAGAAAGCTCTATTTGTGGGAAAAAAAGGACGCAAATTTCGTTTGGGTACAACGTCGCACGACCGCGCAATTGTCAGTTAAAGCGACGCAGCGCCGAATCGCAAAAAGGGCTCCGGTCCGGTTCTATGGCTATAAATATGCTTTACTATATGAAGTGTATTGTTAATCTAGCATTTCCACTCAAGTGTTGGGAGAGACCACAAACTTCTTGATTGAGCACTGATATGCTGCCTCCTGCCTAAAATGCATTTCTGTTAGCTAAAAATGTGATGAAGTCTCAATGACAAATAGAAGGTGTTAAGGCCCGTACACACAATGAGAAAATCAAGGAATTTTCGTTCGACATCCTGTCATCCGAAATTCTTACCGTTAGTATACTCCTTTCGACAATCGATTTTCTTTTTTGTCAAACAAAAGCTGGATGGGCATACTAGTAAATTTTTGTCTATGGACAAGGCCACATCTGATTTTCAGATCGTGTGTACAGAACTCTGACACACAAAAGTCGAAAGTACAAACACGCATGTTCGGAATCAAGGAACAACCCGGAAGTGTTCAGTCATATAAACTGGCGATCGTAATTCACAATTAACATTTGTGAAGCGGCAATTGAAATTACGAAATGCAGCGCACATTATCATCTTTGTAATGCCTTTTAAATAGCGACATTAGCGGAAGGGGCTCAAAGGATGAAGCACCAAAAATGAACTTCCTCTTTATTTGCTCGTACTACTTCACTACGTTCACCTTTGTCGAACGACAAATTTTGTATCGTCAGTACGCTGTAGAAAAACACTGACAGCTGCTTTTGACAAAAATCAGAAGCGCGGTCGTAAAACAATCGAACCGCGAGTACAAGGCTTAAGAGTAAGGTGAAACCGCAGGTTAATTTTAGTATACTTTATTATAATTTTTTTTTAATTCTGAATTTTTATATCATTTTGTTACACTTATTTAGTTCATCGACGTGTAAAGAAATTCACATATCATCTGTGCATTTAATAGCACCTCTTCCCCCACCTGACTTCTTTTGTATGTAACATTCCTCATCTTCTACATTCCCCTTCACCAATGGTAAATGTGGGTGAGGTACTGCATGATAATAGTGTTTATTAGGACACAAGATATTCCCAGTCAGAAAATCTCTAAAACCTAGCCATAGCATAGAAGCTTCATGAAGGATATTATTCTATCTACCGAAAATGTCAAAAACACCTTCTTTGTTTATTCATAAATAGTGGAAATGTACTAAGATTTTTATGCAGATGCTTAAAAGGTAGCCTTTAAATAAACAAAACTTACTTTCACATCTATCTATCTATCATTAAGACACTATGTATAATATACAGTCGGGTCCATAAATATTGGGACATCGACACAATTATAATCTTTTTGGCTCTATACACCACCACAATGGATTTGAAATGAAACGAACAAGATGTGCTTTAACTGCAGACTTTCAGCTTTAATTTTAGGGTATTTACATCCAAATCAGGTGAACGGTGTAGGAATTACAACAGTTTGTATATGTGCCTCCCACTTTTTAAGGGACCAAAGGTAATGGGACAGATTTAACAATCATAAATCAAACTTTCACTTTTTAATACTTGGTTGTAATTCCTTTGCAGTCAATTACAGCCTGAAGTCTGGAATGCATAGACATCACCAGACGCTGGGTTTCATCCCTGGTGATGCTCTGCCAGGCCTCTACTGCAACTGTCTTCAGTTCCTGCTTGTTCTTGGGGCATATTCCCTTCAGTTTTGTCTTCAGCAAGTGAAATGCATGCTCAGTCAGATTCAGGTCAGGTGATTGACTTGGCCATTGCATAACATTCCACTTCTTTCCCTTAAAAAACTCTTTTCTTGCTTTCGCGGTATGCTTCGGGTCATTGTCCATCTGCACTGTGAAGCGCTGTCCAATGAGTTCTGAAGCATTTGGCTGAATATGAGCAGATAATATTGCCCGAAACACTTCAGAATTCATCCTGCTGCTTTTGTCAGCAGTCACATCATCAATAAATACAAGAGAACCAGTTCCATTGGCAGCCATACATGCCCACGCCATGACACTACCACCACCATGCTTCACTGATGAGGTGGTATGCTTTGGATCATGAGCAGTTCCTTTCCTTCTCCATACTCTTCTCTTCCCATCACTCTGGTACAAGTTGATCTTGGTCTCATCTGTCCATAGGATGTTGTTCCAGAACTGTGAAGGCTTTTTTAGATGTTGTTTGGCAAACTCTAATATGGCCTTTCTGTTTTTGAGGCTCACCAATGGTTTACATCTTGTGGTGTACCCTCTGTATTCACTCTGGTGAAGTCTTCTCTTGATTGTTGACTTTGACACACATACACCTACCGCCTGGAGAGTGTTCTTGATCTGGCCAACTGTTGAGAAGGGTGTTTTCTTCCTCAGGGAAAGAATTCTTCGGTCATCCACCACAGTTGTTTTCCGTGGTCTTCCGGGTCTTTTGGTGTTGCTGAGTTCACCGGTGCGTTCTTTCTGTTTAAGGATTTTCCAAACAGTTGATTTGGCCACACCTAATGTTTATGCTATCTCTCTGATGGGTTTGTTTTGTTTTTTAAGCCTAATGATGGCTTGCTTCACTGATAGTGACAGCTCTTTGGATCTCATATTGAGAGTTAACAGCAGCAGATTCCAAATGCAAATAGCACACTTGAAATGAACTCTGGACCTTTTATCTGCTCCTTGTAAATGGGATAATGAGGGAATAACACACACCTGGCCATGGAACAGCTGAGCAGCCAATTGTCCCATTACTTTTGGTCCCTTAAAAAGTGGGAGGCGCATATACAAACTGTTGTAATTCCTACGCTGTTCACCTGATTTGGATGTAAATACCCTCAAATTAAAGCTGAAAGTCTGCAGTTAACGCACATCTTGTTCGTTTCATTTCAAATCCATTGTGGTGGTGTGTAGAGCCAAAAAGATTAGAATTGTGTCGATGTCCCAATATTTATGGACCTGACTGTATAATGCAGGGGGCTCTCACCTCTATTTCCATGACGGTGAGTGCATGCAGTCAAGGTGCATCTGTTCCCATTTTCTAACATGCTTTACCATATAAAACTGTTGTACATACTGCATGAAATTGTCACATGTGAAGTTTGCGGAGTCTGCAGACAAATAAATTACTGGAGGCGCCATAGAACTACAATCGTGGATTCTTTCTCTCTCTACGCGCTAATTATAGAATATACAGTATATATGGTTTTGTTTGTAATATGATAAAGTGACATTTAATTTTTTACCCACCAGCAATGATGGCAGAACACACAATGATGTTGCGTATTTCCCTATTCCTGATCAGCTGTATCGCTGGTCATCTCCAGAAATAATTTTACGGAACAGTGTGACCGCGAAGTCTGATCTGTACAGCTTTTGTGCAGTCATGCAGGAAAGTTTGACAGGTATGTAACTTTATTATCTCTCAACTTGTTAGCATACAGCTAAACATCCCTCTTGGATGACGTTCAAGCCATGGACCACCTGGCTCAACAAACGTAGATTAAAATCTGAGCTGGGTGGAAAATAACTAGATGAACAGTGACTTCATCTCTGCCACGGCTGCATAAATACATTTGCTGGCAGTGGAGATTTGATTGATTTTTCCTGCAAGCTGAACTAGAGACAATTGGTCTTGCAGATTATACTCCTGGGTGGGAAACGTCTATCATTCTGTAGTAGTAAGACTTGAATATGTAAGATGGTGAATTACCTGATCTTTGAGATGCTAAGGCCTACAGTAAAAATGTGTTGCTTCTTTGAATGAAGTTTAATAGTTTAACCCTTTAATGATGAATTACATTTTTTCAGAATAAATTGGGCTTTCACATGGTGGTAAATAGTAATAAATATTAACCACTTCCTTACTGGGCACTTAAACCCCCCTCCTGCCCAGACCAATTTTCAGTTTTCAGCGCTGTCGCTCTTTGAATGACAATTGCGCGGTCGTGCGGCGTTGTACCCAAACAAAATTTGCGTCCTTTTTTTCCCACAAATAGAGCTTTCTTTTGGTGGTATTTGATCCCCTCTGCGTCATTTCTGATCGCCGCTATAAACAAAAAAAGAGCGACAATTTTGAAAGAAAAAACATTTTTTTTTACCTTTTGCTATAATGGATATCCAAAAATAAAATATAAAAAAAAAAATGTATTCATCAGTTTTGGCCGATATATATTCTTCTACATATTTTTGGTAAAAAAAAAATCGCAATTGCCGTTTATTGATTGGGTTGCGCAAAAGTTATAGCGCCTACAAACTATGGACATTGATTTATGGCGTTTTTATTATTTATTTATTTTTTTTACTGGTAATGGAGGCGATCTGCGATTTTTATCGGTACTGCGATATCGGAGCGGACATGTCGGACGGTTTTGACACTTTTTTTGGACCAATGACATTTATACAGCGATCAGAAATTTAAATGTCCACTGATTACTGTGTAAATGTCATTGGCAGTGAAGGGGTTAACCTGCAGGGGGCAGTGAAGGGGTTAACTATGTTCCCTGGGTGTGTTCTAACTGTGGGGGGGCGTGGTTGACAGGGGCATGACAGATCTAACTGATCCCAGTGACAGGGATCAGTAGATCTGGCATGCCCCCCTCACAGAACGGGGAACCACCGTGTTTACTTCGGCGGTTCCCCTTTCCTCATCTCTGTAAGGAGATCACAGGTCTCCGGTGGACATCGGGTCCGCCCGACCCGCGGGCACGCTCCCACAGCGTGCGGCAGCACGTGCTCGCGCCCGCGGGAGCGCGCCCAGCGCGAGCTAAATGGGAGGACGTCTATTCCCAGCATTTTAGAGCCGTGCTGTAGCCGTCATTCGGCTATGGCGCGGATGGCAGGTGGTTAAAGGAAAACTGGCACAAAATAGTAAAAAAAAATTTTTTTAAACTGTAGCTGTATATTTCTTGCTATTACCATGGCCTACCACCAAAGAACAACCTACAACAAATTCTCTTTCTCTTGATGACCACAGTGGTGCCACATACATGTATTTTATCTGATGTTTGCACATGTAGTACAGCCTAGAAACAAGAGTGTGCTTTTTTCTTTTTTTTATCCTATCTAAGAGCTGGTTCACACAGGGGCGATCCGACTTCAGGCGCGAATTTGCTAGGCGATTTGAACGCAACTTCAATGTGACTTCAGCGCTGACTTTGGGCGACTTTCAACCCGACTTAAGCAACTTCCATGACAGGCAACTTATCCTGTGGCCAATCAGAGAAGGGAGGAGGGGGTTGCCTGGGTAATTAGTGGGGAGTACCTGTATAAATTATTTTCTTTTTCCTGTAAAGTCGCTTCAATATAGATGGGGATCTGACTTGGAGGCGACTTCCATTGAATTCTATGGGCACAAGTCGCATAGAAGCGGAGCGACTTCAGTAGTGTACATTAAGACGGCTCTCATTTACTTCAATGGGATTTCTTATGTCAACCGACTTGGGGCAACACAAGTCGGATCCCAAGTCACTGTAGTGTGAACCGAGCCTAAAACACACTGACACTGATACTAAATTTGATCATGCTTTTTTAAAAAAATCCTATTTAAAATACACTGACCATTGACGCTAACCCAGACACTGACCTAGATAAAACCCTGATCTAGCTATTTTATCTTTTTTATTATGTATCTTTTTCTCCAATGAAGAGGAGAAAAAAACACAGGGGTGGGCTATAGAGTGATGGATCACTGTGATAACAAATTACAGGCTATGATAGCGATCAGGTAATCGGGAGCCAGTCCTCCCAGTTCCCAGTCATTAGTATGAGATCCAGAGCTGTCTGTGACAGCTCAGTCTCTGTGTTGTAAGTGAGCTGTGCAGCTTGCTCTCAGCACAAACTCAGTAATGGATATATGCCGTTTCAAAGATAAAGACCCACTCCGTAAGGCCATAAGCGGGTTACAGTGTTATCATATATTAATTATAATAAGCATGTTGCTGATGATACAAAGTTATGAAGAATTACTAAATTTAGAAAAGTGACATATTATAGAAGGATCTTGATAAAAGAGGCAAATATCAAATTAGGTTAAAACATTAAGTGCCCGTTCACACAGGGGCAACTTGCGATCCGACTTGAGTTGCTTCAAGTCACCCCACGTCGCTTGACATTTGAAATCCCATTGAAATTAATGTGAGCTGTCTTAATATACACGACTGAAGTCGCTCCGACTTCAAGGTGACTTCTGAAAAGGTTCCTGTACTACTTCTAGGCGACTTCTATCCGACTTGTGCCCATATGATTCAATAGAAGTCGCCTCCAAGTCGGATCCCCATCTACATGGAAGCGACAGTTAAAAGAATAGAATTTATTTTTAGGCAGCCCCCTCCCTCCCTTCTCTGATTAGTCAAGGCAAAGTCGCCTGGCAAAAGTCGTGTTGTAAAGTCGCCTGAGGTCCTTGAAGTCGCGTTGAAAGTCACGCTGAAATCACCTAGCGAACTCGCGCCGAAGTCGGGTCGCCCCTGTGTGAATGCAGGCTAAGGCTCTGTTCACTGTTTTGCGACTCACCACGCTACTTTGGACACATAAAGTCGCATGACAAGTCGCAGCCCATTGATTTCAATGAAACCCCCTCAAACCTATGCGACTTAAAAAAATGCAAAAAAACAGTCACTTCCAGCGCTGAAGAGGTATTTTTCGTAATCTCGAAGGGCAACAAGGACATCAGTGTTCCAAAACCAGGCGGATGCTGCCGTCCTCAGATGGGGTAATCCGGTATAAACTATAAAACAGAACAAAAGGGAGGTGCACACACCTAGTGCATTGCCAAACACATTTAATAGGTGTTTAAAGGTTTGAAAGTGGATACTCACAAAAGTGGCAACCCACAATAAGCCATACAACTGCACAATAAAACGGTGTGGACACAGCGAGGGTGGGCTGAAACGTTTCAGGGGTTGACCCCCTTCCTCAGAGCCAAGCTAGTCTGGACCTATGCGACCTAAAGTCGTATTGACTTTGAAAAGGTTAGTGAACTACTTTGATGCAACTTGATTGCCAGAGATTGTAAAAGTTGCATTCCAAAGTCTCAACTGAACTTGCATGACTATCAAGCCACACAAGTGTGAATGGAGCCTAAGCCTCAGTTTGCATGTATGCGGTGCTGAAATTGCATTGAATCCTGTGCGTTTCTCACACCGCATTGACATTGCATGGCGTTCATGCAGTCTGCTGCAGGTGTCAGTGTTAAATTAATGACAGTCCGAAACAGCTTGCAAACCACAGTGCAATTGTCTGAATCGGATCACATGGGTGTGAACACCCAGGAGATCTGAATCCATTACTGCTAAAAAAGGTCCTGCACCATCCTGGTGCAGATGTGGTGCGATTTGAACCATACAAAATGAATGGCTCAAATTGCACCACACAAACATCGCATGTGATTTGCACAAGAATGCAATGTGATTCCTGTGCGAATCACATGCAATGTGCTGCATCGCAGAGATGTCAACCTAGGTCAATGGTTCTAAAAAAAGGAAAGTAAGAAGAAATGAACTCTGAAAGCAAAGTTGCAGCAGCTGAACTGAATTGACAAATCATCCTAAACAAGTCCAGTTATAAATCAATAAGTGAGGCTACTTTAACACTGGGGCATTTTTCAAGCACTGCGGTGCTAAAAATCGCACCCTTATAATGCCTGAAAAACACCCTCTCATCCACCCAAGTGTGAAAGCCTGAGTGCTTTCCCACTGGGGTGGTACGCTTGCAGGACATTACAAAAAGTCCTCCAAGCAGAATCTTTGGAACGGTGTGCTGAGCGGTGTTTACACCGCCCCTGCCATTGAAATCAATGGACAGCGCTTCCGAAGCGGCTGCACACCGCCTCAGAAGCGCAGCGCACCGGCACTTTTAACTCCTTGTGGGGGTTTAAAAGCGCTGTGCTCCCGCCTGCATAGCGGAGCCATAGCGCCGCTATAATTAGCGGTGATCTACTGTGTGCCCCAGTGTGAAAGTATCCTAAATAAACTTTAATCAGCTCTAACAAAATACATGAGTTGAAATCACCATAAGGGCTTCATTTTGCTCTTAAATCTCTGGAGGCCTCTATTAAACACTGTAATTAATCATTGTAAAATTCAGGTGATTAACCCAATCCTTATTTTCTCTGTAGACTGTCTTCCATGGGATGGACTGGATGCCCCAGCTATTAAGCATGCAATGGTTTCAGGTCGTTACTTGGAAGCTGATCCAAGGCTCTTTAAGCCTTTTGATACCATTACAGGTACAGGTCTACAGGCCAGGCCCGAAAAAAGAACGATAAATCTGCAGGACATCAGATACCTAATTAAGAATGCTTTCAAGGTAATTAGAAGTTAGTTCCTTATCCCTTTGCACAGTATGAGTTATGGGCCAACAATCAGCAGCCTGTCCTGGTCATAAAATATAATGGAGCAAAAAATACAAGGATGACTCTTCTTATTCATGTCTGGATTTCTAAGCAAACATTTAGGCTGGATTCACACCATTGCGGTGTGAATTCCAGCCTGTTTGCCGCTGAGAAGGGGCGGTTCCTGACCGCTCCCACAGCGCAGCAGCTGCGTTTTCTGTGCAATGGGGAGTGCGAATGCACCGCACCTATGTGAACCTGACACATTGAAAACAATGTGTTTTCAAGTATCATGCGAATTGGAAGCGGTGTAAGCCGCATCCAATACGCATAGGTGTGAACCCAGCCTTAGTGTTTATCGCACCTGCAGACAGGATGTGTTAGCAGTTCTGTAAAGCAGTGTTTTTCAACTCCAGTCCTCAAGGCACACCAACGGGTCATGTTTTCAGGATTTCCATGAGTTTGCACCGGTGATTTGATCGGTTTCACTGCCTTAGTAATTACCACAGCTGTTTCATCTGAGGGAAATCCTGAAAACATGACCTGTTGGTGTGCCTTGAGGACTGGAGTTGAAAAACACTGCTGTAAAGGACATAGGTGAGAACCTATTTCGATCACCATTACGCCTCTGTGGATAAACTGGTCTTTGTGTAGTTTTCTCTCCCCCACTTGTTAAACCATTTGTACATACTGTATGTATAGAGCTAGAAGAGCTAGATCTAAATACAGTTTTACCTAAGGTTTTCATTATTACAGAATACCTGCATTGTATCCAGCTAAGTTTAGAATGTTGCAGGATGTTAAGATTGTTTTAGACCAGGCCTTATATATCAGCAGTTTTAATGGTGTCATTATACGTATATGTTGCTTCATTGACTGATTTATGTACAGTTATTGATTACCTGAAGAAAGAATTGTTTTTTGCTTTCATTGGAACAACCAATAAGATTCTTGTTTTCTCAACACATAATTCTCAAGACAATATGACTGACGGGAATCCTCACTTGCTAATAGGATGGGGGCATTTTAAAGGGTCAGTTCCCCTTTGTAATAAAATGTACAGAGCAGGTTTAAAAAAACATTATGCAGCTTTGAAAATTACTTTAAATGCTGTACGGTACCTGTTGGCCAAGTAATGCTTCCCCAAAGCCTGGCAGAACAAATACCATTTTGAGTGATATGACCTGTCCTGCATAGAATCTGGGATAGACTGTATGTTGAGTGCACTCCCAGCACACACAGTGATCAGTGCTCTTCATCTTTCAAGACCTGTGCATGCTTAGTGTGCTACCCCTCTCTCAGCTTAACCCAGCCATTGTGACAACAGAGGGAGGGAGAACGTAATGTACTGAAATGGTGGGATGTTCCTTTTTGGGGTTACAAGTTATTTAAATATTCTTTGGAGTGCTAAAATTGGGTTGTAATGTGTGCCCCAGTGCCAGAGGTCAGAGACTATCTCTGACATATGTAGCTTTACCTATAGCAGCCATTAGCACTTGGTTGCCCCCAGGGCTAAATACGCAATGCAAAAGTCTCTGGCCATTGGCACAAGGAAATAAAAAATAGTTCTTGTCTTCAAAAGTATCAAGCATGGAGTACTGCACAGCAGGAAAGTAGTCAGTAACAAAATTCAGAGGCAGGGTGTGGTCAGGCCAGGCAGAAGTCAAAGCTGGTGGCAAATATTAATTGTAATCCAGGGTCAGGTCAAGGCAGGCAGCAGATTATGAGCATAATCCAGGGTCTGGGCAGGCCTCAGGCAATATAGTATTCCAGGAACAGTTATTAAGTTAGGTTAATTATGGTCAGGGTCGGGGTTCACATAGTACACCATAGGGCCCGTGTTTAAAGTACTATGACTGGTGTGGGACGGAGACTTAAAACAATGACTGATGAAAGGACGACACGTCATGAGGTACGAACTATGAAAACTTCTGTTCTTGATAAAAAATAAAGGAACACGGTTACCGGTCTCTGAAAACGTAACGC